>WBNO01007595.1:5265-30160 GCA_013400575.1 Peucedramus taeniatus | reverse complement strand
TATTACACAACATGCTGAACTGCCAAGTCAGACAGCACTGGGAGAAGTATAAAACATTGTCTTAAGACTTATTTCCTGAAGTGATATAAATGGGCCCACTGTTTGCAAGCTGACTCTATGCTGCTATAAATCAGTGAAGAACTGGAGTAACACATAGGGATGCACTTTGTTTTGAGGCTCAGCATGTATCAAACCGAGCAGCCAATTGTCACTTAGTGTTAAAACAAATAATATCTTCCCAGCTTAGTGAACATCTATTCATTGTGTTAGGTGCTATGATGACTCAGAAGAAAAAGTGAAAATTCTTTGGTGACGTGCTTGCAAGCTAAGCAAAGATAAGACAGCATCAGAAAGGACAGAGTACAAAAATTCTCACAGGATTATAAAATGGGGTTTAGCAGAACTCAAAAGTATTATACTTCAAGCAGCTATACCCACAAGCAGTCCTTCCAAGAAGCCCTTTTTCCTGTTGTGCCAGATTTTGTAAACTACTATTGGTACCTCTTGCGTTTTTACATTTTGAGTACATCACAGTTTTTGACACACAGCATAAAGACCAATCCAGCTGTGATTTGAAAGCAATAGTCCTTATAGTCCCACCATTGTACCTACTAAATGTGCACATATATGACTGATTGGTATCAGTGCACATGTGTGAATCCCTTTGAGATTGCTTAGATGAACCCAGAGAACCCTGGGTCTTTATGGGATATATCATAATGCATAAACTAGGACAGAATATCACATGTACAGAAGAGATCTTACATGTGGAGTGATGTCACTTCTGGGCACTCTGCCTAAGATACAGAAACCTGGAAGTGTTCATCCTCCACACCACAGTTGCAACATAGAAATGAACCAAGATTCAAAAATTGTATTCTGCTGTTGAAGTCTGGAGAATTACCTCTTCAGGAAAAACTGATAAAAATAATTTAACAGAGAGGTGAGCAGAAAGGTGCCTTTCCTTTCTTTCTGAATGGAACATGACCCATTTAAAGTGAAACCTCCTGCTCCAGAGGGACATGATGCCACTAAAATGGCTGAAATTCAGTGTACATTAGAAGATTTTAAAGCAGGACCTGATGATATGGGAGTAGAGGTGTGCAGATGGAGTATACACATTCTCCTCTTGCATGATTGAAATATTTGAGTGCCCACATGTGTGTAGCATGAGTGCATGTGAATTTTGAATCTTGGAACCTAACATGCAAGTCCTCTGAGGCTATGAAGTATTTCTAAATACTCCAAGTAATTTACTCACATGTAAACGGAGTAGAGGGAATTGCAGTCAAAAGTGTCCCTGTGTTAGGGCCAGAAATTTTAACTTCCATTATCTTTAAGATACTGCCCGAGACACACCTTTATTATATGGGAAACAATAACAAAAAAGACCAGGCAGCATAAAATAGTACAGAGTGTAGGTAGCTTGCTACCTACCATTAATGTCCTTCTGAATCATCTTTTCTGAAATTTGTTAATTTATTTTGTCTCTTCTTGACCTTATAGTTGTTTGAGAGTATGCAGAGTGCCTATTGTGCTTGTCACTATCTCCTTGATTCACTTTGAATTAAGGGTAGAGGAATGAGAGGTAGAGGCTGTTTGTAAACATGATGTTTAGCCAAATTTCCAGGTTTTCTCCTCTAATGTTCCAGAAACCTAAAAGCTTTTGGTTGCAAAAGAGGGATCTGGATGCAATGAGAAGATTCTCACTGATAATCATGGGAATGCACATGGTGTGGAAGATTGATGTCTGCCCAGTTGGCTTGTTTAAAGTCAGTTTCAGACCTGAAGGTGAAGATGTGCTTCCTGTAAGAGGGCCTGGAAGTTGCAGTCTCCCTTGTGCTCTCTCTGTGGTTACTTTCAAAGCCAAGTAAGGGGAGAAAATGCCAGTTTGAATACAACGCTACTTCATTATCCTGACACAGTGTTCTTGGCAGGGTTCTCTTCATTACCTTAAATATGATACTTTCAGAATCTAGCGATATTGGAGCATAATGAGTGCAAAAGCCTCTGAAAAATGTAAGTGCAGGTTCGTCTGCAAGGGTTGTGCAAATATATTAGATGTACAACATTTGCATGGAAACCTGACTGCTCAACACGAGCTGATACTTTCAACATTTTTGTGGCAAGAAGTGGGTGGAAAAATCAGGGTTGTAATCCTTATGTGAAGGCAGCTCTAGTTGGACCAAATGCAATATTTACAGCTTTCCGTGTTATTACTTGTTTTACAGTAGCAGTTGTCAACCTAATATGAATGACCTTCTGTTGAAGGCTGGGACTGAGAAAACCTGTCTCATTAACCAGGGAGGAAAAGGTCACTCTCTTAAAAGTGATGTCCACTCTGCTTAGCTGCAGCTCAATGGCTGTGAATATGGGAAATTCCAGAATCAAATATAATCTTAAATACCTGAACTCAACAGAGAAATTCAGGTCTCACTGAAATGTTCACAGGTTCATATGGTTTTAATAGGGCTAGGATTCAATGCGTGTGGCCATTTTTTTGTAGAGACTTAAGCTGTTTACTCTGGGAGATCCAAGATTCTTGGCTAGCAGGACTGGAAAAGTCCTTGGTTCTGTCTTAATTGATGTTGGCCCTAAGTTTAATTTTAACAACCATCAGCCAAAAATGTTTAAACAAACCTTGACCATTTTTTCTCTATTCTGTACCAGAAAATCTAGTTAGATGTTCTGGAGCCTGCTCAGCTGAACTGGAAAGACGGTACAATATTTTTCATTTGGTTAATATGCAGAGAAATGTTGGGAAAAGAGCATGTATTCAACTTGTTACTCCTGACTGCAGCTGGATACATTTTTCCACAAATAAGCATGAAGAAGGTAGTTTTCTGGTTTTAAGATTGCACCCCAAGTTAAGTACTGGTGAGGAGACCCTCTTTTAATTAGGGAGCTCTAATTTACTTATGAAGTAAATACTTATTCACGATGTCTTGGCTAAACTTGCCGGCATCTGCTTGAATCACAAGTTTCCCTTTCTCAAGCAGGCCAAGGTCGTGCCAAGCGTGCTTTAACACAACCACCAAGGAAGCATAGCTTATGTGTGCAGTTTGGAAAATGCTGCTGGAAACCCATCTGTGGCAATAATCTTTGTGGTGGTGCTGCCACCAGTTCCAACATGCTCTCTTATACTAGAGTTCATCTCGACTCTTGAAGTAATGCCTCTATAGCCAAAATGAGCTCTTATAGAAGTATGCCAAAGGGTCTTGCTATAATTTCCAAGTGGGGAATCCCACTTGGAAAATTATGTGGACCTCTGGCAGTACTAAGGGGTATGTTAGAAGGTCGTATTCTGCCCATAGGCAGCTAACAGTACATGCAAAGTTATCTCCCTAGCCAGACACAGCAGCACAACTGCTTTCAGAGGGTGTCGACTGCTCCTTACTTTAAAAGATGTACATCAATTCAGTAAAAAATGCTTGAGAAGGACATTGAAAATGCCAAGCAGAAAGAAGGAGAAAAGAAACAGAGAGGACTTGAAGATCAAGTTCTTGAAGAGCACACCTGCATTAAAGAAACACAAGACTTGTGATTCATTAAATCTCCTTGTTGTAGTTATATTGGAAAATGTTGAACAGAGAAGGGAAAGACTTAATTTGCCACCTTACCAAGAAGCATGCTGGTATTGACAGTTTTTTGGCACAGCTAGTGAATTGAATCCTGACTTTTACTAGCATAAAAGACTGGTTCATTTATTAGTTCTAAAGACAGAATTAGAGAGACTCAAGTTTAAAAAAATTATCCAAGTTAATCAACCAAATATGTCCCAGGCATTTTTACCTCTCCTCTGCTGTCGCCTGCACTTTCACTAGTCTAAAACTAACACTTTAAAATCTTCCAAATATATGAAGTTTTACCAAATTGTCTGCTTTTCAGCACTCCAAATTGTCAGTTACATGCTAAGACACTAACTTGAAGATGTTGTTCAAATCTCTTTCTAGCTGCCTTGGGGCTGTGCATAGGTCTGGGACTGGGACACCTCCCAGCTCCATGCTCTACATTGTAATTCTATGCTTTGGTTTCCCCTGTTGTAAATCAAGCGAGTTTCAAGGAGGTTCTGCAGAAATCATAATCATGTGTAACATTTTTACTGCATGGAGTAAATCATAAGTTAAGTGATTATTTTCCAGAACACGGCAGGTATATGATTTGTTGTTATTTTCCCATGTAGTGGAGTTTTAAGCAGACAAGAAGTCTATCCATACAAGTGTGTGACAAAGTAGCAGCTTTCATTCCAGAGGCCATGCAAAGAGTATGATCATTTAGTGGAATGACTTCACTTTTAATGGAAAGTAATCCATGTCAGGGAAACTATCACATATAATTTGGTGCAATTGAACTTTGTCTTTAACCTTTTACAATGATTTATGTGATTAGGTCACCAGAGGAAGTGGTTTTGAAAAGCATGATTAAACACTTTACGGAAACAATTTCTATCCTCAAGCACCTTGTGCAACTTCATTTTTCAAGTGTTTGTCCTTCCTCATCAGCCTGGCTGCATTGAAATATAGAAAAATGACCTTTGAAATGCTGTTTTATTCCTTTAATATAAAAACAGATGAGAGCAACTGAGGCTGCAAATGAATTGCTATTATTCTGATACAGTTTATTTCGTTTTTATTCCATACAGTTGCAACATCTGTTTAACAAATTTCTACTGATTCTAAGCATAGCATTTGTGTTGTTGATTTTGTTGTTGGCCTGCTGCAACTTACCTTTTTAAAACTAGTATATAAAATTATAACCAGTAGATATTGCCTGGAGAAGGAGACACCAAGACACAATTCAGAAAGAAAAAAGTTTTGAATCAGTTCAAATTTTTTGCTTAATACCTTTAGCTCTGTGATGAGCTTACATTTCTGAAGAGGATGCTTTGCTGTCCAAACACATCCCACCCTGTGTGGCTCCAGGCATCAATGTCAACAGACAGTGAGGATCACATTCTATTCCAATGGCGAGCAGGTTATGACCCACCAAAGTTCATCAGCTTATGGATAAGCAATGAAAATTTAAAATGGATAAAAACTAGTCTCCTAAGTTCAATAATGTAAGGCTTTGAACCTCTTCACTGCCTTTGGAAGGAATCAAAGAAGAGAGGTAGGATGCTTATCAGCAGAAGTTATTATCATAAAAGGCCAAATTCAGCACATGGCCCTTCCAAAACTTCACCAGGTTCCCAGGTCATGAAAAGGCAGATATGGTCACCAAATATGGATGTGAACAGGGAATATACAAATTGGTCACTGAAGCTTGTTTCCACCTGGTAATTTGAATTAGTTCCGTGCAATTGGATCTCGTTGCAGCTGTGTTGTTAAGGTTCAGGTTTAAATATCAAAGCAAAGCTAATTTTCCCCGAAAATGTTCATAGCCTGTCCCTGCTGAGCTTCAGAGAGTTTAGTTATAAATTTACATACATTAACTTTATAAAGGGGCTTCACAATTCAAGTCCAATCCCTGAGACCTCAGGCCTAACCAGGAATACTGTACTTGCTTATCTGTACTGCTTTATATGACTCCTATCTAGGTAGGCTTTCCTCTTACAGTAGCTCTGTACGTGCAGTAAACACCACATAAGCTTTCCCCTACTGCTAATGTTGGGGAAGAAATATTAGTCTGGTGGAGGGAAACTGGGGAATATCAGAGCAGTGCCTGTTCAGTAGTGCAAAATTTATATCATTATTGTCCCTTAACTTTCTTCATCTCTGGCAGGTTGCCAAGAACCTTTCTTTTGTGCCTGTGCACGTATACAAAGATAAAGGTTAGGCCCAACATCACAACTTGATGTTGAATTCTTCACATCACCAAGAAGCCCTCAAATCTCATAAGAAACTTCAGTACAGAGTAAGGAGTAGAATATGATAGCCTCGCTTTGTGAAGATTAGGCAAGAGAGGAGAGAAAAATAAGGCATAAAAGAGAGAAAGAGAAGAAAAAAGATCACCAGTCCTTAGATCCTGTGTTGGTCCTGATGCATGGATGGTCCAGATCTGGGGACTACAAAGAGAACAAGACAAGAGAGAGAGAGAGAAGAAAATGAGAGCAAGGGGGAAATTCCCTTCCTTTCACAGATAACATGTAAACTAAACCTTTTGTGCCATGTACAACCAGCCCTTCTGAGTCCTCCAGGAAGTGAATCAGGGTGGGAGGAGTTGATGCAGGTGTGCTGAGCGCTAGTCTCAAAGTATTAAAGGAAGTCAGCTGAGAACAGTGCTGCCCCACCTCTGTGGGATCCTTTCTTCTAGTCACACGTTTCCTGTCCCAAAAGTCAATATATTCAAGACAAATCCTGCTTATACCTGGTTCTTCACATGGCCATGACATTATATCTGCCTGAAGATGAATGACTGCATGTCAGAGAAAAATTCAACAACAATAATGCCATATTTTTACTATTTAGACCAAATTTAACAGCAGAAAAAATTACATTTCTTCAGATATTTTCAATTAGTTGCTGGCCTAGAGAAGAAAAAAGAAAATCATTTTTGTGAAGTTTTTACAGGCAACAAGTTTTTATCAGTCATTAGATACTCAGTGGAGGCAAACACATATAATAAAAACTGCTGTAATATTATAATTTAATTTGAAAGATATTTTCAGCACAGCCTAAGAAACAAATGCAGAGACCACTGCTGTTCAAAGTTATCCGAAGCAGGTTTTTAGGTTTTGTTTTGGTTTTGTTTTGGTTTTGTTTTGTTTTGTGTTTGGTTTTTCCTCCCACAACAGCATGTGAATCACAGAGTCATAAAATGCCTGAATTCCTACTATGCAATGCTTCCCACCCCCTGCCATCAGTTATTTATTGAAAACCAAAGCAAAATACATTGTTTTTAACTTATTCCTACATTTATACAATGCCCCAGAGAGTCAGCTTAGTACCAGCTTCTTCACTTGTACTTCAGCCCTCAAATTCTGTTTGAGCATCTGTGGCAAGAGGAAACGACTGAGGTCTACTCCTATAGTGGGTCTTGCTGAAGCTTGTGTTCTCAAAGAGGGAAATAAAATTCAAGAGGAAGGACAAAGTAAGCTCTTGAGAATACAATTACTTTTTAGCTATAAAAACCTGAGAAAATAACCGAGATAGATCTGGTGAAAAAAAAAAAAAATGATCACCATTAAAAACTAATTAAACACTTGTGTTTCAGAGGTAAGTTTTTTTGCAAAAATTTGGGAAACAGCAGCTTGACAGTGAGGATTATTGACTGTAAATTGCTGCATATTTCTAAGTTATATGAAATATATTGAGGATTTAGTCAGCTTTGCATAGCTGCATTATTATTCTTTTAAAGTGAGTAATTTATAACTGTTCTCAGAGATATTTTATCAACCACTTATCTCTTCTAGCTGGACTTGTGATATGGAGGGATATAATGAATTTCTCTTTAATATTATAAGAACTAATCGGATGACAACAGCAGGAGAATAATGACTGCCTTCGTGGTTAAATATGTCATATTTATCAGCAAAACTGCAATTGAAAATAAAAGTAATTTAATCTTTATCTGAACTATATACCCTATCTGAAGACTGAAAAATGTTGGTGACACAGTGAACTACAGTATATTTGCTGCATGTGGTAGTTTTAGTTGTTTATAACTAAAGAGAACCATTTATTTTAGTGGGAAAAGTTCCTTGGTGTCTACTCACTTCTTCCACCTAGATATCCTCTGGTACTGTGAAAACTTTTATCTGTCAGATGGGCTATATTCTTTACAGCTTTGGTTCACTATTACAACCTTTAGACAAATTTAAGTGTCCTTTTGTGGATTTTACCTGCTAAAAGATAACTCTGTGTTTGAGATCACTATTTTCACTACAGCAGCAACAGAACAATTGTGAAAATACTACTTGTGCCCTGTTGGAATGAATTAATTCTCCATCTTTTCCTGCAACATAATCAGTCTATTTAATATCTCCTTAACCCTGTAAAGAATGTTAGAAGAAGATAAGAAAAACATAAATGTAATTCACATTTCTTACTAATTTTCCATAAATATTGTGTATTTTTCTGAATGAGAAAATATTTATGAGAAGTATATTAGAGCAGCAAGTGTACCTTCATACTGACACCATTATCTATTTGACTTCTTTTGAGGCTAATTTCAACTTGTGAATAAGACAAATGGCTTATTACAGAACCTCATGGATGGCATGGATCCCAAAGAAGGAGACGGAGGTGTTTCTGCCTTAATCAGTGCAAGAATTATTATTCTGAGGTGATATTTTTGACAAGCTGATTTGTCATTACTTCTTTTGAACTTCCTTGAACAATTTCTTGAACTGTTTGAAGCTGTAATTTAAACCCAGAGAGAGATAAAATATTTCCTAAAAATGCAGTGACAAGCATTCATGAAGGGACTTGAAAATTCCAGGTGTTGTTTTCTCGCTTTACCTGTTGACAGTAACAGTGCACATAATGAATTTAGCAGATGTTTCGTCATCACATAAGAATAACTACCTCATTCTCTTCTAGGAGAAGGGGGAATGTTTCTGTATCCATAGATCTCAGCTGCTCGAAGTATCCAAACTACAGCTTTGCTCTTTCAATCCTGCTCAGTTGGTGATGTAAGTGGTGGATATTTTCTATCTGGATTTTTCCAGTGTTTACCATGGAGTTTCCCACAGCTTCCTCCCAGGGAAACCAATGTGTGATGGTCTGGACAAGAGATCTGTGGGGTAGGTGGGGTCCTGGCTCATGGACCCCCAGATGGGGGATGGTCAACAGCTCCTTTCCAGACTGGCAACCTCTCACAAGAGGGGTGCCCCAGGGATCAGTGTTGGGCCCAAAGATGATGATGATATTCCTAAGTGATCTGGACAATGGGATCAAGTGTACCAGGATGACAGAGTGGGAAATGGGTTCTTGGGAAGGGAAAGCCACCCTGCAGGAAGGCCTGGATAGGCTGGAAGAGTGGCTGGCAAGAACCTTATGAAGTTAAGCAAAGACAAGTGCAAAGTCTTGCACCAGGGAAAACATAATCCAGGAGAACAGCACAGGCTGGGATCTTCCCAGAACAGGAACAGCCCTGTGGAAAAGGGACCCAGGGGTCCTGGTAGACATCAACTCACACTGGGTGTACAGAGCGTGCTGTGCAAAAGAGAGGCAATGCTGGACTGCATCAAAAAGTGCATCACCTACAGAGACAAAGGCACCACTGTCCCACTCTGCTGAGTGCTTGTCAGGCCTCTCCTGGAACACTGTGCTCAGCTTCAGTCCCTGTACGAGGAGGCTGGAGAAGGCAGAGAAGGGCCATAGAGATGGTCCAGGGTCTGGGAAACCTGCTGAGTGAGGAAAGGCTGAGCCATTGGGGTTTGCTTAGCCCTGAGAAAAGAAGGCTGAGTGGAAATCTTATCACCCTGTTCCAGTGGCTAAAAAGAAGATAGAAACTCCCTTTTTGCCAGGAGTCACATAGAAAAGACAGAATGGGACAACAGGTACAAATTACTCCTGGGGACATTCCAGTTTGACACAAGTGGAAAATTTTTCTCAATGAGAATAATCAACCATGGTGACAATCTCATCCCCAGGAAGTGGTGGATTCCATGTTGCACACTTTTATGGTCCAACTGCACAGTGTGTTGGGCCATCCTGTATACATCTTGCTTTTGCCAGGAGAGGTTGGATCAGGGTCCCTTCCAACCTAGTATTCTGTGATTCTGCGAATTCAGGCCAAACTCCAGTCAGTTTTATCAAAGAGTTTAAACATGTTAAATATACAGGCTTAGTATATATACTAAGCTTAGGCCTAGTATGTACTGTATACTAAGCTTAGGCCTAGTTTATACTGTATACTAGGCTTAGGCCTAGTTCGGGCTTTCTGGTTTGGTTTTTTTTCAGCAGACTGTACAAAGAATATTTGTATTAGCAGTTCTTAACACCCATAGTGTGTTCATCTGTGTTTTTATTATGCAGCAGAATGCAACAAGATTTGATTTTATACCTAGAATAAAAAAGATCTAGACTTGTCATAGTTGCTATATAGTGTAAAATAAAATCATTAATAGCATCTACCAATCCTGTTGGCCCGTGATTACAGTCAAGTGGTTTATAATATCACAATCTGACAGTACTATGAATAAGTCAGGGCAATTTTCTTTGTACAGTAATTGCTCAGACAAGAACTTTCTTTGGCTTTTTTTATTCTCTCATTTTCTGTTTCTCCTTCTAACTTTTAAATTTTATTTATTTATTTATTTATTTTTCTGTTCCAGAGATACTTCTGCCTTTATCTGGATTCCCCAAAAGCAGAACGTGTTTACAGATTCTCTTGTTTCCATTTTATGAAACGTTAAACAAAACCATGTATAAGGCCACTTCCATGTTGTAGATCATCTATAAATAAGACTTTAGGTTCTGCAGTGTAAGTCTCCCTGTAACCAGTACAATATTAACCACCTGATAGTTTGCATATGAGCAAGAAAATTCACATAATATTATTAGTGTCAAGCCCTTTCTTTTCTGGGGATGTATTTGAAATTGAAAGCTGTATTTCAAAAATTTATTTTGGCTTTGCTGAGAAAGAGGAAACAGTAATATTTCCCCTCTGTCATGATGATATCTGAGACGTGAGGATCACAGCAGTTAAAAATGCATTCCCACAGTCTGCAGGACCAGGAGAGATCATGGTTATTCAGTCAGGATGAAGACTGCATTTTCTTCTCTGGTGCTATGTCACTTCTCATTAATTCTGAGATACCTGTTACTGTACAAATCAGGGTAAACAGAGTCATGTGTTGGATTAGACCTTTGTCATGAATTAATTTGTTTCCCAGCAAGTTGTAGAAATGAGCAAGGCCAAAATCCCTCAGGGCAGAAAATGTCACAGTGATTGCTAATACATTATTGGGCAGAGAAATGCCTAATACAACCCCTGTTAAGATATCATACCTGCTTACTACTGAATTCTCCAGAAAGTTTATTTGATATGTCTAAGCTAATTATCAAAGTCCTGTTGATAAGAAGCAGCTCACTGGGCCTGAATGTGTCTGAACATAATGACTAAATTGTGAGAATTCATGGGCTTCTGCTTTGAATAATTAACTTGACTCTTTGTAGAAAGCACACAATTTGGAAACTAATTTTCTCTTTGCACGAAGCAATTTGTCCTTGTGTTGTCTTTGAAAAGTAAACTGTTCAAATGTGAGGCTATTATAATCTCCATTCTATTAATCTCTGAGCTTTCTTCCCCTCAGTATTTAGTGCATTGCTGCTCTTGCATTAGTGCTTGCTAAAAACTGAAATGTGAGATAGTATCTTTTCCCTTCAAATAGAACAGCTGTATCCTTTAAGCATTGGCTTTGTGTCAGAGAACTTTTTTTCTCTCCCTGGTGTTTAATATATTCAAAGACAATAGCTTTTCACTGGACTGTTAACAGAAATAAATTATAGTTGGTATGCACAGGGAGTATAATTTGGCGGGAGGGAACATCCCCTGGATGAAATCTGGACAATATTGAAGTTAACACCAAACCCCTGCCAACTGCGGTGAGACTGGGATTGCACTGTTCGGATCACAGGTATGTCTCTGTCCCTGCTGTGTCATTCTTGCCAAGAATATTTCTCTGACTGCTCTGTGATTCTTTGGCTGACAGGAATGGTTCCCAGCCTACTTCCCAGTGAACTCTTTATGTCTAAATGCCAGAAGTCACCAATGCATTTGGCACTTTCAGCATAAGAATTAAAGTATGCAGCCAAGCATTTTTTTTTTCTGTTTTCTGTATTCCCTTCCTAGAATTGAAGAATAATAAGCCTGACAATGACAATGACAGTGGTACCTACCTTCTGCATTAACCGGTCACTCAAATCACTCTTTGGGTAAAAGGGGACGACTGCACAATATCTTGTCCTGTTGCAACCTCATTGCCAGGGACTGAGTGAAACGACCTGTAGCTCCAGCCAGAGAGCACTGGACATGGCCTGTGGGCTCTTTGACCTGTTGCTGACCTTAGACGTGGAAAAATCTGTGTTTTAAATAGAACTGACTGGTTCAAATGAAGCAAAACAATAATAATGTGTTCAAGTGAGGGTTTACTTCTTCCAAGTCAAACAATCATCCATCCCTCCAGAAAGAAGTGTTGGCATATTATAGCCTTCTGCTCAGACTTTTTTTGAAATGGTAGAGCACTTCAGCATATTTTGAGCTATCTTTAGAGGCAAATTTCCACAGTTTAATTCTTCTGCTGTATTATATTGGAAAACACACTTTCCTTCAAGTTCTGATGGAATACATTATGAATAGGAGCTTATCACTCTCTGATGCCAGCACGATGCTGCTAGGAGATGCTTAGTATGCTTGTCATTCCAAACACTTCCTCATATCCCTGAATCCAATGTATTCTGTGAAATTTAACAGGCATCCATCTTTGTCATCCTAGTAATGTTACTTTCAAGATAAGGAGCATGGACCTCCAATGACTTTCTTAAATCAAACAATACCTATTTTATGCCTTAGCCCTAATTTTTAAATCAATCTCTTTTTAGAGACAAGAGACACATAAAGTGACATTTATGCTAAATTTGCCTGGTCTGTTCTGGTCCTCATCTGTAATTACCATGGTTTAAAATTTTCTCAGTTTGCATTAAACTATACTCAAAGTCTAGATTTAATGTAGTGAAGGATAAAATCAAGTGTGTACTGCCTGAAACAGAACTTCTACAATTGATATAACTGTTTCCTCAAATTTGGAAGCAGCCAGGGCGTACAACAAAACCTACTTTGTAAGAAAAGACATGCTCCTAATTAGGTACAGCTAAAGGAACCTGCCAATGCAACACAAGCATCAACTGTCAACTTCAGTGTGAGCAGAGAATTTTTCCTCTGTTCAAAATGTGCTCACCCCAGCTATTATTTCCATATTCAAATGGAATAATACCATTATTATTCCATTTGAATAATACCAGCTGTAAGGACTGAAGCCCATTTCCTTTCCCTATGCTGGATTTAGAAGTGCTGTTAATAATGAAACTGTGTGCTGTGGATAATGAAACTTAATAAATCTTATTCCTTCCAATCTTGAGGTTGCTTCTTTAAAATCCGTACAGAATTGGTCTGTGTCTGGCAATTTATCAGCTTAATTCTGGCTTACTATTTAGTAAGGTTTACAAAAAATTTTAAAAATATTTCATTCTAGAGGGAGAATGATGAAACATGCAAAGTATTCAGTAATTGTGGCTGCAAGTTATCTAAGACATATGCTGCATGACCTTATTCTAGAATTTTTCTGAGCTATGTGTTTTCTTCATTGAATAATCTTTGTTGAAGTTTTTTTTTTTTACCCCATTTAAGAAATATTTCAGGGAAAGCAGGAATTTTTTTTTCCTATTTAAACAGTAAATTTCTGATACATGACTTTATAGCAGTAATAGTAATGTTCAAAAAACAAAACACAACAGCTGAAATAAATTTGGAAATTATTACATTTTGGTTCTGACATTAGCTTTAATTGAGGCTAACTCATGGAGGAGCCGTGGTTTTTTTGGGCAGAAGTTCAAACAGGATAAAATTTCCATGCGTGGATATTCTTTAGTCAGGAATAAGTTATACTAATATAATTTTGTTATTATTTGAGATATTTTTGTGCTTTCTAAAACCACAATGTTAGGATCTTTTAGAGGTTTCAATTTTGGGTAACTTGCTTAATTGATTTCTTATTTCCATTATATTTTTTAAAATGAAATTTTTAACACAATGCTGTAAGTAGAGACACTTTCAGCACTAAATGACTTTTTCTCATTTTAGGGAGAAAAAGGTTTTTGGTTTTTTTTAATTGATAGTCTGACTCTTGGTCTAACCCCAATGCATCACTGCTCTCCTTTTCTTCTGGATAGGGCAAAAAGACTAATTGAATAAAGTGTCAGAGAGACAGTGGAAGAATATTTTTGTTCAGTAGTATTTTATTCAGTAAAGTTAAGTAAGAACTGCTAAGAACAAAGCATTTAAATAATATAGGCTCAGATTCCCTGTCAACTATCTGTGTTTGGGAGGAGACATGGAGTAGAAAACTGTGCTGCAAAGGATCTTTATATGCTTGAAAGGTTATTGTAGAGTTTAAATGTGTTTCCTGAGGACCTGTTTGTTATTGTAAAATTGTGTTGGACAAACTTTGTAAAGAATTTCAACCTGGCTGCATGACTAAATGTTCAAGAGACGAGCATTGTTAATATACCTTTTATATTCCTCTGTAAATAATTTCATCTGAAACTCACAAATTTCTGTATTACAATCTTGTCTGCAAATGATTTAGAGGAGATAAAAATAATAAAAGTAAAAGAGAAAGGGTGTAATTGTGGGAGATGATTGATTTCATTCAGGGTTTTACTCCCACAGGTTTGTGGGAGTATAAATTATGAAGCAAAAGAGCAGGGATGGGCAGTTTGTGGCCATTGCTGATGGAAAGACTCCAAGTGGGACATCATAATAATATCCCATCGAATCCTATTTCTTTTATATGAAAACATATGTGGAAGTCAAAATGGAAGATAAATGACAGGACTGCAGTTTTGTTGCTGCTTTTCCACTTCTCTGATTTGTGCTCATGGGCTGTTTTGCCCTCTTGTGCTATTTTCCCACTCAGGGATAACACATTGCTCTTTCAAGTGTGAAAGCTATTGCCAAAATTTTGGTTGTTCTCATGGGTTTGAGTGAAACAGATCCAATATAGAAAATTTTAGCCAATATGTATAGTCTAGGTTAGTTAGGCATATGTGAGTGGAAGAGGAATTACTGAAATTCAAGTAACAAGTGAGGAAAGCTAAAAGAAGAAATTCTGAATATATTTTTGAATATATATATAAAGAATAGAGAAATTACTTGAGAGATAGAATACATTTGTTACCAACTGGGAATTACAACCTTGCCATGCATGAAAAAATGAGGATGGTGTTGAGTGATTACTTTTGTCACTAAGGTCTATAAATAAAGCTTGATTTTTGCCTCTCTTACAATGTCAGTATACTCTAGTGCAATTTCAGAACTCTACTATGATATCTTGCTTTTTGATACATTTTTGCATTTGCTTTGTGCTATCAGGAGTGAATATTTGAGTGATTATTCAAGTGAGAAGTTGATAATGAGTAAAGCTTTACGTGATTTGAACATAGAAAATGACTCAGAAATTACCCACTTAAATTGTCCAGTAAATTACAAAGAAGGAGAAATGTCATGAAAGTGACATCTTTCACATATTTTGGCAATTTTTTTACTAGTTTCTGTGAGAAAAATATATCCTGTGTGTGTTTTGCTTGTTTGCATGCTCGTTTTTGTTTCTTGTTTTTTTTCTCCTTCTGCTTCCCACTGCCTAAAAAGGCTGGTTTTCATTGTCTATTTTGTAGTTTCCTCTGGTTGTTTGTTTTGCTGAAACATAAAATGTTTTTCTTAAATTGAACTTTTCTAGAACAGTTTCCTGGTTCACAAAAAGCAGATCCATGCCTGTGGAAGAAAAGCCCAGCCTCTAATGTATTTTGCAGCCAGCTCCAGTGGCTGCATGGCTCTAGGGCTTTTTCACTGTGACAATGCCTAGTTAAGTTATTTTTGTCTGAGTAGAGGCTGTGAGCATCCTTTGTAGCTCCATCTACCCAAATTAACCCTAAAATGTTGTACTTCAAACATAAAAGTAGTGAAAACTACACTTTCCCCCTTGTAAATGAATTTCCGCCAGTTTGAACAAGAAGACACGAACCATTTATCAAGACAAAGACAGTGGTATCTCAGAAGTTTTTATCTTTTGAAGGATCAGGGCTGTGGAAGAACTCAGTGTTTGTGACAAAATCCAGAGCTCCACAAACTTTGCGTAGTTATTCGTTTTGATGAAATGATTCCTTTAAATGACTCCAGATTGCAAAGACTTTCAGACATTTTGTCATTCTGTCCCCATGCCACCAGAATAGGTACATGTAGTCTAGTGAGTCATATGCATGAGAGCCTGTCTCATCAGAGGGAAGATGGATTTGGGTTGGAGAAAGTGTGAATGATGCTTATAGTTGTGCTTCTATGTTGTAAGAGCTCTTGCTCTGAGGAGAAGTTTTAAAAAGAAATATTTTTCTGAGTCAAGTCTGTTTTGTCTGTGATGGTAATTGGTGAGTGACCTTCCTGTCTTTATCTTGACCCACAGATCTTATCTTTACATAAGATCTTATCCTTCTTTCCTCTGACCAGCTGAGGAAGGTGGTGATAAAGCAGCTTTGGTGGATACTTGGTGCCCAGCCAGGGTCAACCTACCATGATCTTAATCTGTTCAGAAGCTGCAACTTGTACAGAATTTATTGACCACTTGATAAATAAAACTGGGGTTCTTTTCTGAGAACCATAAATCTGTGGTCTACAAAAGGCCTGGGTCCTTCATACTTCAGAGAACGCCTTTTTCCCAAGGTACTTGGCTGCGGTTGCCATCCGTGTGGGAAGCTGCCTGTTCGTGGGACGGGGAAAGGGGTCTGTGCAGGTGGAAAAGGCCTTTTAGATAAGGTTACTCACCAGATTTTTTGTTTGGGGGAGCAACAATTGTTCAGAATGGTGTTAAAGCCACCATCCCCCTGTTCTCTCCTGTTCACCTGAGCTCACGCTTACCTGAAAGAAAAGGTCAGGGAATTCCTTGCTGGAGAAAGAGGGAGGGGGAAAACTGGGACAAGGCTTCACTGACTGCATGGAAGGAATAAATTTTCTGTATTCTCTTTTCACCCTTTAAAAAGTCAGGGTTTTCAGTCTGAAGAAACCGTTCTGGTTTAGTCAGGATGGAAAAGCACTGATGATTGTCATTTTAGGATGCACAAAATTTAAAGATACACAGAGAAATGTGTCATGGGAGCTTCAAGAGTTCTCTGATCAAGCAAAGGATAGACCAAACTAAACTGAGAGATGCTAGCTTCCCTTGCCTAAAGTCTACTTTCTGTTGCTAATTATCGTTCTTTCTTTTTGCTTCTTCAATCTCTGTCATGTCTTATTATCTTTCTCTTAAGTAATTTTAGATATTGAAATATATGTTTATTTTCAGGCCGACTTATACTGGTAGTTTGCTGTCAGAGAAAGTGAAAGGGATTGAAAAAGCTTGATTTCAGAAAGGACTTTTTGACCCATAAAATACTATGCTTCATGTTACTTACCCCTTCATCAGGTGTTTGGCTTGAGCTGATTTGCAGGTAATAAACTTTAATTTCTAATTAAAGTTTAGGAGCTTTATGTCTGAAAGGGTCTGTTTAAAGATCAATGGTTCTTGCTCTGTGATAAGCACTGCCTATAATTTCATGCTGTGCTCTAATAAGTGGTATTTCTAATTTATTTTAAATGGAAAATTCTCTTGACTACATTGCTATTAAAAAAAGAGAATAAATTTTAATTTTTAGTAAAAGGATCAATAATTTCAGTAGCCAAGAAAGAGGAGTAAAATTAAAAAAAGGAAACATATCAAAATCTAGAGTAGCATAGTTATGATACTTTAAAAGATTTTATAAGATAAATAAAATGAGATTAGTATCAGATTATATTGCATAGAACACTTTTTAGACCTTTTTTTTTTTTTTAATTTCTGGGTATAAATGCTTGTAAAGAAGGCTATATTTGACTGTCAAATAATATTGGCCTGAGTCACAAATTAGATAGACTAGAATCACAGAATCATGGAATCATTTAAGTTGGAGAAGATATTGAAGTCATTTAGTCCACCTGTAAATTCAGCTTTCCCCAGTCCACCACTAAACCACAGCCTTTAGTGCTGCATCTATACATTTTTCAGATACCTCCAGGGGTGATGACTCAAATTTTTTCCTGGGAAATTTGTTCCAGTGTCTGATCACATTTTTAGTGATATTTTTTTCCCAATATCTAACCTAAACCTCTCATGATGAAACTTGAGTCCATTTCCTCTTCTATCATTTGTTACCTGGGAGAAGAGTCTGACTCCCACCTCTCTGCAGCCTTCTTTCAGATAATTGCAGGGCTTGATAAGATCTCAAGATGTTAGAAGAGAAGGAAGTTTGGTGTAGTGGTATAATTTCCATAAGCTTGATGGTTTTTAGGTACCAAATAATAGGCCAGTTTCCAAAAAGTCTAATACTTGTGGAAAGTGAAATATTAACATTTAGCAGAGCATTCTGCTTTCTGACCGTACTTGAAACTGATTTTCCTTTGGGGACTATAACAGCCAGTTTGTGATTCAAAAAGATGTGAAGTGCCTGATAACGATAACATGTTCTAAGTGCATGTGTTACAGGTGCCCTTGTCTCTCAGGTATGGGTTAAATGACCTTCTGTCTTTGTACACCCAACTTATGAGTATTTTATTGGAGTGCACTGCGTCTGGCAGCTATCTAGTTCCCACCACCCAGATGGTATCTGGTCCCTAACTAATGTTTGCTTTTTATTAGGGCCAAATTTTGGAGGAGATTTCCCTGCAGGTCCTGTCATGATATTCTGAGCTGGTTCTTCTTCTCAGCAGAAGGTGTCTGTGCTGTGCTGTGAAAAGTGAGAATCACCTCTGTGTCTGAATTGAAAGGGTTGCACTAAAAAAAAACCCCAGAATTCAGTTATCATTGCTGATTTCTTCATCATAATCATGAACAATAATATTTTTGTCTTTTTTTGGACTAGAAAATTGTGTATTAGTGTATCTTGTAGATATCAACTGGCTCATGACCACAGCTAGGAAGACACTTTAAAAATAATATCAAACGTCCATTTAGAGATGGTGTCCTTCTATTGAAACCTTAATACAGGTTCTCTTTTTGGCACTAAACTCCTTGAAAGAATTTTGAGAAAATCTTTTTATCAGGACTGATACTTTTTTTCTTAAGATGAATCCAGTTTTTAAAGTATAGAATTTTCCATGAATATGGAGTGTCTGGTATGTTTTAATTGGGTTTACATAAATGTAATAGTCTAATTTCTGAAATTATCTTGTTTGTTCCTGAACATGAAAGGTGTTTTGTCATCCCAGCTGCTATACTGTTTTCTTAAATCTGTCTGTCTAACCAGAGTTAAGTTCTCACCTCTTTCACTGACCTTTTCTAACTGAAATCTATGAAACCAGTTGCAGGCTAGTGACACAAGATACTATAAATTTCAGGATTGCACCTGGCCTTAATGGACATCCTTCTCTCCTGCCCTCTTTCTTTTTCATAGGAAGTTCTATCTTCAGGTACCTGATTGAATCTCTCCTTCAGAAGTAATGCTAATTTTATATTCTGTAGACAACCCTTCTGTGTGCATGTCAGTGTTTGTGTATGCACATGCATGCTGAATTCAAGTCATCTCTCCTTTGCTTATGATTCTTTTCTAATCACATTGCAAAGGGTATATAAAAGATTTCTAGATTAAAATACAGTTACTACTTTTTTGATGTAATAGAACAGATTAAAAGCACTTGAATATAGCTGAGTTGCAGTAGACACAATTGGAAAAACTTCATCACTCTTGGGCTGTCTTTAAGGGTAATGATTAATGTACCGCTGCAGAATGATATATATGCCCATAGATTACTGTTTGAATTACTGTGCCTTCTTTATGACTTATTGTTTCCAGAGATGTCTGAACATTTCATTTAAAGATCAGAGAAGAATTAAAGCCTTTTCTTTTTCTTTGCAGAACGTTGAAAAAAAAAAAAAGTAAGATAAGTAGAAATAAGTTCTTTCTCATATTCGGGAGGAACTGCCTGTACATCGGTTTCTGCCCATGAATGGGAACAAGAAGGATTTTCAGCTATTCCAGCAGTAAGTCAGTTGCATTGAGGGCCCAAATGAAAAGTCTCCATGCAAACCCATGCAATATAGGGAATAAACAAGAGGAGTTAGAGATGTGTGGATGCCTGCAGGGGTATGATCTTATTGGCATCACAGTGATGCGCTGTGGTGGCTGTGATGACTGGAGTGTTGAAGGAGAAGGATACAGGATCCTTAGGAAGGACTGACAAGGGAGATGAAGAGGCAGTGCTACCTTCTATGTCAGTAACCATCTGGAGTGTATGGAACTGCACCTGGGGAGGGACTGAGAGCTTATGGGTTGTAAGGCCCCAAAAACTTGCTTGATAAGACTTTTAAAAGGGCTTATGTTTGTTCATATACTCTGAGTTAGACTCACAGGACAAATACCAACAAGATATTCTCAAGAGGTCAAACCAACAAAATAGACTTTACTGGCAACTTTAGAAAATCTGAGAACTCCGGCAAGATATTTAGTGCAACATTCAGTCAACATAAAACTCTTTCTTCTCAAAGCATTGCCTTAGCCCATTCAACTTAGCAAACTGTAAGCCCCTTTGATTTTAAGTTACTCAAAAATTCTGAGAAGAGGGAATTAAGAAGAAAAAGAAAGAGCTGTGGGGTACAGTTGACACACTGGGTAAAGGGATGCCACCCAGAGGAACTTTGACAGGCTTGAGACGAGAGCCTGTGAGAGACTTGTAAATTTCAAGAGGGCCAAATTCTGCACCAAGTTCTTGCTGGGTTGGAGCAATTCCGAACACAAATACAGGCTAGGGGGAGAATGAATCCAGTGCAGCCCTGGGAAAATACACAAATACGGGCTAGGGGGTGTTGGTGGACAAGAAACTCAACATGTCTTGACAAGGTGTACTTGTAGCCAAGAAAGTCACTTGTGTCCTGGGTTGCATCAAAATAAGTGTAGCCAGCAGATCTAATGAGTGGATTCTACTGCTCTACCCTGCTCTTATGAGACCCCACTTGGAGTACTCAGTCTTTCAGGGAGTCCGGAGGAGAGCCACTAAAATGACCCGAGGTCTGTAGTATCTCTCCTAAGACAGGCTGAGAAAATTGGTGTTGTTCAGCCTGTAGAAGAAAAGACTTCAGGAAGACCTGACAGCAGCTTTCCTGTACCTGAAAGGGGCCTTTTAGAGAGCTGGAGAAGGATTTGCTGCATCATCAAATGGGGACAATCACAGAAAAATGTCCTTAAGCGGAAAGAGGGTTGATTTAAATTGGCTTCTGGGAAGAAATTCTTTGCTGTGAGGGTGGTGAGGCACTGGACAAGGTTGCCTGGAGAAGTTGTTGATTGAGGTTGTCCTGAGAAGTGTTTCAGGCCAGGCTGGATGGGGGTCTGAGAACCCTGGTCCAGTGGAGAGTGTTGCTGCCCATGGCAGGGGAGTTGCAACAAGATGTTCTTTATGGTCAGTTCCAATCCAAACCATTGTACTATTCCATGATAAATCACTGTGGTTGGACCAAATTCAAATGGGATATGGGAGCTGGCACAAGTGGCTTCCATTCCTAAGGGAGTATAGTGTCACATAAAGAAATACCACAGCCAACTTCGTCCAAGATAATTTAAAAATTGTTGTGGAGTAGAAGAGAAAAAGGTATTTTTACAGTTTAATATTTTGAACACTTTTATAATTAGTTTTAAGAAATTATTTCTCATGAAGCAGAGTACATTTGAATTTTTTTCTATTAATAGCTTTTAATAAAATAGCTGAAAAAATAATTATAATAAAAATTACATTGAAGAAAGAAGAAGAAGAAGAAACTTGTGGAAAAAATCTGCAATATTTCACCAAAAAAAAATTCATGCTTTTATCTGAGGAATATTAAAACTCTCATGGATATTTATTCAAGAAATAAACAGTAAGATTCACAATTAAAATAATGATGAAATTTTAGGAAGGAATTAATGGGATGTAATTATTTATCTGTGGGCATAATTTTAAGATATGCGTTCATTATAATCAGGAAACAAAAATTCCACTAAGTAACATCTCTGACCAATTAAATTGAACTCATCCTGGCCTTGAGTTCTGAGCAGTTAGAGACCCTTGTGGACAATATTAATTATTAAAAATAATTATAGAGGTATTGAGTGAATAATTTTCAGAATCCTTTTCTCACTGGAACTAGAAATGAGGTTTCACTTCTGCATTAAATTCAAGCATATAAAAGATCATTGCAGTTCTCTTGGATCTAAAAGCCAAGAATAATGAGAGAAGAGAACAAAGTTTACAAAAAAGCATGGAATAACTGTGATTTCAATGAAATATCTAATTTTATATATTTTTTATTTCCTCATATTGTCACTTTTAGTATAAAACACTGATGATGTTGTTTAATAAGATACATCAAATTATAACACTGGAATGAAACATAAAATGTAAATTTCAAATTACATGACCTGGAATATGCTCTTTCTTGAATTATTTTGAACATCTTCCTTTCATCTTGATGCAATCAAAGTGTTTCAATGACAATATAACAGCTATATAGAATACAGTTTTCTTTTAAGAAAATGTTGTTTTGAAAATTCTCCAGTGGATTTAACACTTCTTCCTGACAAAGTAAGCAATCAGCTAACAGATATAGTATTTTGTCTTGTTGACAGTGCTCAACATTCCATGTGACTCTACTGCAGCATCTCTTACATTTGGCTCCTTAGTCAGCTTTATTTCAGATCCAGCCACTTGTAGAAATGCTGTGTGTGATTTCATTTGTTCTGTGATATAAAAGCAACAACAGTGCCAAAAGAGATTCCACAATTGCCAAAACGTCTGCAAGGCTGTTATGGTGAAAAAGAAAACTGTCCAGATAAACTCTTCTGCTTCTCTTCTGGCTGCAACATTTGCTATCAATATTATTCTTCTAGTTTCCAATGTGACTTACAAAGAAAAAAAAAAAGAAGTAGATATACTGATAGCTTTTTCTTTTTCTTTTCCTTTCCCTTTCCCATTAGAACTTTTTTTTAACTTTCTCCTAAAATTTCAAGTAGTTATTCAAGCATGAGAGTGGGCACACACACGGACACATGCATGCATGTACCTGCACACACACAAACACAAACAGGCTCTTCAGAATAGGAGGGGAAAACTGGTTTAACTTTGCCAATGTAAATCTGTGGATCATTGGATATGAAGATCACAGAAAAAAAGCCATTCTGTTTAGCTCTAATTCCAGTAGGATCATGTATGTTTTGAATAATAGAAAAGAATTAAGACCAAAATCTCAGACTTATTTGACTTCATCTAAGATTTATGGCAGTTTTTTCAAGGGCAAATAAAACAAGCCACAGGATTCATATCCATACTACTTTCTTTCTTAGCTTTCAATATTTTATAAATGTTACAGGCAAGATCAACCTTTGGAGACAATAAAATTAAACAATTTTTCCCCTGAAACTTCAGTGAGGTCTTCTGTGTTTTGCAGCTTCCTTCATCCTTCTATGCTGTTTTCTTCTTTTTTTTTTTTTTCCCCCTAAGGATTTTCTACTTTTTCCCCCAAGTCTTATACACATTTGCTTGTCTGTTTACTAAACACTATTATGTTTTTTTACATATTGGTTCATGCTGAAAACCATTATGTTTTGGCTTAGCTTGTTAGTGCTTCATTATCCATTCCTATTTGCTTTTGACTCATATTGATTTAAAAAAAAAACATTTTAGTCAAATCTGCTGGACAGATGAAAAGACATTGCCAGTTTAAACACAGACATGAAACAGTGAAATATCAAATTTATTCTTTGAATGCATAGAGAAGAAATGCCTTTTTCTTTTTGAGTTTCTTTAAGTAAGTAAACTTTGCTTTCTTTTAGATTCTTTGAATAAATCTTACCACTAGAAATATTTCTCTCATTTATATAATGGAAAGAAATTTATGTACTTAGTAATAGAGACCTATTACAATTAATAATAATTGGGAGACTACGGAAATAGCGGAAGAATATATGATCTGCTTGAGCAAAATATATTGTGTACAGAGGAGAATTACTGTATGAGATAACTCAGCCTTTATATTTATATTTTTATGTCCATTGTCTTAGATCCTAATGCCCATCTGTTAAAATCCAAGTTTAGCACTGTTTTACAATGTCTTTTTCAATGTTAGAAGGTTTTCCCAGCTGGCATAAACCAATAGAAAAGTATTTATTTTCTTTCAGGCCTTTGTGTCCCCAGGTTTCAAGGAGCCCATAAGACCTACAGTGACAAAAAACTAAGTTACTTTTGAATCCCTGGAAGGGCCTGGGACTACTTTTATGGTAAGAATGAATTATTTACTGTGTCATTGCAGCTGTCACTGTTCTCGTAAGAATGAACAGTTAATAGTTGTTTTTTTCTGAGTCAATTGTATCTTCAGACAACATATTAAAATAATTTTTAATAAGGCTCAAGACAAAAAAAAGAAAGGTAAAATATGTGATTCATGGCTCCTCTTTAGCAAGGGAAAATCAGTATTGGTAAGGTGTTATGGCACCAATTAAATGACCTAATAATAGCTACAATTTATTTCTAAGAGATATTGCAAAAATTACTATTTTTAACATTGCCAGCTACATTCTTTGCCTTCCTAGGAATAACTATTTTTCAAAATGTCTTTCCAATCCCATTGGAGTAGATCTTTTCAACATTGTTAGGGTTTGGTGGGGTCCCACAGATTCACTAGATGTCAGAACATGAATGAATGTATACAGAATGTTATTTTTTTTCCTCTTTTCCTTTAAGAGTATTGTATTGTAACCCTCAAGACAGAAATTAAACCAGTTTTTCTACATTAATTAATACAGTTTGATATACAGCTATGACAACAAATTCATAGGTAACCTGTGGTGCACATCCAAAAGGTTCAGTCCTTTCAAGAGAAAATGTTAGATTTATTTTGAGGTTTGCCATATCAAATGAATAGAATTACTCAGGATTCAGAGGTTTGCTCTCAAACTGCTTTTTAAACAAACCAGATTAAGCAGAAAAAAATTGTGGATTTAAATGTGTTGTCTGTCTTGGATTTTGCGAAGTCCACAATTACAGGTGAATAGAAATAAACAGAAGCATTCCAACAATGACCACATCTAGTTTTCCATTTAAAAATGCTCTGTCACTACTCACAGTTGCATTAGGAAGTTATCAGAAACCTCACAAACCTCACATCATTTATAGATGATTATTTTGTTTCTCCTGTCCTCAGAGATGAGAT
>WBNO01007594.1:17136-32837 GCA_013400575.1 Peucedramus taeniatus | reverse complement strand
TGAGGGAATTGGCCTGCTGCACACAGGGAATTTGGGTTGCAAAGGGCATTTTTGGGATTCTCTGAGGGATTTGGCCTGCTGCACACCCTGAATATGGGTTGGAAAGAGCATTTTTTGGGATTTTGTGAGGGAATTAGCCTGTTGCACTTCATAAATTTAGGCTGCAAAGGGCATTTTGGGCTTCTGTGTAGGAACTGGCCTGCTGCACATGGGGAATTAGGGCTGCAAAAGGCATTTTTGAGGTTCTCTGAGGGATTTTGCCTGTTGCACACCCTGAATATCGGCTGGAAAGGGCATTTTTGGGGTTCTCTGAGGGAATTGGCCTGCTGCACACGAGGAATTTGGCCTGCAAAGGGAATTTTGAGGTTCTCTGAGGGATTTTGCCTGTTGCACACCCTGAATATGGTTTGCAAAGGGAATTTCTAGGATTTTGTGAGGGAAATTGCCTGCGGCAGACCGTGGATATGGGCTGCAAAGGGAATTTCTGGGATTTTGTGAGGGAAATTCCTGCTGCACACCCTGTATATGGGTTGCAAAGGGCATTTTTGGGCTTCTGTGAGGGAATTGACCTGGTGGACTCCATGAATTTGGGTTGCAAAGGGCATTTTTGGGATTTTGTGAGGGAAGCTGTCTGTTGCACACAGGGAATTTGGGCTGCAAAGGGCATTTTTGGGGTTCTCTGAGAGCTCTGCATGCTGCTGCCACATCAAACATGAAGGATATTCCTCCTTACCCTGCCCAGCCCTTAACTGCTGTCCTTTTATTTCCCCCAAAACTCCTCTTTGGCGCATTCCCTCATCCACAGCTAGCCCAGAGCTGTGTGTTAATCATGTTTATTGCTGCAGGAACACTTTGGGAAGGAAACCAGCTCTGCCTGGGTATTTTGGGATCAGTGGTCAAGGTGTTTAAGGAGAAGGCAGGAATCTCTTCCCTTCCTGCCTGCTCTGCACCCAGGTGTGCTCAGCTCACCAAATGGAGCTGACTCTGCCTTTTCTGGGGCACAAAACCCTTCCCCAATCCACGGCTCTCACATGGAGGGCGCTTCCCCAGCTCTTTTTCAGAAATGAGATTCACGAGCTACCTGGATCCTCTTTGCAGTTCGGGAAATAATTACTTTACGCAATATAATTTGCTTAAAACCATGACAGTTTTAACTATAGTTTAAGGCTAAATGACTGCTCAGCAAGACAGCTGGTAAAATTCACCCTGTAATAAGACTGCAGCAATGTAAACAAGCCCAGCCCATTTAGGGCTTTGAGTTAATATAGACGTCAAATACTTTCAATATCTCTAAATTTCCCAAACCACCAGGCATTTCCTTCCTTTGTAAACGTGTTTGTAATTGATCTCATCCTTTACCACCTAAAATGTCTGTCCTAAATCCATATCATTGATTATGTTTGAACATAAATTAATTTAACCTCGGAGGAAACATCGTCTAGTTTATTGGAGTACCACAGGCACTGGTGACACAGGGAATGAGGAATGGAGGGAATTCCAGGCCAGACTCCTTCTCCCTTGGAATGTGGCTTTTTCTAAAGAAAACGCAGCCTGAAGCAGCCAAAAATGAGAGTTCTTGACTTTTATGGTAAAATATGGCTTGGGGATTTTCCCTCTGTTCTGTCGAGCTCGTTGTACGAGCTGTCCTTTGCTTAAATTTAAGATTTTATCTGAGTTTGCTTTCTCATGCTCAGGAACTTGGGGAACTCCAGCTGGGTAAGAGTCACCACCAAGCCAGGTTTAGGTGACAGGCTGAGTTTTCCCTCAAATGCCGATAATTTGAACAAAATCAGGCTCAGGGCTTGCTGAACCCCTGCTATTCACTCCATATGCTTCACTTCAGTCCTCGTGAGAGTCTGAACCAGCCAGAAACCAGCCTAGTGGGCAGGTGAAAATTGTATTTATAGAGAAGCCGAGTCATACTCCTGACAATGAACCCCCTCTGCAGCCTCCTGGCAGGCTGAGCAGAGCCAAACCATTCCAGTTCCACTCCCAAGCAGCAGGGAGGGATCTCTTGGGCCTGATGTCCTCTCTCCTGCTCAGTTAATAACCTCCATCCAATTGCAATTATGGCGATAAAGCTTAAAATTCATTTGCAGCCGCTCGAGTTGCGGTGATTTATTGCTGGGTAATTATCTTGCCGCAGTCTTGAGGATGGAATAATCGCCCTGATTTGCATAATCAAGGCATCAGAGTCTTCAGAGCAGGGCTTGCTCTCAGCAGATGGTCCTGGTGTATGTGGTTGCATCCCATCTTGTATCTCTTTGCCTATAGCAAAAGTTTACTGTCTTTTACTAATTAAGTGTAATTTACATTAATATAGAGAGTTCTTTCTGCGCTGCTAAAGGCAGAGGCAGCTCTGACCCACCTTTGTGGCTCAGCAAGAGCTGGGACAGGCAGGATTTCATAAAAATGTGGAATTTCAGAATGATTTAGACTGGGGAAGACCTTAAAAATCATCTAATTCCAATTTACCACACCTTCCACTGGCCCAGATTGCGCCAGGCAGAGCTGATAACTCTAGACAACAGGATGATTTCCCCCTTTAAACCAAATAATTACAAAAAAACTCCCTTAAAACAGAGCTCTGGTGCCAGAGGGGTGGTCTGGATGTGCCCTTGTGAAGAAGGAACAGGATCCACAAAACCTGAGAGCTTTCCTCTGGAAATGTGATTTCTCTGAGTGCAGGGTTCCAGCTTGCCATTAGATTAAAAACCACGCCTGCAAAAAAAGGCTTGGAATTGTGTTTCAAACCGAAATTTTGACTTGACATTTCTGAGCCCTGTAACTCTGTGCCTTAAAAACGACACCAGCACTTTTCATCTGCCTTTAACGTCGGTTTTATACCAATAATTACCCTCACCGTGTAATTAGCTGAGTGTTCTGAAGCTCTGCCTGTCATCACAGAAATGGGGCTGCTCCCGTGGAAGGGTGAACGTTCATGGGCTCTTTTCTTGCCTGAAGTCTGAGTTTTCCACCCCTGGCTCACTTGTTTGTTGGTAAAACCATCACATAGGAGGCAGAAATCAATAAAAATTCTGAGGCATCTCATCAGGGGTGTTTCATCGTTATGGTTTTATGCAGGATGGAGAGAAGGAAGGCTAGGTTTGAAAATTCAAATTCCTCGACTTTAGATATTTGCCTGCAGTGCAGATTTTTGATTTCAGTTCCATTTCAGGTGCCCTGCATGTGTTTCTGCCCATAACCTCCCTGCATTTACCACTGACAACAACCCAGCCGGGTTCAGTGTCCTGATGCTCCAAAATTGCCAAAAGCAGCAGAAATTGCCTCGTTCCCTGCACTTTTGTGTCCTCACCTTTGAGTTCTTGAGTGTCTGATGAAGGCTGTGCTCTGAGAGGAAATTACCCTGCGAGCTGGATAACTCTGGGCAATAAATGGGGGGACAGGAGGAAAAAGGCAAACAAGGGCAGGGCTTGACACAGAGCTAATGTCAATGCATCATCTACCCACCCAAATTGGTGTGGGCACAGTGAGAATTGAATTCCCAAGTGTTCAGCTCGCTCTGTTTCCAAAGGACTCAATCTTGCTTTTAGACCAGTCCTCAAAGGATTTTGTTCCCTTAAATGGGTGAGGGGGAAAGCGCAAACTGCTCTTTTTCTTTTTTTTTTTCCTTTTTTTCAAGTGTAATTTTTAATTACGCTTCTAATTAGGGAGAAAAACTGTCATGGAAATTACATCTTTGAATTGTCACACGCAGGAAGGTGAACTTGGCACTTCTTTCTCTCTTGTTAGCTCCTCTCCTTGGAATTGGGATGGCTTTTTATCCATGGGGCATAAGTAGCCTGAGAAAAGTCTGTGCTCAGGATCTGAGAGTGGGAAATTCAAAGCAAATTCCACAAATTGTGTCTTTTTCCCCACCTGTTTCATCCTCAAGGAGAGAAAAGCTACCTATTGTGGACGTGTGTCTGAAGGACCTTTTTCAGAGGAAATCTCCTCCCAGTAACCATCGGGAAAACGGGATGGGGGTTGGATTTACAGCATTTTCTTCTTGCCAGGGCATCCCTGAAGGGGTTACAGGGCCAGGATGCTCATCCCTGGCACACGCACTCCTCTGGGAACCTGTGCAAAGTTCAGGAGGAGCCTCACCTGTGTTTGCCCAGAGCTCACCTGCTGCGCTGAGCCCGCGCTGCCATCCCGGAGGAGCCGCTCAGCCCTCGCCAATAAAAGCAGGAAAGGTCAGTGCTGAATGCCTGATGAGCAGGCTCTGCCCAGGGGACAGCAGCTGACTTCGGGGTTCTGACAGCCCCCAGACCTGGCTTTTCCCTAAGTTTTGCCAAAACTCCCAGTTAAACATTTAAACCCAGCTTATTTAGGGAAAAAAACATCTTCTCAAGAGCATTGCACCTCACTAATTCCTCCATTGCCAGCAAAAGGCTGTTTCAGGAGTTGGTAAATCGGGTTTAAAAGGCAAATTAACACTTGGAGATTATCCCCACTCTCATTTTTTCCTTTTATTTTGAATTCATTTCAGGCTTACCCGTGGAGCCTGCAGGATGTATCACTGCTGCAATCAGAATCCTTATTAAAAGAGAGCGGGATTGAGCTGCTAATTCCACAGAGCCATTCTGCAGCTCGCAGCTCGCTTGTAATTTAGATTCAATCGGCAAATAAGTATGATAACAGGCTGCTGTTTATTGAACCAACAGACAGGAAAGCTCTGTCTTTAGGAGCTGGTGGCAAAGCTGTGGGACTTGGCACAGCTCTTGTCTGGCTGCTGGGCCGGAATTCGGGAAGCAGGAGATCCTTCTGCAGGATGCATCCAGGCGTTTTCCCTGTCTGTCACCTCTTCTGCTGCCTGACCTTTCCACTTCATTAACCAAACCCCCATCCCTGATTTCTTCTGTCACTGTCCTGTCACCCTGAGCCCATCCTGGCAGCCAGACAGCCCCATCGATCCCAGTATTGATCCCCATTCCAACACGATTTCCAAAGAGCATTCCCAGCGTGGCAGGTGACAGGAACAGAAGAACTCTGGCAATCAAGGGTCTGTCACCAGCAAATCCAGCAGGATCTGCACGTTCCTGGCTGGGATCAGCTCTGGAATGCCCCAGCACCATGTCCTGCCTCGAGTCTCTGCTCCTGCACCAAGGGAGAACCTGGAGCATCCTCTGCTCCTGCTCCAAACAACCCTGTGCAAACAGGGAGAGAGGAGCTGGGATTGCCCCAGCTCTGCCATAATTTGCTGGGAGATGAGATGCCCCATTGCCACTTTTCTTGCACTAAAATGTGCCCACGTATCACAGCAAGAAATCCCCATGAGGCTGAGCAATGCAAACGCTGGGCTCTGTGGGTTTGGGAGGCAGGTGCCAGTGAGCTCAGTGAGACACTTTCCTCTCAGATCAGGGCTCTAGAGCAGCACCTTTCACTCAGCAGGGCCAGCAGTGCCAGCACACCCTCTCATTAAGGCAGAAATGGCACTGGGTTAATGATGATTGCCATGTGGAGCCATCCTGCAGCGGGCCAGGTGGAGCCAGGCTGATTTAAAGCCATTTCTGATGGCTCAGGGCGTTCTCCTGCAGATTTCTGCCAAACAAATGCAGAAATGCCCGGCAAAATCAAGGACTCAGCCATGGGAAATGCTGTGTGGCGAGTGGCTCTCGGGTTTGTCACTGGGATGTGGCACTGAACTGCAGGATTGTTAAAGCAGGGAGAGCTTTCTCTTGGCCTCTCAGTGGAGGGCTGATGGATCTTGAAGCAGAGATGTCACTATCTCTTCAAAATCATCCCGTCTTTAATCCCATTTCGGGGCGAGACTTTACATCCCATGGAAAGTTCATTCCACAGCCTCCACAATTCCCATTTCCCACTTGCTCTGCTCCTCCTGGACATTTGTTTGTGTGTCCTCAGGTAATAGTTTGTCTCTTTTTCTCCAGTTTCTCCAATTGTTTCTTTTTCTCCAGTTCACTTTCTAACACCAGGGGGAAAAAATACAGAGATTTAGGGCAGGATGGGAAGGGAACTAATCACTTAAGACCTAATTAGCAAGGGACTCTCACAGGGAGGTGCTCCCCGGGTAATTGCTGCTCATTTTCAGCTGTGGGTACAGGAAGACAAAATTGTTTTAGGGAGATTATTCAACTCCCTGCAAAATCCTGTGAGGAGCACCCAGTGTTTGATTGGGGAGGGTGGAAAGGAGGGATTTACAAAGGGTTCTTTAAAAGTATTTGATTACACAGATTTCCCCAGTTTGGTGTGGGGCTCCTGAGGGATTTGCCTTCAGCATCTCCTCCTCCCTGTGCTCACCTTGCAGGATGCTGCAGAGTCTCTGGTGCTACAAACCCATTTTCTTTTGGAATATCCCAGAATTATCACCAGGATTATCACCCTGTCCTAGCAGGGACCACCCTCAAAATGCCAAACAGAGGCAACTTTGAAGCTGTGCAGTGTCAGTTTAACTCAGCCACCAGCAGCATCCAAACCATTCTTGTTTATTTACCTCTCTAACTGGCTTTAAAACATTAAATTTGTGCTTTTTTTCCCCCCTGCAGAACAGCCCCAGCAGTGCTGGAGCTGCACAAGGCATGTGTGCTCCTGCAGCTCATGACTCTAACACTGTGAGTGACTTGTTCTGTTAGCATGATAAACACATGCTGGAGAGGAACAGCACTAATTATGACCCTGTCACCTTCATCAGCTCCCCACTAATTGTTTTGGCTTTTTTTAATCTCAGTGCTTGGAGATGAAACATGATGTTTGGTTCTGCAAAGGAGTTGAAAAGAAAAGAGAAGAAAGAATTGCATTTTAAAATAGAAGCATCAGGTAGATCTTTCTGTTGGATTTGAAATTCAAATGACAGAAATTATAACTTTTTTGTGTGTTATTAAAATAAGGCATGGGAGGTTTTTAGAGGACTTTTCTGGCACTGCCCAGATCGAGCCTCAGTCCACTGCTTCACCTTGGGCTGTGCTCTCATGATGCTCCCAGCCCAGGATCAGGGCTCTCTGTGTCACAACACAATAAAACTTCTCTAAATCTCTCCAGGTGTTGCCAGACAGCTCAGAAACCTCCCCAGTGAGAAATCTCTTCCTCATTTTATGAGGATAAAGGGTGATGATATCTCCTCATTATGGTCTCTGTGGATCTTGGGAGAATAAGGATTAGGATTCAAGTATGCAGCAAAAAAAAAAAAAAAAACCACAAACACATCTTCTGTTCCTGTGGCTCTCCAAAATAGCAGGGAAATGGAGCAGAAACTGGATTTTCTGCTGGGCATTGCTTGAGAAGAGTGATGTACAGGTGTGAAGGACTGCATCAGACCTACACACAAAATACTAAATATTTCACAAATGAGAATCAGGACTAAGGTTTGATTAGGGGAAAAATCTTCCCAGGTGCTCCTTCATCCCCTCACAAGGGGCAGATTCTGTGGCTGCACCAAGACCAGAATTAAACCACTATTGACTTCCATGGCTCAGAAATGTTCTGACAATAAAGATTTGTATGAAATGAGGGGTCTCTGAAAACTCTTAGCAAAGCTTGCAGGATGTTATTCCGCCTGAGGAGAGCTCTTGAGGTGGAGAAGGTGTTCAGCCACTTGAGAATGTTCCATTTCCAATATTCCCAATAAAGCAGTGAGTGAGGCACAGCTCAGCCTGTGACAGCTCAGGCCTTGTCTCAGACCTTCCCACAAACAGGTTTTAGTTTTTGTTTTACACCATCTCTAAAGGAATATTGGATAAATCCATTGATTTCTCCATCCTGTCCTCTGTGTTGGTGGTTGTTGGGTGTTGTTTCAGTGTCTGGATGTGCATCCCCATGTGCAAAGAGCAGCAGAGCAAAAAACACCAGTGCAAGGCAAGGCTCTGCCCACCCCTGGCAGATTTGGTGTGGAAAATGACTTAATTGGGGTGTCCAGGCCTTGGTGCAAACACATACATGGAAAAACAGCCGAGGAAATGAAGCCAAATATATAAATATGAATGAAAGACAAAGCTGTGATCACTCCAGGCTCTGATTTCCCATGGCTGCCCTCAGTAATTTCCACAAGCAGTTGTTCCAGCAGCCTGTGAAAGGAAATTGCCTGGGAAAGAGAGCCTGGGGTTATTCAATTGTGCAGGTTTCTGTTCCACCACATGTTTATAATCAAGAGCAAATGTCCAGCTCTGCTGGGCTGGGCTTTGTAAACACCTCTTGCTGGGCACTTTTGGAAATGTTCCCCTTTTGGTGGAGCACAAAGGGCAGTGAGTGTGGAGGGCAGGAGGAGCTGTGTCCCTTCCCGTGGATCCCAGGCTCTACAGACAGGTGATGAGGGGCACAGAGAAGGTGTGGTGGGAAATATGGAACCAGGGAAAGGTTTGGGATGGAAGGACCTTAAATATATCCAACTGCACCCCTCGCCACGGGCAGGGAACCTTCCAGTGGCCCAGCTGCTCCATCCAGGAATCCCTGCTGTGTCAGACCACACTGGCTCCTCTCAGCTGCCCAAAGGGATCCCAGGCTGCTGACCAGGAACCAGGAGCTCCTCTGGATGTGGAGGGAGCATCAGCTCCCCCTGAGCCGGGCGGGTTGGGAGGCAGAGTCATGAATAAACATGATTTGCTCTGCGACTGACGCACGGCAATCAAAGGCAAACTCGTTTAGAGTTTGAAATCCGGACTTTAATTGCCAGCCCACGTTTACCTGGCTGTGTAGGCAGGAGGGAGAACTCTTCACCCAGCTGCATGGGGATGCTGGCTCTTGGGAGGGGAGGAATTGCTGGCAGCTCTTCTGGGAGGATTCTTCTCATTTCCAGCTCAAAGCACAAGGACTGTCCTTCCTCTTGTTTGGCATGCAGAGGTCATTAAATAAAGAAAAGACCCTTTACATCTGCAAAGTAATTAAACAGCAGCCATCCCCATGGCAGGGCTCAGCTCTCAGGCTTGTGGAGGGATGTTTATCTTGGTCATTTTATTTCTCAGCTTGAAAACATTCAGATTATCCGGGGTAATCCAGGAGTGGGGAAAGAAAACTGTCGTTCATGGGTTCCTGGCTAATCCAGCCCAAACTGATGCAAATACCAAAAACAAAGCTCCAGCAGGGCACTTTCCAGGGATCAGGGAGTTGTTTTCACGCAGCCTGGTTGGATGCAGCTGCAGTAAATGAGAAAAAGATCTTTTGCTCTGCATAATTTTTAATAAAATCGATCCTCGCTCTCAACAAAGATCAAAGAAATCGAATCCGTATGGGGAGACACTGAGCCCTGTGGGCTCCCATTAATTCCACTCCCCTCATTCCATGGCACTGGCAGCAGCACCTTGTCCCCTGGAGAGCCAGGCCTGCTGAAGCCTCTGCAGTTGTGTAACCTCATTAACCCAGCTGACAGCAGCCCAGTCTATATTTCCTATAAGTTCCTTTTCATTGCCTTTGGCGGCCAAGCAGCGAAGCAAACCGACTGTCCCTGATTGATTCTCCAAGAATAACCCCATTGTTGTGTCTCTGCCCAGCCCCTGCACAGTGCCCTGAGCTGGGAACCCATCTAGAGGTACAGGAGCTATTCCATGACTTCAGGTGAGGGGGCTCAGCACCATTTTCACACCCACACTAGCAGTGGTGTTTGGTTTTTTGGCCAAACTCTCTGAGCATCACATCTTGGTGTTCTCTCAGGCACCACTGACCTTCCTTCCCCCTCCCCTGGGCTTGGGCTGGCCAAGCTTTAGGACCAACATCTTGAGGTCACAGATGAATGTCAGAGGTGTTGATCCTTATACAATAACTCCTAATAGCTACTATCAAAAAATCAACTTTTAAATAAAATCTGTTTAGTCACAGCCTGGACTTTTTCCTCTTTGGCTTCTTGTTGATGTTTAGGCAAAACATCTGAGCTGCTTCTCCTCCCAGCTTGCTTCCCTCTCCCTGCTGGCTCCTGGCAAATTGCTGAGGATCAGTTCAGCAGCACAGACGAGCCTCGGCGAGGAGAGGGGAAGATTAATTGAAGACTTAATTCCTTCTCTTTTCATTTGATCAGCTAAGTGGGAGAGGTGCTCCTGGAGGCCTCGTGTGGGCCGTGAATCAGAGCCCCCAGGCTGGGTTTGTGCCAGGTTCAGGAGGATTTTGGAGCACACAGCCCTGCAGGCAGAGCCCATCCATCACAGCTCCTCTGCCGTCCTTCCCCAGCGTGGGGAGCAGCAGCTCCAGGAGGGGTGGGAAGGGTCAGGGGTCAGGAATGGCTCGGCAGGAGGTGGGGGACAGGGACAGGTCTGAGGGAAGTTCTCCAAGGGGCAGCAGCCAGCTGGAGCCAGACAAGCCCAGCTCGATGGCCAGACTGTCGTGGGGGCAGTAAATCAGCCAGAGAGAGAAAGGCAGGGGGGAATGAAACGTGCCTGCAGGAAAGCTGGAAAATCCCAGAGCTGGGAGCCACCAGCAAATGGAGAAAGAGCTTTTCCTCCTCACCAGCCTGGCACGGAGCTTCTCTTCTGGTGTTGGTACCACAGTTATTGCCTTGGCACCACAGCTATTGCCCTGGCACCACAGTTATTGCCCTGGTACCACAGTTATTGCCCTGGTACCACAGTTATTGCCTTGGCACCACAGCTATTGCCCTGGCACCACAGTTATTGCCTTGGCACCACAGTTACTGCCCTGGTACCACAGTTATTGCCCTGGTACCACAGTTATTGCCTTGGCACCACAGTTATTGCCCTGGTACCACAGCTATTGCCCTGGTACCCTAATTATTGCCCTGGCATCACAGTTATTGCCTCAGTATCACAATTCCATCCAGCTCAAGCTGCTGCAGACCCAAAGTCCTTTCTGCAGCTCAGCACAAGGGCTTGGACCCCATCAGAGCCAGGATCATCACTTCAGTGTGCAGCAGTGCCTTCCAAAAACCAGGGCTTTGCTCTGTGAGACCTGAAACCAGAAACCTTCAGCGTCCTCGTTCTGCCACAGGTTCTCTTTCCCTCACAAAGTTCCTGATGGTTTCTTTCTGCTTTCTGCTCTTTTTACCTCAATTCCAGAGTCTGGTGCCTCACAGGAAACACCTCGCTGGTGTTTGCCTGCAGACAGATGGAGGGGCAATGAGGAGGAGTTACCACAGTTCCCCTCATCTTATTAATTGCAATTAGTCACCAGCTTTTAACAAACCTCCTGCCTGGGGCTGGCACTCAAAGGACACTTCCTTTAAATGGACGATTTTCAGCTCTGCCAATCTCTCGGAATCTCCTGCATTCTGTGTCCACTCCAGTGGTGCTAAAGGTTCATTTTAAACATTTATTTTTATTGGAGAGCCCAGACTGACTGCAGCCCAGAGCAGACAACAATAAATTCTCACCATGGTGGTTAAGTGGCAGGGGACAGGGGGAGGATGTGGCACACACACATCACAAATTCCTGATTTCCCTTTAATGTGTTGAAGAGTTTCATTTGTTTCTAAATGCATTCCAGTGCCATCATCCCATTACATTTCTTAATTGGTTAAATATTTGTGATTTTTCTTTTCCCCTCAGGTTCTCCTGCAAACGGACAGATCCAGGTACAACAGGGTTTTAGTTTTCTCTGATAATGGCCCAGAAAATTCTGTTTATAAGTTGAGCAAATATTCTTATCCCAGCTGAAGGGATCCCAGGAAGGGTCAGGGTGGAAGGAACCACCTGGTCCCAGCTCCCTGCTCATCCCAGAGCACAGAATTGACTCTGGAATATCTCCAGAGAGGGAGATTTGATGGAAGCACTCCCCACCACTGTGTGTGCTGCAGGGATGTGCCTTTGGGAGAGCCTAACTCGGGCAAAGTCACGTTTGCTGCATTAGCACCGCTTTGTGCAGGTTTGAATTTCAAACTTGCGCAAAGAAACGGCACGACGGGGACCCCAGGCTTATTTGCTTTATGGTGAGAAGTCTGGGTCGCTGGGATGGGATTTCCACGTGCCAGGGGTGCTTTCAGCAGGTGGATTTGTGTCTGGAGTAGAGCATTTGTGTGTGGGGTGGAGCATCCTGCGAGTAGAGCAGAGCTGGTGCCTCTGTCCCAGCAGTTCCCTGTCGCAGTACGACACGAATGAACCACACGCACTCGCCTGGAAGTTCAGGGCAAAAAAAAGGAACTTTTATCTTGTGACCTCACCTTTTTATAGAATTCCAAAAACGGCCGGGGATTGGAGGGGGAAGTTGCCACCTCTCCAACTACACTGGTCAAAGCACCAGTCCATCAATTCTCTCTGACTCCAGAAAGGAATGCAAAACAATCATTATTTACATGAAAGTGCGTGAGAAACTCCATTACAGAAAATGCAAACATCAGAAGGCTTAGAAAAGTTTAGAACAGGGTGACATTTCCCCACTCACCCTCCTCACTGGTCACTGCTGCCACCCCATCACCGTGTCCCTCCCCCATTTCCAGCTCTGATTGGGGTTTCCCTGTGCAAGGCTCTGTCAGGAGTTGCTCTGTGTCTCTCCCCTCGTGGTGAGTGGGGATTCTCCCCAGGGTTGTCTCTGTCCCCATTTCCAGCCTTGCCCAGCAGGACAGATTTGCTGTCTCTGCCTTGTTGCCATGTCCAGGCTGGGAGAGAACAAACCCAAGGAAACCCAGCCCATGGAGAGGAGCCCAGAGGAGCTGAGGAGCTCCAGAAACACCAACCTAATGGGCTGGAAACTGCAGACAGACCCTGCCAAGCTCCAGATAAAATCATTTCACATAAACAAGGGCTCTGCCACAAGGGCTCCAAATCCCACGCAGAGAGGACTTGAGAAGATTTTTTTTTTTTATCCTTTTTTGCTCAGTTTAACTCCTCCCCAGCACTTTGGTAGCAGTGACATGGAGACAAGCAAGTGTTTTATCTCTTGGAAACCACTCACATCCTCCCTCACCTCCCTGCTCTGTCCACAGAGCTCCAGCCCCATTACACAGACGATTTATGTCTGTGCTTCTCAGCTTTAGGCTGCCAGCAACTTCGGGAGGGTTATTTGTCCTTAAGTACTTGTAATTCTTCCTCTGCAGGAGCATAATCAGTCATTATCAGCGGCAGTTTCAGGCTCTAATCATAAAGCTGTTATTTCTGCTTAATCCTAACCTTGCTAAGTATTAATTTGATGTTTAATCCCCCTGGTATCTGGCAATATTGGCCTGTTATTATTGTTGTTGTTGCTGTTGTTTATGTGACAGTGAAAAATCAGCCCCGTAGGAGTTATATCCTTAATTATTTACCACTCATTTGCCAAATCTCAGTTGCTCTCTTGCCACCCTGAGTCCTGCAGTCTCTCAGGGCAGTGTCACCATGAAGTGACCCCAAAGTGTGGTAAAAGGGACAGGTGGCACTTTTGAGGAGGAGGAGACAGGTACAGCACAGACTCACTCTGCTCTTCTGATCCCTCCACCATCCTTTAAAAAACAAACAAACAAACAAACAAACAAACAAAGTCACTGCAAACCTGTTAAGCTGTCAAACCTGAGGTGACAATTTATCAAACACTGCAGACCTCACCTCGAGAGAAGTGACAGAGCCACTGCAGGAGCTGCAATTAACAGGAATGCCATCATTAACCAGTAATGACCTGCTGGGATCAATAGAACCATTTCACAAAGGCAGCTCAGGGGCTGGGGAGGGAGCTGACACCAGCAGCTCCTGCAGGCTGGGCTTGTCCACGGGCAGCGCTGGGATTTGTTAAATCAGAGGCCAAAAGGCTCCTTTTGGTGCAGTGATGCTCTGGAGGTGCAGCCTGGTCTGTCCAGCTTGGCAAAGCCAGTGTGAGGGCAGAGCTGAGGAACAAAAATCCATCCCCAGGGACCTTCTGGGAGCTGCTGCTCCAGCCCTGCCCCTCAGCATCCCCTCTGCTCTGCAGCCTCCCTGCTGCTGCTGCAGGATGTCAGCCCCGTGTGACAGCCTGGCTCTGGTTTGTAGGGCTGCAACAAGGAAAATGAACAATGAAAATGAACAATGAAAATGAACAATGAAAATGAACAATGAAAATTAACGCAGGGATCACACACGGGGACCTTCACTTTAATTTGCACAGTAAAACTGCACATTTATTTTTTACCTGGGGCTGAGGGAGAGCAGCCAAGGCTCACAGAGCTGGGCTCTGCTTTCACTGCTGGGCAGCAGTTCCTGCTTTCCCTGGCAGAAGAGGTGACAATTGTGATGCCACCCGTGCCCAGGGGCACAGAGCACACCCGAGCTGTGCCACCAGAGCTGGACGTGGAAACCAGAAGGTACCAAGTCCCTCTGGCTGAATTATTGCAGCCTTTGTTCTGTGCTTCCAAGCCCTCGCTCCCAGCACTGCCTCAATTTTCAATGTATAACTTTGAAAGCTTAATCATATTCTTTTCACAAAGCCTTATGGTTTATATATATTTGGGTTTTTGTTACTCTTTTGTGTTCACCCTTCTCGCTGTCAATTTAAGCTTAATATTATTAAAATTGCTCTGGCTCGCTCTGCTTAAAATTCTGCAGTTACAGGATTTTTTGGGAAGAAGAAGTGCAAAGTCAAACGCTTTCTCCTATTTCTTGTTTGTCTTTAATGACTCATTAGATCATCACCTCTGAAATGAGGAAGCAATAAACCTGCTCTGAGGAAAGCCTGGCAGACAGCTCTGGAGGCTGCTTTGGTTCTCTGGGATGGGAGCTGGGCTTTTTTTGGGACACAAATCCCCTCCCGAGGTGGTTCCTGAGGGGATGTCAAAGGTCACGGGCCGCAGTGAGTTAAAAACATGCAGGAAGGGTCAGAATTCTGCTTTTTTTGCGGGGTGAAGGGGGTAAATCAGCACTTCACCTTGCCCAGGAGGGATCAAATTTGACTTTTAAAGGGAAACCTGGAGAGCTGCGGGTGGGAAGGCAGCACTGGTGTCACTGAGGACGGGGGAACGGGGCACCCCTTCGGTGCAGAAATCCGTGTGAGCTGAGGAAATGTCTTTTTTTAATTTTATTTTATTTTCCCAGAGGGTGGCGAGAGCAGCATCCCTGGACCAGCAGCTGCTGCCCTCTCCCCGGGGATGTAGAGGCTGCGGGGGACACGACAAACATCAAAATCCTCCCTGGCCTCCTCCCTGTGCTCCACGCGAGTGACAAACCCGCAGTGAAACCCGGCCGTGGTAAACAAACAAGGCAGCCCGAACCAGAGCAGAACCAGGGCACAGCTGGAGCCCACCCGGCTGCCCAAAATCCCTCCTTCTCCCCAAAATCCCCGCAGGAAGGAGCGGCTCCCGGGGCGTTTGTGAGCGCAGATGAAGAAGGGTGATTTTCCCCTCCTTGCCTGCGAGCGCGGGGCTGACTCATCACCTCGCAGATGAGAAAAGCGAAAAATCCCCCCGGCGCTGGGGAAAATGATGTTTTCTTCCACGTGCAGAGCATCTCTTCGTGATGCTGGGCTGAGAAATCCGAGCTCTGGGCTCCAGCACAGGAGCTCTGTCCCAGTGCTGTGTTTGGGGTGATTTATTGGCAAATTGCTTCTCAAAACTGAGCGAGTGAGTGAGTGAGGAGCGATGTTGCTGGTGGGGTGAGGATGTTGTGCTCGGGGGGTTCACAGCAGCCAAAAAATCCCCGTTCTGTGCTGGGTGGACAGCGCTGCCCGCTGCTCCATCCGTGTTTAATGAGGGTTCAGTCGGGCTGAGTCACTGCCCTGAGCCCTGCGGAGCTCCAGCTGCTGGAAAAACTGAATTAATGAGTTAGAAACTTCAGCCCGTTCATTGTACCTGTGTTAGCGGGGCACATATGGAGCTTTCCAACTCCCTGGGAAAATAAAAGAAAGAAAAAAGAAAAGGAGAAAGAAGGGGA
>WBNO01007594.1:3783-17085 GCA_013400575.1 Peucedramus taeniatus | reverse complement strand
AAGGAAAGGAAAGGAAAGGAAAGGAAAGGAAAGGAAAGGAAAGGAAAGGAAAGGAAAGGAAAGGAAAGGAAAGGAAAGGAAAGGAAAGGAAAGGAAAGGAAAGGAAAGGAGGAAATAAATATTTTAGGACATTTCTCCTAAAATATGTGGCTATTTTTGAGTCACAAAGGGCTCTGTTAAGCCAAACACCCTAGCATCACACAAAAACTCTGCTGGGCCACAAGAGGTGACACAATCCCGGGGCTCAGGATCGTTGTTCTCCCATTCAGGCACTTCCTAAATGAATCCCTCTTTGGTTTTTTTCCCCTTTTCCAGTCAGCACAGGCTGCTGAGCAAACCTGAGCATTCCTGAGCTGCAGGAAGCTGCATGCCCCAGGAAAAGCTGTGATTCCCAAACTGCTGCAGAAATGAGACAGAAAGAGAAACGTGGAATTTTTAAAATTTTTTGAGCTTTAGGTGATCCTTCAGGGAGATATTGAGGCCACTGCTTTAAAGTGCTGAGGAACTCCCCCCAGTGAATCTGTGGGAGAAAATAAATAAGAAAGGTGGAGGAAATAAATAAGAAAGGTGGAGGAAAAGCTGCTTTGGTCCTTTACTCCCCTGAATGTCGTGCCTTGCAGCATTGCTGCTGGTGAACCCTGGCATAAGAGGAGTTCTTTCTCTATCAAGATGCATTAAAGGGGTTTCACTCTGTAGCCTGGAGAAATGCGGAGAATTCCAGGTGGGAAGGGGGCTCCTGGTGCTAAAGGAGGTGTCAGGGTGTGAGGGGGTCCAGGGAGAGCTGCTTGGGCCTGGGCAGGAGCTCCTTGAAGCGATTTTCTCTGTAACCAAATCTATATTTTCTAATAGCTTTTCATAACTTTGTAATTGCAGGCAGCGTATTTATTTACATCAGCAGTGGCTGTAATTACAGAGAATGCAAATGTGTAATTATTTAATTAGGATCCATAATGAGGCTGTGGGAGGGAGCTGGGAGGCAGACGGTTTTGGTGAGCAGTGCTGGCCAAGGCTTTGTGCTGTGTCGTGGAGGGGAAGAAAGTCGGGATGCAGGAGGGTAAAACCAGGAACTGAGCGCAGGGAAAATGCAGCTGCTGGCTGGAAAAACCTCGATTTCTGTCCCGAAGGAGCCGGTTGGGGTTAGCAACCTCTCACTCGAATATCTCAGAGCAAAGGCTGGCAGGAACATCCGCAGCTCCTGGGTTCTTTTTGAGCAGAACAGTGACAGATTTCCCGGGGATGCTGCCGGCTTAACTGCCCGGGGACAGGGAGCGCACGGAGTTCATTTGATCGGGTGTTTAGCAGCCTCTAAAGACCGCCCAGAGACCCGTAGATCTTCGCAGGTGGATAACTTCTGTCGGTGATTGCAGCTCCGTTTGATGCCTCGCAGAGCCAGGGATGTGTCCCCAGGGAAGCACAGGAGGGCTCTCCAAAGGCGATGCTTCTCGAGGAGGAACCAAACAGGGAAAATCCTGGTGAGAATTTCAGTGAAAAAACCCAACGCAGCACCTGTTTTACTGCTGAGACGAGATGCTGGAGAAGCAGCCCCGGAGGAGAGCAGGGGCTGCTCAGGGACAGCATCTGCTGGAGATGCAGCTCAGGGAGAGCAGGGGCTGCTCAGGGACAGCATCTACTGGAGATGCAGCTCAGGGAGAGCAGGGCAGGGCTCAGGGACAGCATCTGCTGGAGATGCAGCTCAGGGAGAGCAGGGCAGGGCTCAGGGACAGCATCTGCTGGAGATGCAGCTCAGGGAGAGCAGGGCAGGGCTCAGGGACAGCATCTGCTGGAGATGCAGCTCAGGGAGAGCAGGGCAGGGCTCAGGGACAGCATCTGCTGGAGATGCAGCTCAGGGAGAGCAGGGCAGGGCTCAGGGACAGCATCTGCTGGAGGTGCAGCTCAGGAGCATCCCCGGGCTGTGCCTGCCCCGGCCCGGGGACAGGAGCAGTCCCCGGGGTGGAAGCTCTGTGTGCAGGCTCGGGGCTCTCAGGGACCCCTCGCTGCCGGATTTGCCGAGGCTGGGATGTGCCCTGCAGGGGTGGCACCTCGGGACTGGCACCCATCTGGGTTCCTGCTCGCTGAGCATTGTCGGATTTCCCCTCTGGTGCACCCGGGGCCGCTCGGTGCCTGAGGAACCGCTGAGAGCCCCAGGGCTGGGGGATTTCTGGTGGGGTTTGGTCTGAAAAGGGTTGGGCAGAGCAGCCCAGCTCCTGCACACGGTGATGCTGCAGGGACCCGCCAGCCCCGGTGACATCAGCCGTGACTTCATCCGGGCTGCCGGGGAGGGCGAGTGGCCCCGTGTGTCACAGCCCGGGGGCCCTGTCTGGGCTCTGCTCCCTCTCGGGGTGGCAAGCTGCTCCCAGCTGCCGAGTGCCACCCCGGGGTGACTCTCCTGCGGTTCAAAGCTCTGGTTTCAATGCAGGCAGTGAGGGTACAATAAAGCAGAAATGCCATCCAGCCTCCTGAAAAACCTTTTCCTTTTCCGTTCCTGGGATTTGGGTCCTTAGCAGCTTTCAAGGGCAAAAGTTCAGCTGACAAGTGACAAATAAACTGTTTGGAAATTGGAGGGAAAAGAGCATAAATTAATTTTTCTTTAACAATTATTCTTCTTCTCTGACTCGTCTCCGAGAATAAATCCCTCGGGATATCTTTGTGCTGGAACACGATACAGAGAATGAAAACATTTCATCCCTGACATCCTTAAATTCTCTATTTATTGGCTGATGGATGAGAATCCAGGGCCCAGCCCTCTCCTGGCTGCCCATGCTCTGCAGAAACACCAACAGAGGGGCATCAGATCCCTGCCCCTCACCTGTGCCAGGTGGGAGGTGACAGTGCCCGGCTGGCTCAGAGCAGGAGGCAGCGCAGGGGACGTGTCCTGGCTGTTTAACCCCTTCAGGCTGGGGATGTGTCCTGGCTGTTTAACCCCTTCAGGCTGGGGATGTGTCCTGGCTGTTTAACCCCTTCAGGATGAGGACATGTCCTGGCTGTTTAACCCCTTCAGACTGAGGATGTGTCCTGGCTGTTTAACCCCTTCAGACTGAGGATGTGTCCTGGCTGTTTAACCCATTCCTGAGGAATCCTTTTGGAACCTGCCCTGGTTCCTCACCTCCCCTGCCAGGACCAGCCCTTGCTCGCCGTGTTTTGCTGCAGGGGAGGTGTTTGTGTTTTGCTGGCTGTGCTCACACTTCTGCTTAACTTTTTCACCTTCGTTCAACACTGAAAAGGTTCAGTTTCTGGCACATGCTGGGAGGGGAGATGACCTGACCCGGTCCAGCAGCGACCCCGGGCTGTGAGGAGCAGCCTGGTGAGTCCCTCAGTGCCCAGAAGAGCTGCCAAAGGATGCTCGGGCTGGATTCTGTGCCTGGGCTGTTCCCTCCTTTCCCACTGGTGCTCCAGCACCATCTACAGTCCTGCCGGGATGCTCCAGAGGCACCGGCTGCAGCACAGGCACAGGAAGGGTCAGACGCTGAGCCAGGGTGTGATTTGGGGGATATTTGCAGCCTTTTTGGCCTGGACTCTAAATGAGACAGGGGCTTGGGGGAAAAAAATCCAAACCAAGCCCAAACCCCACCCCGTTTTCACAGCAGCTGCCCAGCACAGGGTGGGTTTGTGCCACAACACAGCTGGTGCTGCTCAGAGGGAGAATAAACCCCCACCCTGAACCTGCAGAACGGCTCATGAAACATTCATGGGAGTTCCTTTGGTTAAATAGCATAAAAAATTCATTGGTGCCTCATTGGAGCCACCAGCTGTGTCTGTCAGGGATGGAGAAGGGAAAAAAGCCTTCATTCCATGGGACAGCTCTTGCAGTCTGCTCAGCTGCTCCTCAGCGTGCTGGGATGGGCCCAGGTGGGGCCTGGTGGGAATTGGGAGCTGGGGCCAGGGCTGTGCTGAGCCCATCCACCCCGGGGTCACCAACGTGCCTCAGCTGCTGCCCTGCAGCCACCAGGACAGCCAGGGGAGCCCAGCTCTGTGCCCAGCCTTGCTTGTTCCTCAGACAAATCCCAGGATCCTCCTGAACTCCTTCCCTGGATGCACAAGCCTTTAGGACAATCTTTTTTATGGTACTGGTTGCTTTTTTTTGTTTCCTTTTTTATTGATTTTCTTAGATCCACTAGAAATCAGGGAAGGACAGACTGCACACAGCAACTCTGCCCTTCCCACGAGTGAAGAACAGCCCAGGACTGGCTCCTCCTGTCTCACTGTAACCCAAACAGACTCCAAAGCATGCTCAGTATAAATAGTTTATTAAAGAAAATAGCAAATTACAATTCTGTGAACAATCAACAGGGGAGAAGTGTTTTTCAAAATAGACGATTTTGGATTACAGTGTGTGAAAGGACAGGGGATCCCATGAGATGTTCTGGGAACACTCAGGGGGGAAAACACAAAAACACAGGGTTCTGCAAGGACTGGGGTGACAGGAAAGCCTCAGCCCCTGCACAAACATCTGGAAATGGAAACAGGAGTGGGACAGAAGTGCCAGTGACAAGGAGACAACAGGAGACAACATTAAAACATTGAACTCTGTGACTGAAACTCTTCTAAGCACTACAGGGCAGGAAGGACTTTGCTCCACCTGTGCAGCACCTTGGACTCTGGGCTGAGTTCAGTGAATGCTCTCAGTGAGTTTTTCAATTAAAAGAAATGTACAATAATCCAAGGGTCAAACATAGCCTTTTGTGACTTAATGCTGTGAGTGCACCTTTCATTCCCTTTTTGCATTGGTTTACATTTCTCTCATCGTAAATAAAAACAGAAAATACAACACCAAAAAGACACCAGAGTTATGCAGTTCACACCCAACAAAAACAGAAAGGAAGGAGCTGAAGTGGCTTCTACAGTTGGGAAAGTGACATTGAAAAGCTCTAAATCAGTTTGAAGATATTTTCCATGAGAAATCAGAGCATTTTCCTACTTGTGAGAAATCCTGTGACCTGATCAATGGTTCACTCAGCACAGGATCTCCCTTCCCCACATCCCTCTCTGAAGTGTCTCTCCCTTGAGGTCTGCTCCTCAGGGGGAGCTGAGGTGGGAAGGGTTGGCACTTCCTGCAGGGATATCAAAAGCTCTCCAAGTCTGTGGGTTCCATGTGTGGTTTGAGGGACAGAAGAGGTCACAGAGGGTCCCCTGATGTACAAGTGCATAGAAGAGTCCCAGCTGAGCACTGGAAAGGCCCCAGCCTGAGATGAGGTTACACGAGCCAGGAAATGCTCCTTCCCCCCAGGCAAGCTCCAGGAAGCACTTACCCAATCCCAAAGTTTTCCAGACCAGTACAAATAAGAAAGGTGAAATCAAAAAAAGTATTTGGAAGTGTCAGTTTGCTCTTGCTGTGTCACAAGATGCAGGTGTAAACTGGAGTCACTTGATCTTGGCCAGTGCTGCTGCTCTTCTCTCTGTGTTCTGGAACAGGGCTCGGATCAGACTCTTCACCTCAGCTGCTGAAAATTCCTCTGCCAGAGGCCCCTTGCCATCTGCCCACCTGGATGGAGACAGGGAGAGATTTGTGTCACCAACCTGCCCAGAAATGGCACCTCAAGCAAGCCTCCAAGGACCTGTGCCAGCAGCTGGGGATGACCCTTTCCTCTGAAAAAGGAAAAGTAAAGAAAAAAGGAAAAAGGAAAAGGAGAAGGAGAAGGAGTAGAAAGAAAAGGAAAAGGAAAAGGAAAAGGAAAGTTCCTGCCCTTTTTCTGAACTGCAGCTCCCTGGCACAGGTCTGGATCAGCAGCTGGAAAGGAAAACACCTACTGATCAACAATTTCCTGGAGGTTGGCCTGCAGGATGATCATCAGCTCCTTGAATGTCATCCACTTCTGCACATAGACTGGAACTTCCTCTTGGTACTTCTTGTTTTTGTCTTCTTCAAGCAGAGGGGTGAAAACTTGGGGTCCCTCCTCCACCATGATCCTGCAGAGTGAGTAGAGCCTGTCTGCATCCTCTGCAGAGATATCCTGGCATGGGGAAAACACGGACAGAGCAGAAGTGAGGTTTATTTTTGGAGTGCCAAGTGAAATGAAAAATTGGGATTGTGAATGTTTCCTGTGGATGCATGATTATAATTTCTGTGTGAAGGAACTGCTCCCCTGAAATGTGATTCTGGGGAGAGCTTCTGGAGGTGACAAATGCTGTCCCCAGCACCCCCCATGGCTGTTACCTCCAGGGCAGCAATCCTGGTGACAATCTCTGCCAGGGCTGTGTTCAGTAAGGCCCCCATGGCCTTGCAGTACACGTTCACAGGGAGCACATCCTGCCACACCATGCCCAGCCTCCTCAGCTGGTGCAGCACCTGCAAGGCAACAGCTGAGTGAGACACCAGACAGAGCCCTGGGAAAGGCACCAGGGGGTCAGGAGAGTACAAATGGGGAGAAACAATGGAGCAATCCTGCTAAAGATACAGCCCAGGACAAAAAACCCAAACCACCACGTCAGGAAATTGGTTTTTTAGCAGTTGCACAGCTGTCAGGGCTGAGATTCCACACTGCACCCTCCCCAGGGTACCTGCAGGCACTGGGATGTTCTTTCTCTGCCTTCCTCACCTGCTTTATGGCTTTATTTGCTGCACAGTAATTCTCCTCGTCATCCATGTTGGAAAAATTCCTGGCACTCGAGAGCCTCTCCAGGATTTCTCCCTTCTGCACTCGCATCTGGGCCAGAAAACACTCCATCCCTTTAGGAGCAAAACAAGCAGAGAGAAGCAATTAAACAATTACTAAATTTGCTCTGTCTATTTATGACTGTAAGTGCTGAATAATGAACTCGCTAGAATGTTTTATTTTTAATCCAATTTCCAGACTCCAAACAGACTCCCAGAGCCAGTTTAACCAGTGAGCTCTTGTGCAGCTTGCATTGCTACAGCACTGCTGGGAAAAAAGCAGAGCAGCAGAATGAACTGTGGATGAGCTCACACAAACTTATCTCTGAATTTATTTCTGTGGAATAACTAATGAAAATATCCAAGGACTGAGCAGCAGATCCCAATTACATCTTGCTGGATACTGAGCTGTTCCTGGGACTAAGTTCACAAGAACATATGGGTTTCAAAGAGCCAGAACTTCCCAATTCAGAAAATGTTTCTGCCGCTTGTCCCAAAAACACCAATCCACAGCTCGCACTGAGTGAGCAGCCACACCTCCATGAAACCACTCAGCAGCAGCTGCCAGGGTGAATTCCCAGGTGCTCCACAAGCACATTTGGAGAGGGAAGGTGGAGGGGAAGTTACCCAGCCTCCTGAAGCCAGGCACCAGGTCCACGAAGGTGGCAGCGCCGTTGCTGAGCACGCTGGTGCTGCGGTAGCGGAACTGGTGGCCCAGGGTGAGCAGGTGGTGGGCGATGTACATGCAGTTGTTGTGGTGGATGGCAGCCAGCTGGGGCAGCTTCTGCAGGTTCTCCCTGGTCCAGCAAGAAGGGGAAAGGAGAAATGGGTTTATTTAGAGCTGGTTCTGTTAAAAAAATGGTCGTGTCTATCCTAAAGAAATGCACGGTCTGTGAGCAGATGGTGCTGGCAAGGCCTGACTGACATCAGAGTAAAAATATTTAACCTCTCACAACCCCACAGGAACTGGCAGGAAGAGTCTGAAATGGCACTGAGGTATTTGAACCCTGAATTGTCCTACACTGTTTCCAGCCATGGGCTTTCAAACAGGAATGTATTTTGTTAGAGCAAAGTCACAGTGAGGAAAAGGGAGAGAAGGTCTCTGACAGGATTGTGAACTTTCCACTTCACTGCTGCTCTTTTCTTCACAAGAAAAACATCACGAAAAATCTGTGCATCAGATCTGAGTTCAAAGCTATGTGGCTGGAAACAAATACAGCTGTGTGAGAACTTCACCCACACCCTTGATCATAAGATCAACAACACAGAAACTCTCAAGCTGCTTTGCACAGGTATGGTTTAATAAGAGACTGAGGAGTTGATTTTTGCTGATGGAGCTGTAGTGGACAAGTGGGACTGTTCCAACAGCAGCATTCCCCCTCAGAACAGGAAATATGGACACACTCACCTGTGGTATGTGGGCACTACCTCATAGAAGAGCTGGAAGATGTTCCTGACACAGTCGAAGAGCTGCACACAGCTACAAGGGGAAGAGGGCTCATGTCAGCCTGGCATTAATGCCCTGCTCACAGCTCACCCTCAGCCTGCCCCACAACAAGGTTTTATGAGCAGTGAAGCACTGGCACAAAGAGGGGATTGTCAGGATCAATGACAGCACTGTCAACACTCTGGAAAACACTCAAAGGCTGTGGTGACCTTGAGGTCCAGTGTGGAAGGGAGATTTGTGAAAGCCCAGAACAAAGGGGACACTGTCCCTGCCCCTCCAGGTGTGCAGGAACACTCAGCCCTCTCTCCACCCCTCGAGGGCAGCTGTTACCTGGGCAACTCTCCTGCTTCAGGGCTGTGGTTAAAGTTAACTTTATGTGGATCCTGTTTGTTTTTCCCCAAAGCCCTCCCAGCTGCAGGGCTGGAGCTCTTTGCTTTCACCAGCACAAAGAACTCTGCTCACACTGAGGCCAGCACTTGGTCTTGGGAAAAAGAGATGGGTTTGATTTTTCTAAACAACTGATTCTTCTAAAAACCTGAAGGAACAGCCTGCAGCAGTGTCAGTCTCCTGCCCAAACCCAGAGATACATCCTCCAGCCAAAACAAGAGCAATGCCTGAGTCTAATTTTTAGTAGTTTCTATTCTTTAAACTTCTTTAAATCTATTACCAGGTGCTTGGTGTCGCTAGGGGCTGACACACACATTACTAATTAAACAAATAGTGCTTTGATAAACAATGGTAAGTGAAGAATGCCAAGCAATCCCTACCAGAGGTCTGTGCTGGCTGTGGCCTCCAGCAGGGTGTGGTAAGCCAGCTCCACGAGCTGCTGCACGGAGCAGCTGATGCGGCAGGTGGGCAGGCACAGGGTGAGGGGGCTCAGCCTGCTCTCACCCCCCAGATTCACTGTGCCATTGTGCAGGAGGCTGCAGGGGCTGGGCACTTTCACGTGGTCTCCTGAGCCAGGATCAGGGAGCTCTGGGAGGGCTATGCTGGAATCAGGTGTGATCTAAGGGGAAACAAGAGAGGGTAACAGAATTTAGAGCTCTGGAAGGAGAATCTGCAAGATTGAAAAGCACTGAGTGGCAGAGGTTTAAGACTCAAGATAAACACAACACTGCAGCACTATTAAAAACATTTAGAGATTGTTTTCCAGATGAGAAAACTGTGTGAGGCATCCTCAGTCACCTTGACAGTGTTGTGTATTTCTGAGGTCATCAGGTTCCTGGCTGCCATGATCACATCCTGGCACTTCTTGTTGGCAAAGTGGGAATCAACATTGCAGGCGTATTTCAGCAAGGCAGTCGTGTCTTCCTTCAAAAACTGCATCTTCTTCAGGGCTTTCTCAAACTCCTCTGTGGACTCGATCACCTGAGGAGAGCAGATGTGTTCTATGTTAGCACAGTCTCCTAAAATCAGGGAACAAAGCAGAACTGGGTATAAAAGCCAAAAGCAGAAGAGGACGAGGTTTTGGAGGGCATTAACCTCTGGAATGCCATCCCACTGGAGTGCCTGGGCTCTGTGTTCAAACCTGAGGGGTTTTTGGGACCCACCTCTTTGTACTGCTCCAGTTTGCTGCTGTTGGTTGGGATGGAGTTCACCAGGCAGTTGTGGATGAGGCAGTCTGAGAGCTCCTCCCAGATGAGCTCCCCCAGCAGCTCTGCCAGGGTGACTCTGCCTTCATTTCTGCCTCTCCCAGGCTGCTCCAGAGGCACATCTGCATCCCAGAGAGGAAAAATGGATTTTAATACAGCTGCTTCCTGCATCCTCCATCAGTTCAAAAGCCTTTCCTCCATTTTCCTTCCACAAAATGCTGATTAACAATCAGATAATCTAGAAAACTCTCATTAAATGAACAAGGTACTGATCATAACTAACTCCAGAAGAGAGGAATTACATACTTAGCAGGTATTTGTGCAGAACTTCAAACACCAGCTTGATCTTGTCAAACACCTCCATAGGAGAGGACTCGTCCAAAGCAAGCTCCTGGGACCTGAACCTCAGGATGAACACATCTGGCTGCTCCTCTGGGACTGGCTCCAGGGATGGGTGTGAGATCAGTGGCTTCAGGATGTACTGCAGCAACAAGTGGCCTGAGGAGAGGGAAAAACAGAGGTTTTCCAACAGCAGATTGCTCCAGTGAGGTCCAGCCCTGACTGTTCTGGATTTAGAGACTGCAAGAAGTGGGAGGAACAACCCTTGATCAGCTCTATCAGGGAATTACTAATGAGGTAAAACTCTTCAAGCATTAGGCTGTGAAACCACATAGTCATAGATCAGAAATACACTGAATTGTCAGGAAAGGAGAAATAACTCCAGGTAGATAATGGGATAAATATTTTCCTATTAGTAAGAGCTACAGCATTCACCTCAGTGGGAAACACAAGTCAGGAGAGGGAGAAGTTTTCCAGTGTCCTGCTGGAGTGAAGGGAGTCTCACTATCCATGTTAAAATAAGCCTGAAGTATCCCCCTGAGCTACTAGGGCTGTTTCTGGGGTCTGTCTTACCAAAATCTTTGAGCTTGGAGTGCAGCTCTCCCAGGACAGCCAAGGCCTGCAGCACAGCAGCCACGGGTGGGACAGCAGTGTCCTTGTCCTGGGGTGGCACCGTGTACAAGTGCAGCTCCGACAGCACCACAGCCTCCAGGCTGCTGCTTCCTGCACACAAAGCACACCCAGGGCTGGCACAGGGCACAGCAGAAGCAAAGATTCACCCCTCCCCAGAGCACAAGCTTGTTAGCCCACTCAGCCCCACAGCTTCCACCTTGCAGGTGGAAAAAGGCACTTCAGTGGGGCAGAAAGAGTGAAAAAAACCCCTGTGAGCACCTTTGGAAGGGGGAAGCTTCCACACAATGAGCTTCTGCCACTCCTCCCCGAGATGGTAGATCATGTTCTGAGTCTGCACTGTGAGCTCTGTGCCCAGGGCCTTCAGGATCTTCAGCTCAAAGCCCCTGCGGGACTCCAGGCTCCTGAGGCTGCTCCGTGCCTGGGGGAGAGCAAACACAGCCTGGGTAGGCACTGCCCCTGCCAGGGAAAACCATGCCCTGGAACTCACCCAGGGCACTCAGCACCCTGCCAGGGGGCACTGGTACCTTCTCCAGCTGCTGAGCTGCTGTCACATACTGCTTCTCCTGCAGGGCAGAGTTGCACTCCTTGATAGTTGTATCAAACTGCAAAGGCCAAACACACGGGGGTGTCACTGCAGCTCTGCTCTGACACTGCAGGCACTCACCCAAACCTGTAAGCTACAGACACTCACCCAAACTGGGAAACTACAGACACTGACCCAAACTGGGAAACTACAGACACCCAAACCTGTAAACTACAGACACCCAAACCTGTAAACTACAGACACTGACCCACACTGGGAAACTACAGACACCCAAACCTGTAAACTACAGACACCCACCCAAACTGGGAAACTACAGACACTGACCCACACTGGGAAACTACAAACACTCAAACCTGTAAAGTACAGACACTGACCCACACTGGGAAACTACAAACACCCAAACCTGTAAGCTGCAGACACTGACCCAAACTGGGAAACTACAGACACTCACCCAAACTGGGAAACTACAGATAAACACCCAAATCTGTAAGTTACAGACACTCACCCAAACTGGGAAACTACAGACAAACACCCAAACCTGTAAGCTACAGACACTCACCCAAACCTGTAACCTACAGACACACACCCAAACCTGTAACCTACACACACTCACCCAAACCTGTAACCTACACACACTCACCCAAACCTGTAAGCTACAGACACTCACCCAAAACACAATTGTGCCCCACACTGAGGAGCAGGATTTTTCTGCTCCCCCTGCTCACCTCCTGCAGCTTTTTGAGGACACTCAGGACCAGTGTGTCCCTCTCCAGCTGCTGCTTCAGCTCTGTGAACTCAGCAACAGCCACGTTGAGATCTTGCTGGACCTGGAACAGCAGCAGTTTTCAGTGCACTGACAGCACTGGTTAGCACACACATTTTCCTCTTAAATTTCATTTATTGGCAGTTTTTAGTGCACTGACAGCATTGGTTAGCACACACGTTTTCCTCTTAAATTTCATTTATTTCTGTTCATAGAATGATTTGGTGAGGAGGGAAAAAACTCCATCCTTTCTATTCCTGTGTCCCACCCCCTGCCACAGCAAGGCTGGCCCTTCTCTCTCAAGGACACTGTGACACACTTCTCCACCCACACAAGAGTGACAATCCCTTAATGACAGCTCTTCATGTACATCCTGGTGTCACCTGGTGTCACCTCAAGGCATTCTTTAGGGCTGGCATCACCCAGGGATCCCAGCCACAGAATCACAGAACCTCCCGAGCTGGAAGGGACCATCGAGTCCTGCCACAAACCCCAAAACTCCATCATGAAAGTGTTGTCCAGACACTCCCTGAGCTCTGGCAGGTTTGTGGCTGTAACCAAACACCCCACGATGGGGCGGGGGGCTCCAGATTTGGGGTGAAATGGAGCAGAAGGTCCCCCGGGAGTCACCTCGTTCTCGATGCCTGCCTTGAGCAGGTCGATGTTGCTGGACAGCCCCTCCACCTGGGCCACCAGCTCCTCTGCGCTCTGCATGCTGGGCAGGAACTCGCTGTACTTCTTGTTGATCATGGTGCACACCTCGCCCTGGGGACAGCGAGAGCGGGGCGGCGTCACCGTGGCGGCAGGGACAGCACGGCTGGGACAGGCTGAGAGAGCGGGGCAGGGCCGGGGGAGTGCGGGATGGAGAGGGCTGGGCACCCCTGACCAGGGCTGGGCACCCGGGATGGAGAGGGCTGGGCACCCCTAAATAGGGCTGGGCACCCCTAAAGAGGGTTGAGCACCCCTAAACAGGGCTGGGCATCCCGGACCAGGGCTGGGCACCCCTAACCAGGGCTGGGCACCCCGGGATGGAGAGGGCTGGGCACCCCTAAATAGGGCTGGGCACCCCTAAAGAGGGTTGAGCACCCCTAAACAGGGCTGGGCATCCCGGACCAGGGCTGGGCACCCCTAAACAGGGCTGGGAACCCCGGGATGGAGAGGGCTGGACACCCCTGACCAGGGCTGGGCATCCCGGACCAGGGCTGGGCACCCCTAACCAGGGCTGGGAACCCCGGGACGAACCAGGATTGGACACTCGGAACTGAACCAAGGCTGGGCACCCCGATCCAGCTGATCCAGGGCTGAACACCCGAGCTGACCCAGAGCTGGACACCCGGTCCAAATCAGGGCTGGACACCCGGTCCGACCCAGGGCTGGACAGCTGGTCCTGACCGG
>WBNO01007592.1:49592-88081 GCA_013400575.1 Peucedramus taeniatus | reverse complement strand
ATTTACAATTTCAAATTACTTCACTTTGAATTCTGGTTTCTTCAAAAGTAAAAAATCTCTGAACACAGGAGTCTGCAATGCCTTATGCAAAACTGAACATACAAGGCTGGCTGTCACAGCATTAAGCTTCTTAATGCTTGACTTATCAGTAGATAATTTTACAGGAACCGCAAGGAAAGTGTCCTAGATAGCAAATATGAGTGACCAATTATAAATAAAGTGCAGACTGGGAGCTTTGTAAATGCAAGTAAATTACACAGATAGGAGTTCTAACTTTGTCACCTTCCCAGCTGCCATGTCTCTAATATTAATCTAAATTATATTATTTTCAATAGGATAATTTAAATACAAAGCATTAAATCTGTTTCACTGGATTATTTCTATGTGCCCAGATATTAATAAGTTTCTAATCCATTGGTTGTTTTGTGGATTTTCCTCTCCTACCCTAGCCTTTGACACTGGTAGGCTGACAATCTTTGTCCACAACGAATTGCATTGTTCAGAGGTGTTGATCATTCTAGAAAAGTGTAAAAAGGATTTTGCTGGCTTATTGATGCTGGTTTCCCTATTAATCTCTTTTTGAATTAATGAGTTGGGACAGCTCTCTCAACAAAAGATTTCAGATACATAGAGTAGCTATGAACCAGATATGCCTGGCTTATGATTCTTTATTTGTATTTCATATAATACACAATTTCATAAGACATTTGTAAGGGGAATATATTGGAATAATTAATAAATCCAAAGAATTTGTGATTTGAAAATATACTGTATAGATAGAAAAATGACTACATTTATCAAGTTAAATATTTGATTTATTTGATTTATTCCTTCAGCTGAAGTCTGCATATTAACAGTTTTCTGTTTTTGAAAGTAGTGCTGCTGACTTACAATTCCTAATGAGCACATCCAACTGTCAGCAAGTTTTATCATTCTATATTGCATACATAAAGTTATGTGTCTGCTTTGAGCTTCAGAAAGTTTAAATTCAAATATTTCTTAGTAATTAAAACAAAAAAAACCACAAACAATTATTCCTTGCGGCCATTGAATCAATGCCATATTTGTCTGTACTACAGTTCTCTTGGCTTGCTGGTTGCTTTTTGCTTTTAATACTCTTAGATAAAATCAGAGAGAACTGTATGGTTTACAATCAGAACCCTGTCTTGTGCCTGTTTGCCTTAATCATGTGTTGTGGAGGGTGTCAGCCCTTACAGTCCACAAAAAAGGGACACAGCAGGGACAGCTGAACCTACCTGACCAAAGGGGTATTCCACACCATATGGAGTCATGCTCAGAAGAGTGAGGAACCCTTGGGGTGATGTAATTTTTCTACTAAATTCACAGTTGCAAGTGATGGACCTGCTTTCCATCTCCAGGACCTGCTTTCCTGGAGATGACTGAACATCTATTTGCCTGTCCATGGGATGCAGCGAAAGAATTCCTTGTTTTGCTTTGCTTGGGCATACAGCTTCTGCTTTCCTTGCTTAAGTGTCTTTATCTCAACCCCGGAGTTTCCTCATTTTACCCTTCTAATTCTCTTCCCCATCATTCTGTGGGAAAGAGAACAAGCAGCTGGGTGGTGTTTAGCTGTCAAATGGATTAAGTCATGACATCAAGATAAATATCTTTACCTCACAGGTTGTGTGCGTTTATTGGTCTTTAAAATCCCAATGAATTCCTTCCACTCGAAATTACTCCTTATGTCACAACCCATAACTGGTGAAGACCTCATGACTTCACCTGATAAACTCCTGCTACTGATATGATTGCTAGTAAGCAAACTTCAGGCCATTTTGTTAAACAATAAACTTGGTTACAATAAATGTTAATTGTTCTTTTATGAGGCAAATTTGAAATATATAGACTGTAGTGCAGTCTGCTAGTTATGCAAGATACTGATGCACTCTTCTGTAGATTTTTTTTCTATTTATATGTATTGCTAATACCTAATTGCCAAGCAAAACTCTTGGTCATTTTATAAACTTGAAATAGTTGAATGTATTGAGAAATAGCATCACCCAATAATCCCCTTGCATTAAACACTGTTACTTATCAAAGTTTGGGTTTGATATTTTCCACATTGTAATTAGTTTTTTTTCTATTGCAATCAAAATGCTATTATGGTGATTCTGTGAGATGTGACAGTACCCAGATCTTACAATTTTTTTTTTTCTCTAAATAAAAGATCTCATCTTTGGGAAACTTCTATTCTCTTTAGCCCATTGAAGCAAATCTATGTTTACTGATTCCCTAGATGAAGCAGGATGAATTACAAATAAGAGAGCGAAGAAAACACTCTATAAATACAGTGAATTCCTTTGGGTAACTCAGTCCATTCTCTTCAGTTTAGCACATTGTCTGCAAACATCAAAGAGGTGCTGTATGTTTCCAAGTCTGCTGGATGATTAGGGAATTGTAACTTTACAGTTTTGCTTGCATGTTGGCCTTCAGCATTCTTGAATGAAAAAGCTACTTAGATTTTCAGAAGTTTTCCTCCATNTAATGATTGGATACAGACAGTTTCTAAACTTTCAGAAGGTGACAGAAGAGAAGTCTGATAAAGATTTTAATCATAATTGTGGATATGTTGGTGGTAGGCTGCAAACAGTTAAAAAAAGGAAAACAGGACCAGAGCAGACTTCTTTGTTATAGAGCTGTTTTATTCACTTAGATAACTTCATCTACCATTGGTTTTCCCCTTAGGGCTGAGGAAACAATGAATACAGGAGGACAAAAATAAGCTGTTATCCGTCTGCCAAAAAAACAGGTATTATAGGGGGGATTAGGCAGAGCACCCTGGACAGTCTGACTACTAATGGTCAGAGTTCTTACTCATGCCAATAAGCATCACACAACAATTTCACTGAAAAATATTTAAATATCTTCTGTTCCCAAATGAAGAGCATAAAAATTGAATTGAGGCAACCAAAATAGTCTCAAGGGACAGTAACTGAAAAAAAAAGGGAAGAGAGTGAGTGTTGTACTACTGGAGATGGCAAATAGCGTGGCACCAAAGAGACCCTTCCTAGTGAGACAATTTTTGTCAGCCAGTGCATAAAACACTGTTAAGAAGGGTCTTTGTTCTGACACAGTATGGCTGTTCCAGTTAGAGTTTCCCTTTGGATAATGGAACTTGACTCTGGAGCATAAAGACTTTTCAGTAACCAGCCACCATCCTCTGAAAATCCGTTGATAAAGCTAGGTGTGTGCCAAGTCTAAAACAAAGTTTGAATATGGGTCAATTGAGAGAGGAACTTTCACATTTATCTGAAATGGATAAATTACATCTTGGTGCCAGAACTGCTTTTCTTTTCTCATCCAAACCAAAAGTCCAAATTATTTAGAATGGGAGAAAAAGAAAATAATGTAGAATCCCTAGAATTCTGTACATTTTAAAGTGTGAAACATTGGAATATTCTTCATCTTGGCATCTTTGTCTTATCAGCAGAAATTATACCATCACCAATTTATCTTTGATACATTTCGTCCTTGAACTCTAACCCTGTTCTATTTCTGACTTCAAACATAAGCCTACTTAAAAAGGCAATGTTTTCTTAGATATTTTACTCTATACCCATACCATAACATGCTTCTTCTGAATGCCCTTGTGCTAAAGGCAGAGTATTGAATAACCTATTATTTATATATTCCTGTATATATACAAACAATATACAATATACAAACCTGTACATGAGAATGTCCCAGAAACTGAGAATCCACCCAATTTTTTCACCCTTTCTTCCTCTAAAACAGCTAACACTAGAGCTGATGATTTCAATTTTGCTACCTTCATTCCATCTTTGCCTATTTATGTTTAACACAAATCCTTAGCATCAGATTAAAAAATTCTGTTCTCTCTTTAGATCCATTTTGCCTTTACCAATTAACATTATTCTAGTTGTGTTTCAGAGGAGATCTCAAGAGCTGCATACTTTTCCATCTTGGAAAACTCAGATGCAATTAAGATACCAGCCTTGAGGCAGGACAACTTGCTCATGGAAAACCAATGTCCCACAAACCATTCATCTGACCTAGTTCCTGTTTTAAAAAATAATTCTGATAGATTGATTTGCAAGATATTATTTCTAGAGTTTATGATGAAATAATTAGTAAAAAATCAAATCCAGACCAATTATGAATTCACCCACTACCTTTGATATGGAGGAGTTTTGCTTTAAATTCAGAGGCTGAATTTTGAAACATAAATCTCTCTTCCTCTCCCTGCTCCCACCCTCCATGGTAACCAGTTCCTCCTTGCTTCACCCCAAATAAGCTGTTCATATTTACTAATATTTTTAGCCTGCCTAGGCAAACAAATGTCAGCTCGAATTAATGCCCAGTACTCATGGATATTATCATGTACTTTGTTTCGGTAGATGTGCTTTCAAGCAAAATACTGGCATATTGTGTGTAGGTTCTTTGGTAAAAATGGTTCTATCTATGTTACATCCATATGTATCTATGCACAGTGTTAAATTACTTTTTCCCAAAACAAATTGGTTTAAAAAGAGTGCATATCACCTGTGAAACTGCAGGTGAATAAGACAGATGCATCCTGGGAAAATTCATGTCAGTATATACAAATAATTACTATTCATACACATTTACTCATCTATTGTTACTGTTCTGGTTCTGTGCTTTTTTGAGACGACACCCTATATAGACCAGGGTTAACAGAGAAATTAATATCATTTAAATGGAAAGAGATCAATTCCATACAGTGTCAAACCTAAAATATCCATTTTAATTGAGAAGTATTACTCATTACTTTAAGTAATGAGTAATACTTAATTACTTACTTACTTTTTTTAAGTATAAGCAGAACTCTTTTTTAAGTATGAGCAGATATTTTTGTTGATTTATTTTTCAATACTTTCCTATACGGAGTTAATGTTTGACCTTTCTTTTTTATTTGTGTTCTTTTAATTTTTCTCCCTTCTGTTATCCTTTCTAGACTTATTTTTTTCCATTTGTTTAATTCATTGAATTCTCTTGGTTTTTTTTGTTTCTTCTCCATTCCAATTTGATATTCTGAGACGTTTAAAAGCCCAGTACTTGAGTTTCTGACAACTATAGTTAGTGTCAGCTCTCTTTTTCTTCTTGTGCTGAACCAGCTTTTAAAAGCCACACCGGCTCTCTCAGCAGGTGACTGCTGACTTGTACTGCTGGAAAATCATGTCTTTCCAGACAGTCAATGCCAGAGGAGGAAAGCTGCCTTGTGGCAGTTTTAATGACCTAAATTGAACCGGTACAATTGGGTGAGGAAAGCTTGTGCATTACACAGCTGATTAAGAATTGCATAATCTATAATTCTTTTGCACCAGAGACTGCCAAGTGGCTGTTCATGTCAGTAAATGAGGACAGTATATTTAGCAGCATGGAAATTCACACTTGAGGCTGTTTCTCAGTGTTTTACAGTTACCATATTTTTCACCAAAACTCATACCTGAGAAAATAAAAGGATATAAAAAATGTATATTTTAAAGTCAGGAGAGCACCAAGTTGCCATTTATCTTCATTTTCTGACAATAAATCATTGGCATTTTATTCCCATGGTACTAATTAAGAGTGTTCTAAAGAAGTGATTTAAGTCATGACTCAATGGGTCTCAAAGAAGTCTGGTGGGGAATATCCTCCAATTTCAAAACATATTGTAGACTTTTTTTTACTTTTCTGCTAAGAACAAAGATTTTTAAAGATTTTTAGACTATGAGGTACATTATCAGAGTACTTAGGTTACATTAGGTCATGTTGTTAATGCACTAGATTCTTCTTTATTGTCTTTTGGCCATGATAGGAAAGTTTCTTAGATGGGAAGGCGCACTTGTACAAAAGTGGGCATGATACTGGAAGACATGTATAGGGATAGGGATGAGAGATTTTAGCTGAGTTGTTTATGTGTATGTTTACAGAGGAGTAAGAGAGAAAAGAACATGTTTCTCAAAAAAATTTACAGCTTTATTCCAATTGCACAGAAAAGGAATATAAAGAGTGTTTTTGAACTGAGCGAATCTGTTTGTTCTTCCTTTGCTAGTCCTTTCCTGCCATGTAGGGCAGATTGTTAAGTTACACACTCACACGACTGAAATCCCTATCCAGCCCTTCTTATTCAAGCAGAGCTGTCACTGATTTCAATGGCAACTCTGCCTGATTAAAGAGAATTGAATAGAGCCCTGAAGCAACAGTGTTTTGTCCTTGTCTTTGCACTTCTGGCCCTTAACCATTACTTTCAAAGAGCTTGAAGCAATACTGGCACCAGCAGTGTTTCAGGTGAAAAAGCAAAACGATAAAAAACAGTATCATGAGCTGTTTCAAGTAAGTGCTACTACAAGAAAAGCCAGCATGTATCATATTCAAATAATGCAAAAAATGAACAATGCATAGAAATATTTTCCAACTTTCTGTAGTGTTTTAAATACATAAACCATCAATGTATTATAAAAATGTGTAAGCTTTGTTACTGCTTCTATTTATATTCATACAAACATGTTAAGTGGAACAGTAGGCATACACTTATTCCAAGGTTATAACCATTGCATTGCTAAATCCATTCCAATATTGGCAGACATTAAAAATATGACTAATTTTTTTTTTAATTGCCACACCAGAATTACTAAATAAAATATCAATTATACTGTTTTATATAAAGAGCTGGGGCAGGAATTCTTAGATTTAAGAGCAAAACACTTTACAGTATTAACTGAGAAATATGATTGTATAAAGGTTTGACTTGAACTTGACAATGTTTAAACACACAGGTCCATAGCAGTGGGACTCATATGACTAAATATAAATAACATATATTAGAGTCCAGCACTCTATAGTCTTTTTGTAGTTAAGTAAAAAATAACTGTTTCAGGTGGAAATATGGCTATATATACTCAGATTATCCTGACTATTACAGAGATAAACCATGTACTTTCAATCAGATGACCATATTTAAAATAAATGTATTACTATATGTAAGTGCAGAATCCTAAATACTGGATATGATTTCGTCTTGGGCAGTAAGACTGTTAAAAAAAAAATCTAACATGCTTATTCCTCCTGTTCTGTTCTTCCACTTCTCAAGCAGCTCAAGCTGATTCTTAGAAGTACCTGGCAGAGGAGCTCCCATGTCCCAGATTTTACCTTTTTACTGATTTCCCTCAGGCCGCCTCTTATTTATTAGTCAAAGTACTGTTCTTGTCATCTGCTTTAGACATTAAAATTATACATCAAAAATGTGTATTGACGTTTTCAAAAATAATCTATGTTTATTATTTAATGCAAAAGATAGAGAAGACATAAAGCAAAGGGTCAAATCAACATAATCCTGTGCATGTTCTTCCTCTTCCTGATTTTTTTTTTTTAAGTATATTAAAAAAAATCTCCTTGGTAACATATCTGTTTGGGGACATCAAGGCAAGTGTATCACTCTTTTTTTTTTTTTCCAATTCCAGCCTACTTCCTTTAATATACATTCAACTTTAGCTTGAATCCTTTGTTCAATGCTCACTTTCTGTTTAGACCAGAAGGATAGATCAAAGGTCCTGATTCTGGAAGCTGATATAGAGCTATTTTGACAGAATGAAACTAAATAGAAAATAAATTTCCCACTGGGATACCTTATTCCCTTAACAGTTTTCCCTTGTTTTAAGGATCAAAGGCGATAAAACAGCACCTAAATGAGCTAGATGTGCTCCACACTTTCAATCACTTCAATCTGTCTGGTTTTCCAATAAAACCTACACTGAGACTACCTGACTTTTTCTAACATTTGGAAGATTTAGCAAAATACTGAATTCCGACTTTGTGTTCTCCTCCCGTAAGTTTTTTTTGATGTCTTGATGATCCCATCAGATTAAGCCATCACAACTCAATTTATTTCCACCTTTATTTTTAATGCAGTATTTTTTTAGCAAAACTGGAAAAAGAAAATAAGAACTCACTCATTGCAACATGGATTCATGTTTCCCAAATCATATAACCATTCACAAGGCTGGTTGCAATTTACAGGCTGGTGTGTTGTGGGTAACAATATTTCTACTAGAAGAATGTTTTTATGTAGCACCCAGCAGAATACAGTTAATAATGCATTGCTTAGCATTTTGAATAATTTTAGCAAAGGAATAATTTTAGCACTATAAACTTACCTGAGATGAGTTTTCCAACAGATTTTCTTTATAGCTCTGCTCATAAACTCATAAACTCATTATCTATCTTATTGACATACCTCTCTAGCTTTCTTTTCATAGTAAATACAAAGTAAAATGAAGTAAATTGAAAAGGTGCTTTCCTAAGTGAAAACGTGAAGATGTTTACAGAATGCATGCTAAAAAGCTCTTTCAATTGAAGCTTATTTAATACACCTGGTTTGACTGGAATTCATTTTAGAGGTTTGGTAAAAACCTGTGCATTTCTGATCTATTACTTATGTTCTCGTCATGATCACATAATTTATTTCCTCTGCTTGATTCCTTTTGACTTCTTCTTTCTCAAACATGGTTTACCAAGACTGTATCCTGATGAATATATTTGATAAATGTAATATTTCCTTAATTACACTGAAAAATTTATCAGCTGATGCACCTTATACTTGTATTTCTCTTTCACAGATCAAAAATGCTGCCAGTTCTAGACATCCCACATTACAACTCCTGTCCTCTTTCTTTTCAGTTTTCAGTTGACAATTCTACTGACAAAAAGTTTTGCATGTTAATCACAAAGTGTGTGACTATATCTGGACTACCCACATCTAATTTAATTTCTACTACTGTGATTCTCAAGATCATCAGGTTCTTTCTATTTTATATCTAAGTACTGCTTGATGATGTTTCCAACATAGTGTCTTTGGCAAACTTCATTATTATGTTTCTAATATTCATGCCAATATCACTAATGACATTATTAAATAACAGTGATCTCTGAGCTGATCTTTGATTTGTTGGTAGCCAGTCTGATGCTTTTCTGCTTTACTTTTTCCTATTTGCATTCTCTTTGTGGCAAGCTCTCTATTCACCTTATAATTCCTCTATTAATCTCTGGATTTCCCCCCTTGTAATACTTCCAGTGTTGTGCCACATTAAACTCTTGACTGAATCACCAAATCACAGAACTGTTAGGTTTGGATGGGATCTCTGGAGATCTGCTGGTTCAGCACCCCTGCCAAGGCAGGGTCACCTAGAGCAGCTGACACAGGAGACACAGGAACACCTCCAGGTGGGTTTTGAATATCTCCAGAGAGGGAGACTCCACACCTCCCTGGGCAGCCTGTTCAATGCTCTGCCACCCTCAGTGTAAAATTCTTCCTCATGTTGAGGTGGATTTTGTGTTTTAGTTTATGGCCTAGACTTCCTATCCTGTTGCTGGGCACCACTGAAAAGAGTCTGGCACCTTCCTCTTGGAACTCAGTTTTGAGATATTTACATGTATTGATGAAATCCAATTTGTCTTCTCTTTTCTAGGCTAAAGAGGACTCAAAATCTTTCCTCATAAGAAAGATGCTTCAGACTCCTTATTGCCTTTTTGGTCCTCCAGTGGACCCTCTCCAGTAGTAACTTGTTTTTCTTAGACTGTGAACACTGAAATTGATATAACCTCCAGATAATGCCTCGCTATGTTCAATTAGAGGGAGAGGATCACCTCCCTCAACCTGCTGGCCACACTCTTCCTGATACATCTCACAACACAGTTGACCCTCCTTGCCACAGGGGCACACTGCCAGCTCAATTTCATACTGAAATTCAGGTGGATTTGGTTTATCACCTTCCTTTTTTTTTTTTTTTTTCCCTCATATAACAATGACTTTATGGAAGAATGTTATGTTAGTCTGTCATCATTCACATTTTCAAACTTGTGTTACACATTTTCTCAATTTCTGTATTCCTCTGTGCATTATCTTCTTCTTCAAAGTCTTCTTAACAGTCCGGGAGCTTAAGTCTTACTAAGATCAAACATACAGACATGTAATGGCTCAGATCATAATTTTCTTGATTGAAAGAAAAGATACAAAGTTTTCAGGGTTTCCATCTAATAATACCTTCCTGAGATCATGAAATTGCAAAAATCATGCGCTATCAGGACTTAATTTCCAGTTTTCTATTACCTTCATGACTTAAGTGCCTTTTCTCTGCTCCTCTTAGCTATCTCCATGCTTGCAAGTGACTTGCTTTTGCTATTGGTGTGATCTTCTCACTTGGCAATATCTTGCTACTTTTGGTAATTTTTTCCCCTGGGACGTATTTTTTTCCCAGCAGAATCAATCTCCCCATGACTCTGAAGAACTTCATTTTGTCTAGTAGCTTCCACTTTTAAAATCATGGAACATAGAAACTGATAAAGAAGAAATAAGAAAAATCCATCCCTCTGCAATACAGACCCTTGATAATTATAAAATTTGTCTTCAGGAAACTCCAGGCATCACTGAAAATAACTGTTACTGCACACCCTCAAATATTTTAGTTATCATTTTAAGTTTGAACACTTTGGATTTGGCTTTGGCTTTATTTTAATTTGTTTGTGTCTTAATAGAAATTTATTTTCAATTTTTAGCCTTTCAACTCTGTACTGCCCCTAAAAAAAAGACAGCTGGTTTTTATTCCTTTACTTTGTTGAAAATATGTGTAAACTTTTCCCCTGTGAATATCAGGGCAATTATTGAAAATATTTCTCAATTTGAAGCTTAAATGAATGAAGGATTAAATTTAAAAGCATGCTTGTGTATGACCCCCTTGGGGCCTCCAGCATGGGAGACACCTGCTAAAATTCTGTGTCAAGAGTGAGAGATGAATGTGACTTTTTCAGTCTTCAGGTCGCTGTTTATTTTTATCTTATCAGAAGTTCTGCGTGTTGTCTACACCAGACATAATGCACAAGGAGAAGACAGCAAAAAAGGTCACAAGATGTACAGTTTCAAGGTCTATTAAAGCTGTTTCATCCAACTAATTCCCAAAAGGTACTTTATTTCTGCTTATCTACCAATACCTAACCATCTATCTACCACACAACATCTGCATTGTGACTTTCCCCAGCCAATCACCCTGTGCCACCAACACAGCAGAAGATGGAGTAGAAGATGAGCCAACGTCCAAAATCCTCCATCTTGTCTCCTATCTACCTCCATACTAAAACCCCAAAATTCTAAATTTTTCACCCTGCGATAAACAACACTATTATCTGTTTTACACACTTGTAGATTCTAATTAATCCCAAAGTCTTGGAAGCTTTCTCCATGGACAAAGGTTAAAAGCAGTGTTTTCCTGGGGATCAGGACTTGCCAGGACAGGCAGGGGAATATTCCCCGTGCCCTGGGTTCCAACACAACTAATTAGGCTTAACAGGGATATTTTTCCAGTGTTTTCCAGAGTTTTCCAGACAGATTTTTCTCTCTTCCATAGTATTGGGTATTTTGTGTCTGTCCATTTCTTCTATTCTAAGCAACCACATTATTGTGGCATTCCTTTCTCTTTTTTTATTTACTAGTTAGATCAATCATCTTCTCCTGTATTGCTGATCTTAAGTGAGCATGAATGTTTTTCCTTTATAAAGTTTTTTTGGCTTTAGAATGTTGTTGGATAGCTGTGCTCACAAAATAAAAGAGCACTCACAAAGATATGAATTAAGTATTCATTTTGATGTAGTTACATAAAATGTTCCTAATGTAGGACAGGTGTATTATGAAGGGATATATTAATAGGATATCAGTGTTACAGAAACCTGTGCTTGGAAGTCAAGAAACCTTTACATTTTTGTCAAGGTTAAAAAAAAGTTAAGGATTAAGTGTTGTTCTGTAGCAGCCTGTGAAACATGAGGTCTATATGCTGCTAAGACATGATTAACAAATATGATAAATCTCTTTAACACCTCATCCATTCAACCAACCAGGTGCTTGCAACCAGAATTTTGAAAACAACGAATAATGATAAGGGTAAGAAGTTTTCCTCATATTAACTGCAGCAAGATTGTGGAAGACAGATGAAAAAGATGAAAATTTGTGGTAAAAATCTCATCTAAGAAGATATGTATGATATTAGTTATGTATAAGGAAAACCACTGAAAGTAATCTTTAGATTCAAGCTACTGGATGACTGAACTCTTTATCTTTCCATTTGATTACTTGCATGCCAATAATTTTATTTGTTGTTTGTTTACATAAAGAGTGAGTCCTCTTTCAAGATGTGTGAGCACTTTGAAGAGGCAGATGTAGTTTGCAGAAGCCAAGAAGATGATGACCCAAACTTTTGAACTGCTCAACTAGAGAAAGAGTGGAAAGGCTTGAAACAGGCAACAGTTCTGTCTCCAGCTTCCTCTGTCATTCACATCTGATGTGAAATATGAAAATATTCTGAAAAAAAAAATCTGAAAATATTCTCTGTGGGATATTCAGCTTCGCATTGACCATGCACATTGTGTTCAGGGTTACTTAAACAGACTTCTAAGGTATGCTGAAGGTAAGATTTATGGAAGTTCATAGGAGAGGTGATGATGACAGCAATAGAAGCAATAAGAAGAAAACAAAATAAATTTCAGAAAAAAACATACCTTGGTGAAATGACTGCATGAACACTTTTAGTTGTCTAAAACTCAGTTATTAGAGACTAAGCAAGGTCTGGAACAAAATTAAGTCTACCTGTACATGGGCTAGAAATACCTATGACTGTTTGGGTTTTTGGGAAGTTATTTGTTTGGTTTTTTTGTACTTTATAGCTATGTAGGAAACACGTATTTTATAAGATATTAGGAATATCAATGTCCTTTTAACATAGGACATCACTAGTTTTACTAGACATTTTGAACAAATGAAACAATGGATTCTGTACTCAACATAAATTACTTTCTATGTGTTGTTACATGGTCTTCCTTTAGTGCAGTCTTTTGAGACAAACTTTTAGAGCTTTGAATTTTTTTTATTGAAAGTCTAAGTATTAAGTGTATAAATAAAGGAGGAATTGGTTCACTTCTTCACTGGAGACAAGATTAGTAAAAATATTCAATGGTTCATTGAACATCAAGCCAACATTGGCTTTCTTGAGTTTTGCTTTCAATGTAAGTGCCATAGGTCTTTAGTCACTTCCTGAAAAAAGGATTAGATCAATCTCTTTTCCTATAAGTCCTGAATAAAAAAAAACATCCCAAAACACATAATGCTCAGCTGGCTGCTGACTTACATTGATATCTTAGTTGCCTCATGGAGTGTTCTAACTGTTCATGGAGGTTAATAAGATACACAAGTTCTTTATGGTGCACATGGACCTTTTACTTTGTCGTAGAATCACCCTGATACCTGCTGTTGAAAAAAACAAAGAAGTTAAAACTCTGACTGAAAACATTCAGCGACACAGTGAGGCTACAAGAAGTCTGTACTTTAAGACTGAAAAGGGTCTGGAAAAGGTGCTGTCAAAAGCTTATCATTATTCAGAAGTCTTACTAATTGTTCTGGCTGGAGAATTTCCTGGTAATTCTGTGCTATATGTGATATCATCAATATTCTTCAAAGAAAATAAATGGGAACATTAAAATTCTTTGTATTTTCATATTAGGAAAAATCTAAGTTAGAAATAACCTTGAGGTGTAGCTTTCAAATCATACTTGAAAAAGGAAAGGGAAAAAAAACCTCACAAACCTTGAATCTAGCTATCTTCTGCATTCTTTAAAATCTGAGATTACTATGCATTAAGAACAAGCACAATGCAAAACAAAACAAAAAAAGAATTGTAGCATGTTGAACTGCTGAAAGAAATGCTTAGAAGTGCTTTTATTTATAATATGTCTTAATGTAACTTATAAGTTATTAAATATTTGCAATGTTTGTTTTATGTGATAATGAGTCCCTTTACTCATTCTTCTTAAGCATTTCAACAACACAGTCATTTATTTTTTTTTCTTTCACAGCCAAAAGCAAAACAAAAGGAATACCTGACATAAATTCCTGTGGTATTTGCTTTCTTCTAATTCTTTTTTTTTTAATCCACTGCTTCCATTTCAATAAAGATGACATGATTAGACCATTACTTTAATTTTAATATTCAATATCTTATAAAAATTAAAATTCAGTAAAGTTTTCCCAAGGGCAATAATTCTGTAGAGTACATGTGCATAAAGTTCAGACACATTTTCAAGCATCAAGTAATGAAAGACTACTATTTGGGAATTAATGATTTACTATATATATGGCTGAAAATATGGTTTCCTTTGCTGCATTTGTTTTGGGGTTTTTGGGGTTTTTTCTGTACTGTGTATGCAAAGTTCATGCTTATGAATGAGTTTTAAAAAAATATTATTAGTACATTGAAGAAAAACTGAAAAGATTGAAGGTGCTGTTATTCTAGCTCTTTGGGCCTAAATACCTCAAATACATCCTTTTAATAGAAATGGGTTTTTTAATAGTCAGACCTTAGAAATTGTGGGTATCAGTGATGAAGTACACTGAGGAAACATGGGCTTTTTTGCAAAGTCACCTTCAATTCTTCCACTGTATTTATTTTCGTATTGTAATACTACTGAGTTAGGATTTTCTATTAGTGAAGTTCATGGCTGGGGAATTGATCTTCAGGGGAATACTGGGTGCAAAAGACAGAGCCATGTCTGTTAATTAGAAGGAAGCAGGTAGATATCATAACTGTAGGTCAGAAAGTATTACAAATGATCCCCTGAGGAAACCTTTTAAATGAAAGATGGGGGAAAAAGTAAAATAACAAAACTTTCTTTATGGTCTTTCTCATTTAAATTTGGCTGTTGGAACACTGATGGACAATACATAAATCACTACATGGGTAGTGACATGAGACTCCTAAAATACCCGTGTTTAGTGATAGAAGTTAATGATAAAGACAGTCCGAAATAGATGTGCACTTGCATTTTCTATTTTAAACTGAATCTTCTGTTTTGCACATGAATTCCAGTTTTTGACATCTCTCCATTGGAAACAGCAGAAGCTGTTCTTATTTCAAAGCAGTTCCTTGCTGCCTGTTACCTTTTACGTGTTGATCAAGGTTCACAAAAGTCATGTATGTGGCATATGTTCTCTGGCTGAAGATGTCTTATCTGATGGTTCATTACTTTTAACACTTCTCAGTGCAATACCTGTCACACTTTTCTTAATTAACTTAATCTGATGATGTCTGTCAGATATAGGAGAACCACACCATATCTAATCAGGTCAATCTGAAACACTTTTTATTTTTAGTAATTTCTGTTTCCTTTCTAACTCTCATTTTGCCAATCACAACAGAATTCATCTCACCTAACCTTAGACTTGATAAATTGATTGTTTAATCTTAGCTCCATCTAGAGACAATGAAAAGAGATAGAAATGTTTCAGAGTCATTTCTTCTGTCTATTCATGTAATTAGAATTGCTTCCCTCAGTCAAGGAAGATCCCTTTAAGCTTCATAGGTGTACTGTGGGCCAAACTTGACTGGCTACCAAACTACATCCAGCTGCTGTCTTGAAGAATACTGGGGAGAAAATAAGATGCAAGAACTTGGGAGAAGGATAGGGAGATCACTTACCAATTATTGTCACAGGCAAAGTAGTCTCAGATTTGGGAAATTTAATTTAGCTTCTTGTCACTTAAACTAGATTTGGACAACATTAAGCACAGAACATTTCCACCCTGTTAATTTCCAACTCCTCTACTTCCAGTCCCACCCCAACTGACATATACCGTTGTCTGTATGACAACTGACATATACAACCATCAGTAACAACTCCTCCCTGCCACTACATCCTCAAGTCTTCCCCGCTGTAGCTTGGGCTCTCCTTTGTCCAAAACCTCTCAAGGGTATCTAACTTCACTAGTGTAGGATGCTCTATGTGTATGGATATCTACTCCACTATGGACCTCTCTACAGGCTGCAGGTGTCTTCTTATCCTCTTCCTTCTCTGACCTTGGTGTCTGCAGGGTTGTTTTTTTAAACTTTTTGTTCTATCCTCCCTCTGCTAAGGGTTCTAAACCCTTTCTTGAATACATTTTCCCTGAGGTGTCCCAAGGTCAGCTGTGCCCTGCGGTGGGTGGGTTAGATCTGACTTCAAACATCTGTGTCTGCCACAGGGCAGCCCTGGCCTCTCCTCAGAGAGCCCCTCTGCAGCCCCTTCTGCCAGCAGCTTGCCAACTATGGCCCATACAACACAATATCTTGATGGTTAAAGATAGGGAACAGGACAAAAATTTCTGAGAGGTAGGATACTTAAAAATGTAGGAGATAGGCCAATTTTGTGGAGGAGACTTTTAAACACCATGGAACTACACTTGCATGTGTATAGCACATGCAAAGCCCCACAAGGAACTGATTCAACCAAATTTAGAAGTTTTGGTCAATATATTTATTTCGCATTTAGGTGATTGCTCATATTCATTTTAGAATAAGGTTGACTGTTTAAGAAGACCTGCATTAACACATGGTGCTCTAAATAGTTTCCTCACATCCTCAAGAAGAACATTTCCAGAAAAAAATCTGGAAATCTTAAAATAAAAATTCAGCTAAAATATTTAAAATAACTTAAAAAGAATAAATTGTCTGTGGGAAAGAAGACACTGCTGAGGATATCCTCCACTTGCTCGTTAAAACATATCTTAAAAAAATTCTTAATTATTTAGAAATATGTCTTACTCTTTTTTGGACTGTATTAACCTCATAAAATATCCCAAACTAGTTCCCATGTTAATATCAAAACTGATAAGGAATATTTTATACAATCCTTCATTAATGTTATGGAAAATGTTGAATAAATAATAAATTCCTTGCTTTGTTGGTAGTATATTTGCTAGGGAAGACTGGTGATGCCACCTTAAGGTATAAAAGCTTTTGCTATATCCCTCTGCAGTCTTTTTCCTTCATCTTTTTCATCTTTAAAAGCAGTATAGAAACATAAATAATAATTGTTGGACTGGATGGCTCAGGGAATTACTAATCAGGATCAGAGCCAGTACTTGCTTCCTACAAATAGAGTTCTGTCTTGACTTGCTACCAAAGGTTGTGATTTATAACAATTCAATGGAATATTCTTATTTGTAACACTTGTGATCTCAATATCAATAGTAATATCAATAAAGTTGTCATGAACTGAATGGTATAGACACAGAATTGATGTTTTTTCCCCTCCATCTCACAGGACAGTGTGGGAACCTTATGCTGCAGTTTCCCATGGTGCATATAAAGAGTAATTCTTTTCTGAGGATGACAGGAAAATTTTTCATGAACATGAAAATTCACCTGTATTAAAGTGAAGAAGGGAAGTATGTTGGAGGAAGTTCTGACAGCAGAGAGTAGTACAATAGCATTACAAACATGTCAGACTTCAAAGGATCTACATTAACAAGTCAATCTCAAGCAAGATACCTCCTTTACAAAGAGTCTTTGGAGAAAGGAGTGCAGTTAGCAGTCTAGCTGTGTCACATCTCATTTACACATTTGTTTTTTAAGCAGCTGACTTGGTCAAAAATGTCCTCATTAACTTTATTTTCTACTTTCAGCATGCATTTATTATAGCTTATTTAATCCATTCAATTTAATATGTCTGCTCTTACTTAGTTGCTTGACTTTGCAGACCTACAAGGCAGAATTTTGCTGAATGCCTTCTGAAAGTTCATGTGATGTGCATATCTCCTTTGTCTAGGTTGACGGCCATATCCTCTGAGAATTCCAATGAGTTAGTGATTATTTACCTCCCTTGTCTCTCCTTAGGCCATTTTAAAATAATGGCATAATGCTGGCTGCTCTCCAGTCATCTCAGATTTCACTTGATCTATTTTGAAGAGCAAAAGTACATAAAAATGTCTGCCAAAGCTTCTTCAATTTCTCTGCTTATTTCCTTAACCCTTTTGGACATATGCTATTTGGTCATGGCCCAATCAATTTTAGAAGCCATTTCACCTTATAATAACCATATTTGACACACTCTGTACATATCCTAATTCCTAATCATCCATCTCCATAAATATGATTTCAGATATAATGAAATACTTACTCTGATCCTTTATAAGGCCTTATAGAACCATTATATAGTATATCCTCAATCTGCTTATACCCTTCCTAGGGGATAGATTGTAACATGAAAGTTTATTTCAAAAATAAGTATGGGTCCAGAGCTCAGGACTGGGCTAGCAAGCTGGTTTGCATTCAGAATTTAAATTAATTTTGTGTTTCTGTCCAGCTGTAGGGAGAAAGTAGCCTGCAATTAAATTCCAGCTGATAGTTATTTTATTTGCTTCTTTATGACAATTTGATGACCAAGAGACATTATTCTCCTCAACAATCTGCAGACTAAAGGTTTGCAGCACCATCAGGGAAGGAAGAAGTACTTTGCTTCTCTGAATAGACAATCCTCAGGATTTACTCTTGAAAGGACCTCAAGAAGTTAGGTAATCTGTCCTCCTACTCCAGAGTAAAATTGTATTTTCTACTCTTAATATCCTACAGTTATGGAGATCCCATAACCACCTTGAGCAATCTGTTCAATGCTTATTTAAACTTTAAACCTATTTTTTTTTATCTAATTCTTAGAAAGAAGATTAAAAAATAATGTATGCTATTGAACACATTACAGCGGTTGAAAACCTCTTAATGTTTCTGCGTGTGAGACACTGATTATGCCTAACAAAAGTTTAGAGACACACCCTGGGGCTGATCCTAAACACTTACAAGATCTATTTGATGTGAGTTGTCCCACTGAAATCAAGATGACAGTTGATTATGAATATTTTATATTGTCATCTACCAATGTTTTTTAGCTGTAAAAGCTTTCAGTATTGAGCAGTATGCTAATTCTGAGGTACTTTTATGAATGCAACACTGATCCTAGCTGGATCTTGTGCAGGAAGGGAAACCAAAGCCTTTGAATTTAACAGAAAAGGCTGTTACTGTCTGAGTCACATTCTGAGTTATATCCACCCTCGGGTGGATCCCATGTGACCCCATAGACTTGTGTCTAAGTAGCAGATCACTGAGCTTTTGCCCTCTGATGTGGGGGATTCATTCTGTTTCTCATCCCTGTTTTCCAGTTTAGGGGGCTGACCTAGAGAACTGGTCTTACTATTATAGACTGAGGCACAAAAAATATTAAGTACTACTGCATCTTCCTCATCCTTTGTCACTCTGTCTCGCTCTGCATCCAATAAAGGATGGAGTTTCTCCTTAGCCCTCCTTTTCTTGCTGATGTATTTATAGAAACATTTTATTGTCTTTTATGGCAGAGCCAGATAAAGTTCTTCTTAGGCATTGGTCCTTCTAATTATTTTCTCCCTGCATAACCTCACAACATCCTTCTGAGCTGCCTGCTCCTTCTTTTGAGGATCATAAACTCTCTTTTTTCCCCTGAAGTTCCAGTTCAGCCAATGGCAATGGCCTGTTCTTCCACCTTCAGGATTTTCCTCTTGAAGAATGTCTAGCCTTCCTGCAGTCCTTTGCCCTTCAGGACTGTCTTCCAGAGGCTCTGTTGGCCAGGTTCCTAGACAAGTCAAAGGTTGCCTTTCAGAAGTCCAAAGTGCCAGTTCTGCTTACTCCTCTCCTTACTTCTCTGAGAATTGAAAAGTGTATCATTTCATGAAAGGTATGCCCAAGATGTCCTCTATCCATCCAAGATCACCACTTAGGACTAAGGAGTTGCTGCTTGATTTTACAGTGTGTTCTAATGCTTCTTTGTTCTTTGATAGGGTCATCAACAACACCTGTTTGGTCAAGTGCCTAGGACCTTCAAGGCTGGGAATGAAGGGAGTAATTGGCCTGGCACACAGGAATCATGAGGCTGATACAGAGTAGATGTAGAAATATATTTTATTTTTCTACTTGGTTTACAGGATTTCAGCCCTAATAGTGTCAGGACAGGAAACGAAGAGTGACCCTCGTGGTCACAGAGAATGACTGCTTGCTTTATAAACTACTGCAAGTTGTACTAACCACATTGCCAGGGGTGTGGAGCAGGAGAATACAGGTCACATGTGGACTGTCCTTGGGTCCTAGGGCTGATGAAAAGAATTTTCTTCAGGAAGGAGACAGACATAGCAAATTACCTTCCCTCTCTGGCAGGAAGAATCTTATGCTTAAGACAATGATTTCTCCTTACTCATTTGGATTACATTGAAACATTGAGATAGTCTTTATACTTTTTAGATAATAGAATTTGCTTATTTGTTATTTTCTTCATTGGCTTGCAATTCTATATGGCATCTGAATTTACTATGTGTGTTCTGCTTTAAATGCATGGGGTATTTGTTCTTTGTTGTCTTTCTTCTCTCTGTAACAGGTTTTTTTTTTACCAAAAGTCAGAGTATCAAAAGATAGCACTATCTTGTCTTGGACCATTGGATGTTGTAGACTGATATTTGCTGCTCACTTCTTAATACAAAATAATTAGTCAGAGCTATACATAATGTAAATAGTCTGCCAGTAAATTTGGCAAGACATTTGGATGTCTTCCCTTTTTACAGCACACTGAGACATAAATTAAATTTTGTACTGCTTGTAAAATAATTGTTAACAAGTTAACTGATGGCATGAATTAAAGTTTTTTTTGGTTTTTGTTTTGTTTTTTTTCTGAAAGAATAAGTATGGGATCATCTTCATCAGAATCTGAAATTCATTTGGAAACTAAGTTACTGTGAAAGTTATGGTAATGTCCTGGGTTAGCTGCTATTTCTTAAAAAAAAAAAAAACAAACCAAACAAAACAAAACAAAAAAAAAGGGAAAAAAACCCACAACAACAACAAAAAAAAACACCACAAAAAAAACCACCAAAAAAAGCAAACAAAACAAAAAAAAAACCAAACCAAACCAACCAACCAACCAAACAAACAAAAACCAACCAACCAAAAAAAACAACAACAACAAAACCCACAAAAAAACCCCAAAAAAATCCAAACCAACCATGAGAAGAGTTTAAAGACTGTCGGGACAAGGTGGTAGAAAGACAAGATTAAGAATAGTAGTGGACCTTTTTTTTGTCTTATTCACTGATCTCTACAATGATCCAAATATCTCATGAGAGACTCAGTACATTATCATGACTAAGAGCCTATGTACTATTTTTTCTACCTTCACTAAATGAGGAAATCTGACAAAATTTCTTATATAAATCACATTTACATCTTAAAACATGAAATTTGTTCCTTCACCATATATGTTGAATATACTAAAAGGATTATGTATGAAGGAGGACTGCAGACTTCTGCAATTTCAGCAGTTATTTAACAGTGTTGTGTACTTTATCCTGTCTCTGACTCCTGCTAAGATGTGCATTTGGTGTGTTCCTATTAGGCTCATGAACAGTATTGGAAAAATGTCAAATTTACAACAATAAGATTCATTTAGTTGGGTACACACTCATTCATCTTAATTATGTGTGACACCTTCACCATTATAAAATCAGTTTCCCAGAAGAAGAGAAACTCACATTCTGTCTCCTTTAGGAATCCTTCATTGAAGGAGACTAGTCATTGCAGTCATCTGAGGAAGCTAATAGTGTAGTCGAAGCATCAGGAAAAAAAAGGAATATTCATCAGGAGCAGGGAAATACTACACTGTCATGCCGGATAACCATAATTCCTAACCAAACTGCTTTTTTGGAGGGTAGTTGTTACAATCCGGTTTAAACCCAGAAGAGCAAAGAAAATTAAGTCACTATATATAAAATGGAAAGAACTTACAAGTTTCAAAATATACACAAAAAATGTGTTTAAACCAAATGAAGCTAGATGTTGTTGCCAAAAGATTGATATATTTTATTCTATAGTAAAAGAGGCAAAAAGAAAGAGAAAAGAAAGAAAGAAATAGAAAAATAAGTGTCATGGGGATAGGGGGGACAGGGAGAGAGTGACAGGGGTTAGGTGGAAGCATATCACCCATCCGAGGGTCCCAGTGATGTCTCGTTGCTCCCCTCCATCTGGTTTTCTTAGTGGGTCTCGGTTGTCACCTCGCAGCACCGCACCGCCACACACCACACCAGGCCACGCCAAGGAGTACAGAATTCCATGGATTAATCCACACTTTGGACAGGTGGGAACGCCCAGGTGCCCCCCTTGCAGGGGTCCCGTTTGACACTGTCCCTTGCAACACTGAGGATTTGTTGCATCATCTGCAGGGCTCTGGTGCAGGGTCTGGGGACCCCTTTGGGGGCCCTTTCATGGGCCATGTCACCCCTCTGCTGTAGATAAACTTTTCCCAGGGTGAAGGGCCCCTCAGCTGGGCTCCTCTGCACAGCAGAGGATGGGCAGTCACTGCCTCTCACCAGAGGTTTTCCAACACACCCCCAAAGCCTCTCTCCCCCCACCCTTTGGTGGGAGGGTCTGTGGGAGTCTGGCAACTGATAGCCCTGGGGCTGTCATCTCCTCCCTGAAGGTGCTAAGCTTGTGCTTTGTGAATGTCCCCAGACCTGAGTTATTACTTTATCTTCATCAGATAAAGGTGTAGAGCCTCAGTCAGGAGGCCTATTCAGGGTATTGTGGTCTTTGCAGCTTTTGTTTTAAAAGTCCTTCATAAAAATATTTAAGTCATAAGCTATAATATTTTGGTCTCTGACAGTAGTAGACTACAGTACGTAAGATTTTGAAGAATGAGATGTATAAAATTTAACAAAAGGCAATGCTTTACACCTTTTGCCTTCATTGAAATGAACAATAGCTCAGTGAACTCAGTGAAAAACTATATTAGATAATTATTTATTTTCTGAGGTATATTTTATTTATATCATGCAAGGAAAAAAAGATAATGAAACCGTTAAAAAAAACTCTCTAAGCATCTTGATTGCCTTAACAAAATACTAGTTATTACCAAATTAAGGCACATTACCATAAGCATAATATGAAATTAAATCAATTTTTACCTTGATAAACAATTAATGAAATAAAACCATTATTATTACAACCATCGTTAATGTAGAATTGTCACATTGTAGCACTTACATAATGAATATTTTGCTATTCACGAAAGGATAAAGAAGACTGTTAAGTCAGATGCCATATCAGATGATGCACTAAATATGACCTCTGTCTTTCAAACAGTCTTTTCCCCTCAAAGATAATAATACAGGAGGATGGAAGATCTTAATTTTAAAATGTGACAATTTGTGGAGGATAGAAGTTCTAATGCAAATTTGAATCCTCGTAAATGCTGTAATACAGCTACATACATAGTTTTTATAAACATTAGACTACAAAATCTCTGTAAATATATCACCTCTCTCAAAGCATTTACAACAAGAAAACAACATTCAGAAGAGTATTAGGTTCAGGGAATAAAAACTTTACCATATTGTACTGTCCTCATGTCAGAGATGATCATTGTGAAGTCTCTATCTTACAGAGACAATCTCAAACTACAAGAAAGGTATATCCTGCTTTTGTCTTTCTCTGCTTAACACTTCTGCAGAATAAAAGTTTCTTTTAACTAATTTATTCAGGGAGACAAGTGAAAATGGTCTACAAATAATTTTGATTATTAAGAGATCAAATGGTTCTGAAATGACAGAAAGTTGAGGCTGAATATGCCTCAGTATACCCTCAGTAGATTAACTATTTTTTATTCTGTCCTTTACCTCTATGCTTTTTGAGGCAAAGACCATCTACTGACATGTAAACAAAATAAAGTTTCATAACCTGATTTGAGAAAAAACTTTTGCAGTAGTATTGAGAATGATCATGATAATGATGATCATTAAGAGAGAGGCTCTGAAAAAATTAGTGCCTTAATATAGACAACTGTAATGAGAGGATTGGGCTACATTTCAGTAACAATGCTGGCATAGTAGTTGCCAGAGAGATCGTAACTGCTTCATTACCCATGCTTGACCCCTTGCAATGAATATGCTGAGCCATGACAGATTCAGATGGCAAGGGAACAAGCAAATTAATTACCTTCCCAAATTAAATTTTTCATCAGAATTGTAATGAAAAATAAAAAATGCCACCAGGGGTTGAAAATGCCCAAACTAAGTGCCAAATTCTGATCTACTGTCAATTAAATTGCTCTGGCTTCATAGTGAACTGAAATGTAAATTTTTCTGCAGGCATAGAGAAATATATTTTACTTTCTTCACATATGATCATTCTAGTCAATAGCTCCAGTGTGATGTGCAAGACATTATTTCTAAGGATAAGCTGTCTTGGTTTGAAAGACAGGTACCTGCCAGCAAGAAAAAACTGGAATCTCCCTTTGAATAGAGAATGTAAACCCCCTCCCTCAGATTATTATAATTTTGCAATTGGAGGCTCTCAGGCAAAGATTTGGGAGTGGGAATAACAGTTCTTTACTAGGAATATTAGACAAAGCAAAGACAAATACAAATGTAATAGCACTAAGAGACAAGCAAAAACAAAGAAACAACAAAACCTCAGAAAATGCCCTGACAGAGTCAGGGATGTGACCTGACACCCTGGGTATCAGGGTGGTGAAAGCAGTCCAGATGAAATACTCCTTGAGCAGCAAATGCAATTCTAGGAAGTGAAAATAGTCCTGTAGGAAAGTCCGATGGTGACGAAAAATGAGTTCAGTCTTCCTCTGGAGAGAAATCCAGTGGAGAGAGAGAAAACAAGCAGGGTCCCCTGGTACTCCAGTCCTTTCGGATCCTCGGACCGGACCCAACTGCCCTTCACTGCTGTTCCACCTGGAGAAACCTGCTGCCTCCTTTGTTTAAGTCAAGTATCCATAAAGTACCCAGCAATCAGTTACCTAGCAAAACCACCAGGAAAAAATTCCACAAACACAAAAGAAACAGATCCAACCCCCAACATAAGCTTACTTAACAAGTACATACCTGGGCTTTTTTTATCAAAATAGAGCTTAATTCAAGAAGTACCAAAACATTTAGATATCTTTGAATTAATTTAACATTTTCTTTTTAAAAGGGTCTAGCTAACAAAACAGATATATTTTAAATACCCCTCAAATTAAATGAGATTTAAATTTCACTGAAATAATCTTTTAATATTTTTCTTTCCACAAGTGGGTAATGTGGTATATTTACTTCAGCTCTTCTGCTAAATTGAAAGAGTCAACTATTGCACCTGTGTTCAGTGGTCACTTGGTACTTTGAGTGGCTAACAAGCAAACTAACAGGAAGTAATCTTATTGTTGAGTTGATCAAGAAAATAAAAAAAGAACAAAAACAAAACAAACAAACAAAAAACCGTCAAACAAGAAAAACAACCAAAATCTCAAACTCACAACCAAAGCCAGCATATAACAGATAATCAGATAATTTGTGGTAATAATTTTGTCTTATTGGAAACAATAACTTTAAGAAGCTATGGACAGGCAAGATTCAGTTTTTAAGACAAATGAACTGAACTACAGTAATCAAAAGACAAAACGTGCAGTGGTTGTATCTAAACCATTGAAATCTAGAATACTATCAAACTAAATCTAAAAGTGTTCTCCAGTCAAGTTCTGATGGTCTCTAATCCTGTTCTGACCCTACATTTGGATTTCATAAACTCCATTTCCTCTTCTTCTTTTATATGGGCAAACCTCAGTTCCTATGAAAGGAAAAGTCTGATGGAAAGGCTGTTCTGGTATATACACCTTATCCCCAGAATAAATAACCAGGCAAGTCAGAGTCAAACAGCAGTGCAGATACTCAGTTTAACTTTTTTCACAGGCATCACATGGATTCTGCTCAATTACTTTAGATTACATCAGTGTCCCTAAAGCAAAGTGGGATGTATTGCATATAGGTGCTTAGTTTGTACCTAGCCCAAGATACAGGAAGTAAAAGCTTCTCTTCACTTATTTAAGATTCAGTTTCCCATCTCTCTACTATCTTTCATCTTTATACTACCACCTTTTTGAGATAAAATGCATTTAATTGCAAATTAACATAGTACATGCAAGAATCAGGTTTCAGTCTTGTTAAGGACCCTGGTGCACAACAGTTCTAAGAGTGGTTAAGCAAATGTTAGCGATTATTAACAAAGTTAAGATTTTGAATTGCCACATAGCCCACCAGAAAATTAATCTTCAAAATATAAGTTTCTATTAGCAAGAAATTCAACAACACACCAGACAGCTGAATTCTTGTTCTGTCATTTTGTAAAAAATTGAACCTCCCAAGATTGAGTTACGTGTATAGCTTAAAGCCTCCTGGAGACAGTGCATTTCTTTCTAATGAATCAGAGGACACTTATGCTACCCTGTGTGTCAAGACTGGTCTCTTTTTTGTCATACTGCTTGTAGAGTACAGATTAACTTGACTTTGCTCTCAAAAAGACTAGAGCAAAACTAATTCATAGTGATGGTCAGTGATTTACTTTGACAAGAGAGAGGAAAATGTGCATTTTAAAATGCACTAGTGATGATTAGTTTACCTTTAGATTAATAATACCTTGCATATTGCAAGCTATTAGATGTTTGAAACCAATAGGATATCTGTGAAACAATTCTCCACTAGAAAATAAAATCTTACAAATGTAACTTGGAGTTGGTCTAGTTGTTCAAATTATGTTTCTGCACTGAGGCTCCTGAAGGTTCCATTAAGTTTCTGCTTCACCTAATAATTCCATGCTACATATTAAGCTTTGTTTAATTGTAGCTCTTTTTCAGTTTGATTGCTGCAGTTGTAGTATTAAGAATATTTCTTTCTTTATATGTAGGAAATGTATGATACAAATACAAGTGCAATTCATGGGAGAAACAATTTGACAAGACATGCAATGACATAAGAGTTCTGTAAAACTAATACATACTAGACAATTTGGTAGATGAAGAACAGAAGTCGTTGTTCTGTGCACAAATATAGAATAGTGGAAAAAATCAGCATGTCTTTTGGAAAATTTTCTCTTGCCTTACATACCTTGTTAAACAGTCAACAAGTTTGTGAATAGGGGTCAATCCCACTGACATGTATTATTTGATTACCAAAAGTCTTGACAGGGGAATAGAAAAACTTTAGATGAAAATAAAAGTTCTTGCATGATTAGGAGATAGAAAATAGAATATAAAGATAAATGATCAATTTTCATAGCAGTCAGAGTTCACAGGGAAGTTCCCCAACAAACTGTGCCAGATATGCTCATGTGACCTTTGACAACAGTAAAATGACAAATTTTCTGATGTTATTGTGTTACTCATTTTAGCAAATACAAAGACAGTCTGTGAATAATCATGAAAAGTTCTTACAATTCTGGTGGGCAATAAATCCATTAAACCAAAATATATAAATAAATAAACATATCACATTGCATAGAAAGTTCTGTGTTCTGAGCTGATCATTGTGACTCAATCTGAAATCTGGGAGTTAAGGTAAATTGTTCCATATGAACATCTGTTCAGTATTAAGTAGGAGTAGATAACAAGCACATGATTATACTGTTAAGAATTGTTTGAAAGTAATAGACAACTACTATACTAGACTGTAAAGAATTGGGTCAAGATATGAATGTATATACTGGAATTCTAAATCTCAAAAAAGGTGTATTAAAATGGAAAGCTTCAGAAGAACAGAAATAAAGGCAGTGCATGAAATCTGTCTGAGAAGGAATGACTAAGCCACAGTTAAATACATTTGGACTCTTCATTATGAGTAAAATATGTGCAAAAGACACGTGACAGAGGTTTATAGGGGTGTGAAAATTATGGGCAAGGGGGCAAGGAAGACAGGGATTGATTTTCCATTTTTTTTTTCTAACACAAGATTGAAGACACATTAGAACAAGCCAGAAGGAGACTGGCTTAAAAGAGAAGGACATGATGTTTCAAGCAATGGGTTATCAAGCTGTCTTTATTCTAGGAAACTATACCTGTTAAAAGTTTATCAAGTTTGACAGAGACTGACTATTAATAGAAGAAAAATCACAGAATGTCTAAGTTTGGGAAGAATCCCACAGTATTATCTAGTTTAACATCCTTGGTCATCATGGCCAGCTACCATAGGTTGCTCAGGACTATGTCTCCACTGATGAAGCCTCCACAACGTGTTAGGGCAATCTGATCTTGTGTTTGATCCTCCTCACAGTATTTTCTTTTTCTTATGTTCAGATGGAATTATCTGTACTTCTACATGTGACCACTGTGTGTTGTCCTGTAACTGAACAACTCTGGATACAGTCTGGATGCATCTTTTTTACGTCCCCCCACCATGTATTTACATGCATTGATAAGAAGATATACAAACGACATCTATCTTACAGCAACTGAGTACATGAGGGAACAGCCCACTGCAGCAATATGACTTATGCTACTGATGCACAATGGTCACATAATGCTAACAGGAAGTCAAAAGTTCACTTTACACTCTGCCCAAGAATTTCTGTGCAGGCTACTGAACAAGCTTGATTAATTTATCAAAATGTCAATGTTAACAGGCGTTTTGAATGTTATAGGATATTAGAGATATCAGGAAATCTAACAAACGTGACTTGGAATTGATGGGAGAACTGCTCCCTTGTGAAGCAGAACCTAAAGGCCAGGCACAGTGTTTTGGGTATCTCAAGTGTGATTAGACAAATGTGTGTCAGTTGCCAAGTCATAACAGATGAGTTCATCTACAGTTTATGTGTTTTCTGGCATCAATCCTTGTCTTTAATAGTATTTCTTTTATATTGCATATTTTACATATTGTAAAATAAAATATATACCAAGTGTTTAAAAAATCCTCTTTATTATCTTGACTGTTGAAGTAACACACTCATTGGTAACAGGAGACTGTATAATTGAAAGACTTCTAAATTCTTTGGGGTAATATTTGTTTTTTTCTGGCTAAAAATGTCCTGCAAAATAATTTGTGTTATTGTAAAGTTATTTCCTCTATCTTAGATTGGCACAGAAGTTTCAACCTGTACCTGTATGAGTGTTAATTAAGAAGAAACAATTCAATAATTCAATACTTCTGTCACAATGCAGACTGTCAACAGTTATCAGTCAGACTCATGAAATGACAAACTGTGTCAGATTCACAGAATGACAAACTGTGTCCATTGCGATGCTGATGAATCAGATTGCAATTTTGATTTTTATTAAAAATAATGACTTTTATTTCATCAAGATAAAGACTGCTAGATTTGGTGTGTCATTACTAGTACTTTGCTTTTCTTTAATCTTCAAGTACATGCTTTCAATCCAGACATAAAAAATACCAACATTCTGCATATTTTTGTTTCATACTTTTAAAATACACCATGTGAATGTAGTACAATTTGTTAAGATCTCCAGGTACTTCTAAAACCAGCAAGAATAATGCAAATAAAATACTAGTACTATATTAACATCGTGTATATGTAATTTCCTTTTCTGTTTTACCTCAATACCTCTCTGCACATAACCTTTCATTTTTAAGAACTACGAAATAGTTTTATGAAGTACTATAGGGCCACAGTGTTGGACAGAAACACCATAGTTTGCAGACAAATGAAAAGTTCCATTCTGCTTTGTAAAGAGTAATCTGGATACGCTTGAATTCAGTGCCAGCTCCTGACCTTGTCTATATGCATAAATTAAGTTTACATTTACTTCCTTTGAGTCAGTTCATAAGATAGCTCGGACTAACCACAGATGATTTCAGTTATATTTGTTATTCTTTCTGTAATGCAGTGAGAATATATAAGAACAAAAAAAGGAAAACAAATAAACAACCCCGCTCAATATGTTGAAGTTTAGAAATCTTGGTTTTGTTTGTAAAGGTACATATATGTTCTGACATTATTATACCACTGTGTAAGCTCAGCATAATCCATGAAACAGGACTGGCATGTAATTGAAGGCTATAAACATGAAAGTGGGAAAAAGAAAAGATTGTTTAGGTATAAACTGGATAATCTTAATCAAAGGAAAGCATAGACTGATTACAAGGAAACATTCCAGAATACAGGGCACCCTTTCAGACTGCAAAATAGCTCATGTGGACAGGTGGCACATATTCTGTATTTGAGTTTTTAAAAGCTAGCTTGAGCAAAGCATTTTTAACATGCACTTTAAAGAAATCAGTAGCATCAGAATGATGGAGAAGATAATTAGAGATCAGAAAACTGGCACTTGGTTAGTTCCAATCCTGATACAATCCAAATCAAAACTATCACAATGAGACAGTACAATAAAAAAAGATATATGGGAGAGGAACCTCAGCTGTTGCATTTCTGCGTCAAGAATTGCTATACCAAAACCATGTCTTGCAGAAAAAAAATCAGAAAGTCTTGATTTCAGTTGTCCAACCACTATTCCATATAAACTGACACTGAAGTTAATGTGAAAAAAAAAAAGAAAGGAAATGCTCCCCACCCAAATACACACAAAGTCAAACACTCAAACACTCATTGGTTTTGCATGTCTTGTGTCCTTCCTGTGATGTCTGAACAGCAAAACAGTCCTGCGCTTCTTTCCTGTTGACTTTAGAGATCTGACTTTTGAGTTTAAAGTTAGCTGCCCTTCATTATTTAAATTCATTTATCATTACCATTTCAATCATATTACAACAATCCTGCTGACTGGATATTTTGATATTATTTATTACAAGTCTCCTAGGATACCATAAGTAGGAGTGGGAGTGCAAATTCTATACTTAAAATGCTTTTTCAGCAGGATTTCCTTCACTTTGTGTCACTATATTTATAAATTACCATCAATGAAAGTTTCCTACTTTTGGGGAGGTCAAAATGTAAGAACTTCATGACATACCATGTTACTTAAAAGGTATTAGATTTTTTTAGACAATATGATAATTTTCTTCTTTTCTCATATCTAAATAAAATAAAACCAAATTAAACTTTTTATTACAATCATTAAAAATGGTTTACAGCTTTACTGTTTCTGCCTATTATAAACTAGACCCATGCAAAAAAGACAAATGACAGGCAAATTATACCATTCAACAATTTTGTAAGAAAATCTTCAGTTATTTAATAAAGAAGAAATGGTGAATATGGTGTTAATGTGGAGATTATCACTCTATTTTATTATCACAGAGTCACATCTCTTGCTTCCCATTACTCATTAGGCAAAAAGTGTTCCTTGCTTAGCTCAGTCTTTTGTTAGGATTGTGTAACCCAGTGTTTGATTTTGAAATCTGTGGTCAAAAGCAGGCTAATATCAATCAATTTATAACTTTAGATATGTACAAACCATCACTATTTTCTTTGTTTATATCATCCAGTTTACAGTACTGAATAAATGATAATATTTTTTCTAATTATATAGATCTTAAGGAAGATAAATATAAAATACATTTAAATGTTTGAATTAAAAACTTTAAGGATAGAAATATAAATATCACGATGGAGACAAATTTTGATAAAACATGAAGATTGTTTTATGCAGTTTCAACATTAATTTCAATGTTTAATTGTATTTGTGTTCTACTTTCAAAGCAAACTTAAGTGCATTTTAAAATAGATGGAAGAAAAAGAATTCTTAACTGGTGATCAGTGATGTGTACTTACTGGCCACTATGCCAATGCTAGCTTATTATCATTGTTAGAATTGATTTTATAACACTAAAAATGCAACAGTATAGAATGAGGCTTTGCATATAGAAGTTTATTGAAACAACTATTTCTTTCTGTTATGTGGATTTTAAGCATTAAAAAAAAAATCACTTTGACTATGCAGTCACAGAATCACAGAACTGTTAGGGTCGGAAGCGACCTCTGGAAATCATCCAGCCCAAACCCCCTGGCAAGGCAGGGTCACCTGGAACAAGTGACACAGGAACACCTCCAGGTGGGTTTTGAATGTATCCAGAGAGGGAAACTCCACAGCCTCCCTGGGCAGCCTGTTCAGTGCTACCCTCAATGTAAAGAAGTTCTAACTCACGTTGAGGTGGGTCTTCTTTATGGCCACTTTTCCTCGTCCTGTCACTGGGCACCACTGAAGAGTGTTGGGCACCACTGAAGAGTGTCAGGCACCATCCTCCTGGCACCTTTGAGGTATTTATACATAATGATGAGATCCTCTCTTAGTCTTTTCTTTCTAGACGAAAAAAAACCAATGGCAGTGATAGCTTAAATTCTAAAAAATAATTTCCAATCTGGACTGAAAGCATGTGAGTCAAGTTTTAGCTTAGTGGTGTTTTTGCTGTAAGAATAAACCTCTGAAAAGAGGGCTTCTGTGAAGAATGTTGACCTTACTTTTATCTAAATCTCAGGAAAAGAAACAAGATGCACAAGGATGTATTCCAAACTTATATTCAACCCAGCTAAGATTAGGGATTTTAATTAAATCCCTAAGTGGTGCAATTAACTTTAGGACAATTGAATTCAGGTCCTGCATTTTTTAATTATGAGGATATATAACTTTCACAATAACGCTATTCAGCTAGAGAAAGAACAAGCAATTTTTTCTTTATTCCAATCAACAAATTTTCTGTATTAATTCTATGGTAAGAATTGTGCGGCTGTTTCAAAGATAGCATTTTTTTTTTTTATGGAGTTAAATGGATTGGCCGATTTTCTCCTTCCAATTCCATTTGTACTGAATGAGTCACTTTACTGTAACAACGTGAAGCCTTTCACTGCTAAAGCTTTACCTATTATTACCCTTCCAAAGCTTGAAAACACAGCTTTTGAGATGAAAGAATTTTTCATTCTGTCATTTGGACGTTGATAGGCTAGACCTACCTCTCCCTGTAAAGCAGGGTATTGTTGATTCATAAAACAGATAAAGAAACCAAAAAAACACATTTTCACCATTGAAATAACTTTATTATTTCTTTCTACATATCTAAGTTTTCAATTCCTAGCACCATTACACTTTCTTTGGATTAGCTTTTGAAGACAGTCTTTGTCTTTTTCTGTACCTTATTAAAGTTTCGGCTACATTTTGTACCTAACTGCGCTGTAACTACGAGCTATTCCTGATTTAGTGATATAAAATCCTCTCAAATAAATAAATAAATGAATATTGAAAGTTTTTCTCTACAGAGATGTGTTTTCCAGCTAGAAATATAGCACCAATGCACATATAAGTCCTAATATTCAAGAGCATTAATTTGGCTTATAAAAGGGCTTTGAGAAACAAATGAGAACCAGAAGACTTTAGCCTTTTGTGGAGTTATTTTAATATATGTGAAAGACGGGTCCAGCAAAGTATGGTCCATCATCCAGGCATGTTAACAGCTGTCCAATCACTTTTAAGCTTTGCTTACTCAATAAAAAAAAGTATTGATGAAAAAATGGATTTTCTATTTTGTGGAGCAATGCAGTATTTGGTTAATACCAGGTTCCTGCTGTAAGATTTTTATGAGGATATCACTTTAAGCTTCATTTTCTTAACACGGCTGCTTTAAACTCAGGGTAATTTTAAATCTTCTATATAATTGTAACAATAAACTGTTGGGTATAAATACGTATCCAAACACAATCATAGTAGATGTAAAATGTTTTACTGTCAATGACCCATGGACAAATACCAATGAGCTCAATGAGCTGTAAGTCAATATTGACTTTATATTCATTAGATGATAGCATTCTACAGACATTGTGCTGAGCACTAAACTGTCATACTTGCTGAATAACATTAATGGTTTACACTTAAAGATTATATGACATAGCTCCCATTTAAAATTGAGCTTAGTTGTGCTTTGGTACATCAAAGACATGAAGTAAGTTTTGCATTACTGAAACACAGTAAAATGTACATAGCCATAAGATCATACTGCAATCGTTTTAATGTTGATTGCTCAGTATTTCACTTGTCCAGAAGGAACTTTTTTTTGCAACTTCTTGATCAAGAAGAAACAAAAAAAAAACCAAAAAACCTATGGATGGTGTAATGTCACGAGGCTTTGATGCAACAGAAACTTCTATATGAATATCAAAATTGGACAGAACTACTTCTTTTTTAACAAACATATCTCATTTAGTGTAAGACTCACTATTACCTGCTATTTGGAGACATGGTGGGTTGTCCTGTGTCTTTTACAGTCAAGGAAATATAATAGAAGAGCATAAAGCAGTACTCTGCAGTATGCTGTACAAGCGAGTTATCTGCATTAATTTAAAATAGAGTTTAGCAAGTTTAGGAGAGACACTTTATTAAAGAAAAGGAGTATTCTTAAATTTAGAAATTAAGTAATCCAGTACATCAGTACTGAGTGCTGCTTTGTGCTCTTCTATTTTATTTCCTAGAGCTGGTAGCAAAAGGAAATTGAGTTTTTCAAGCAAGACCTTCCCCTTCTGAACTCATGCTAGCTTGTGACCAATGGCTAGTCTCTTACAACCCCAAATCATGGTTTAAGGCAGTATAACTAAAATAAAAAGATTCCTTTGATGATACTTCTACATTGGATATCTTATTTTCTAAACCAAATAATGGTCCTTTTTTATATTTTCTTTCCTAAAGAAAGAAATTCTTTTAAATTAATGTAGGTAGCTTGCTTGTACTTAACAGTACAGAAGATCATTCCAGAATTTACTTCTACCTGTTTTGGTTTGCTTTTTTTTTTTTTTTTTTTGGTAGAGAACTACTTCCAATCTGCATTTCTTATCTCTATCTTATATCTGTATCTATTGTTATAATAGTAGTAATATGTTTTTAAAAATAATTTAAATAGTTGCTTTTCATCCTAGAAATATATCACAAAATCACAAAATGCTTGAGGTTGAAAGGAACCTCTGGAGGTTATCTTGCCCTATCCCTCTGCTCAAGTAGGGCCACCTACAACACATTTCCCAGGGTCTCATGTCTAGATGATTTTTGAAACTCTCAGAGGAAGAATTCTCCTTCTCTGGGGAATCTGTTCCAGTCCTCAGTCATCATCACAGTTAAAAAGTTATTTGCTTATGTTAGATTGAACCTCCTGTGTTTGAGTTTGTGCCCATTCCCCTTGTCCTGTCACTGAAACCACAAAGAGCCTGGCTCTTTCTTCTTACTCCCTTCCTTTAGGTATTTATATGCACTGATAAGATCCCCACTTTCTCTAGTGAGAAATACATGATCTTGATCTGACATCATAGAGATGATTTGTCTCATCTCAGCATTTTTTGTTGCTCTAAACAAAGTCTCTTTTTAAAAGAAATAATCTATTCATTATACCTTCCCAGTAGACCTTTTTCATGCATGTTAAACAAACCTAGGCTATCTAATTTGTGCAAACTTATTCCTGCAAGAACTGATTGATTATTTGATCTTTGAGTGGTTTTAGTAATTATTTTTCTTCACTCAAAAGCATTGTCTATAAATTTCTGCCTGATATTTTTCTAATCTGTTCTTAAAAAGCATCCTATCCTATTCTTCCTCACAGTTTACTAGTCCTTCCACCCAGTGACTGAAAGTTCTATGGTTCACTATGTGCTCAGTTACAGTAAGTGAAAAACTGTCTATAAAGTAGATTAAATTATCCTTTACCTTACCCGCAGATAAGTGAACCATTTTTTCCTCTTGTGCAGGTCTGTGCACTTTGTACCCAATTGCAAGCTTTTGTCACTGCCTCAGTAAGTCAAAGCTAACGTGCACTATTACCTAATCTAGAAACTTAACACTTAGAGAAATTTTATCTCTTTATTAGTTGATCTTATATTTGAACATAGATATATGATGTCAAATGTTAACAGACTGAAGAAATACCTACAGCTCATTTTATTGTTATAAAGTTATTAATATAACTTATTCTTGACCACTCCAGCCTGTGGGTTGGAATATTTCTTTGCTTTTTTAGGCCAAAAAATGGAAACCAAAGCTGAACATAGTTTAAATGTTCAGTTTTATTTTATTCATGGCATAATAATATATCAATGATTCTAAGGCAAGTAACTGGTACACTCTAATAAAGAGTAGTGTAAATTTGATATTGAAGGACTGTTTAACTAAGTATATGGAGAAAGTTATGTCTTCTTTAAGTATTTGTGAAAGAATTAACATAAAAGAGGACAAAGTCAGAATAAGTAATTCAATTACAAATTCAAAGTGGTTATCATATTTCAACATTTTTCCAAATTTTTTTCAGTACTTTCCCATTTGCTACATAGTTACCTTCTCATTTTCCTTGTACTGTGTATTCCTTACAGAATCAGATCGTTTTTCCAGAATCCCTTACACAGTCTTAATTTCTATTGCTAGATAAGATCTGAATCTGTTCAGGGACCGGATGTAGCAGGGAATCTCACTCCCCACAAGAGTTTATCTGTTGTTACTCAACCAGTCAGGTGACTCAAGCAGGACAAGCTGTCTTGTAGTAAGTTTTTTTGTCACCATGGAATTAACACTGGTCTGGCATATCCCACCTGACAATAAACATCTTCATATTGAAGGGAGATTTGGGAAGATAAGCCAGATTTCTGACTGATGGAGACCTCTAGTTACAACTGTATATGTCACACATTTTCACAAAGCAGAAACCTTTACATTTTCCTGGAAATGTGTGGAGTTTCTCCCATGAGTAGGGATTCTTCACGTTATTCCCCAGGGATTAAGTGAAGGAATCTGTGCACATTATCATCATTTCAGTGGTAAGATACATTAGGCTCCTAATCAATATTATTTCTTTTGCTAGGTTTGATATAGCTATATCCCCTGATATAGTGCACTGGTTTATATTACGATGCAATTTACTAGTAGTTTAGTTTTATACTGACTATTAAGTTATTCTGATTAAGATTTTTTACCTGTTGTCTTTTGTCTGTTTAATAAATAATTCACTTTTATAAATAGACCTGAGCTGTCATTATTAGAACTTGTGGATCAGAGTGATTCCTTAAATTTAAACTCTTGCCAAAACCTGAGGCTAAGGCAGGGCTTGTCTGAAGCTTCCAATTATCCCATGAACTGAAACTATCTCACATGGGCTGGATTGTTTTAAACTATTTCATTAGTTTAGGAGCAGATCTTGCCTTTAGAGAGAGGATCAGTAGGAGGATCAGTACTATACAGTAGCAAGTCAGTGCATTACACACCTCACTGTTTAGAAAAAAATGGCTGAGACATCCTTAGAGATGAGAAAAAAAAGCCAAACGTAATATTTGAATTTTTTGAACTATCACATAAGGTTTTTTAGGTTAATGTTAACTCTGAGACTTATCTGTGCTGGGGCTCATTTATCTTTTCTCTTTATCTCCTTTCTTATTAATATCTTCCCACTTAAAGTATTTCCCTTGCTGAAAGTGAAATTTTAAAAGCAATCTCAGTGTTGTATTGTTATTTTTGATTCAGATCATCTGTTTCTAGTGCTACACGTACACATTTTAAAAATACAGTGTTACATAGATGAAGGTAAGTAAGCTCTAAGTTTTCATCTTAATTAGTTAAGCAGTGCAAAGACTTGAGACAAGGCTGCATCTTAATCATCTGAGAGATCAGTTTTTAGGCTTGTTTCTTACACAGTTTGAGCCTTGGGTGACTTGCACCCTTCCAAAGGAATCTGAGCATGGTTTGGGAGTATCAGCCCTCTCAGTGCAAGTTGTTTCTGGGCTTGTGTGTCAGGATATAGTCTTGGTACTGTTTATGAGTGTGCATTTTTATTCCATCTCCCTTTCTTCCCCACACCCCCAAAGTACAAGATATATGTCAAAGATGCTTCCTAAAAAATGCCCATATTTTTCCAGGGACATTTTAGTTCCTCTCAAAGGTATGTACATTTCCTTTTTCTATTTTACTTCTGAAGCCTTATTAAAACTTACTTCATTACACACAATACAGGGGTACATGAACGTGATTCTTTCTCTATCCCAAGTCAAGTCTTTCCTTAACTCATCATGAAAACATTTGACTGAGGTCACATTCCATTTCCAAAGCAAATAAATTCACACGTCTGAGGAGTTCCACCTCGAATTCCATCAGCTGGTTATTAGATCTCCCCAGAAGAAGAATGAATGTCTTCTGGTTTTATTGGTATTATAAATCATGCAATGTAATAAGTACTGAAATATTGAATTTTTGTCTCAATTGGTGATTTTAAAATGTGGAGTCATTCTCTTTCTTTTCCTTGTTTGCACAATAAACAATTAAATTAGTTTGTGTGCTTGTTTCTTTGTTCTTGAAATCAGAGATTCAATTTTGATATGCCATAGACTGGATCTGCTTTTTTTTTCAGAACAAAATACCTGCCCAGAATGAGAGAATCAGGAACCTTTTTTTAAATTTGAATTCTGTGAAACACAATGAATTTTCCATGTAAAGCTGTTGCCAGGCAATAACGTCTAGCATTACTAAGTTTAAAAACACTGTAATTTTGCTTTCTGTAGAAGTCAAGAAGAAGCAGTCTCCTTATTATTCTATATTTTCTATATATTTTTTAGGGTGGAGTAACTTTTTGTAATCTTAGCACACCAAAGATTTGATGCCAATATTTAGAGTACAATGACAAAAAATGATACCTCAGTGTAAGAATCTGATATTGAAAAACTGTTCCATTTTTACTGATAAGAATTTTATTTTTTCTCTCCCCAGAAAAGCAACTGTGACACCATTCTTTTGCTTTATTTTTTTTTTTTTCTGCTGTTCGTGCAAAAATATGATACACATTTTGTTAAAATTTATTTAATTATATTAGATGACAGATGAGAAGGTGGGAGACATGATACTATCTTCTATAGCCTGAGAATTTTTTTTTTAGGATACAGGAAACCAGAATATCTTCCAAAAGGGGATTAGTCACA
>WBNO01007592.1:0-49517 GCA_013400575.1 Peucedramus taeniatus | reverse complement strand
GTCACATTGCAAATTCCTATGAAAATTGCTCAGAAAGGAACAGATTATTCATTGAAAGAACACATTAATTTGGAGACAGGTTCATGTACCTCTCATACAGGTACATTATATCCTACTCTAATTTCTTCTTTCCAACCATACTTCAATTCTTTAATCCTGCCTATATGTTTTCTTACAAACAAGAGAGGAAAAGGGGCTTTCCAGTCTACAGTATTCTGTCTGTTTTCCTGTCCTTTTTAAAATAATCCAAGATTTTCAGTTCTTGCTGGTATACCTGGAACTCTTTCAAATGCTCTATCCTTGACTGTCTTCTGTTTTATGATGGTAATAATGGTTATGCCTTGGTGACCCAATCTCAACAAACCAAATGTTGCACTTTCTCTAAACCAATAATTTCTCTATCACAAAATGTATACTGTGCAGCAGATGTAATGGTAGAATAGAAACAGAGAGAGGAGAAACTATAAAAAAAATGTTGTCTTGCTTTTAGGCTAAGTCTGCTCATCTTCTGCTGGAGAGAGCTAGGATTGACAGTGATACTAAACATACATTTAAAAACTACCCTGTTAGAGGACGACTGTAACAGATTTGAATCGCTCCACAACGGTGCACCTGCCAGTGTCTGTAGTGTTGGTACTCACAGCAAAGCCTAATGGCCATTTGTTATCTTTGGAAGGATGGACTATCTCTTGTACAGGACAATGAAGTTGAAACCAGTCTTCTTTTAGCAGGGACAATGAACCATGAAATTGGGAAGAGACAGCAGTGAATCAACATAGCTCATACAGAAACAGAGCCCAGTATTGGACAGCAAAAGTGTTTTTGATTTTTTTATTCATCCTTTCTGTTGCCTGCTCTGCCTGTGGGCATTGCTGTCTTTCAGATGCTTTGCGTTTATTATATAAAAACTTAATGAATTTTACATCTGAAATCTTGACTGATATTCGCATTAAAATTGTTCTGAAGAAACCAATATGCAAAGAAACGTCATCTTGCTGTTCCCGTGACATCTTGGACCCCGTTCCCATTTGGATAGTCATTTTGCCTTTCATATTTTGCCCCCTCTTGTCTTGTATATTTCTTTTTGTCCTTATGTTTTCTCCATATCATCTTCTTGAGAAATACAGCTCCCAGTTCAAACAATTCCACTGTTCCTGTTTGCAGCAGGAAAATATAAGGTTAAGTGTTTTTCAGAATCGGGTAACAGAGAAGCCAGATGGCCATTTGAGCAGAGAGAGCACTGATGGCTACCTGCCTATCTGCTAGCTGTAGCTGGTGACTCTAGTGTGCTCTACTGGATACTCAGTGGAGCAGAGGCAAGAACAGGGCTTTGAGACCACAATGAGGTACCAGATAGGAAGATGAAAAACCAGTAATGACAGGCAATTGTCCAATGTGTCCTATTTTCTCAAGTGAAAATAAGAATTCAGAAGAAGTTGACCATTTGTTGAGACCCTCAACAAGTATGCATTCTGCTTTTGTCTTATTACTAGTTTTACTACCCAGGTTCATCAGCAGACTTCACACACGTGTCTGCTTGTGCTCCGTTTTGGTGTTCTTTGAGTTGATTTAATTTTCAAAGAAACTAAAACAAAAAGAAGCTACATTCCTAGCATTAAACATATTTTTTAGAATTTATAGGTTGACAGAAAACCATCAGAGATGAAGAAGGGGAATCTGTCTTCAAAAACAAAAAAAAGCTTTCCAATTAGAAGTAATAATCTATACTTAGAAGTAGTATGTAGTAAAATTCACTATGCAACTTTATTCTGAGAAAGTGTCTGTCCTTCACAATGCAATTGATATCTAAAGTAAATGTAATAGCACTTTTCCATCTTGACTGTTGGTTTTGTGTTTTTTTTCGTGGGTTTTTTTGTTTGTTTTTTTGTTTGTTTGTTTGTTTGTTTTTTGTTTTTGTTTTTGTTTTTGTTTTTTGTTTTGTTTTTTGTTTTTTTTTTTTTTGTGATATGCCTAATATTGAACAAGTTTAAAAACATTAACTTTTTGGCTTCTTCAAGGTTTTGTTGCTTGTGTTTTGGTCTCCTTCTCTTTTTTTTTGCATTATCTTTCTTTGGATCATTGATAGTACATATTAAAAACAACTTCTTTTCGCTTAACTCTCTTAATGACTTAAGGCATTACTGAGATTCCTGAAACCCAAGGAGATAAAATTGGCATGATTCAGTGTTTTCCACTTAAATATATCATTAAATTATCAGTTTCATCCAGTTATAAAATGTTTGCATAATTCTTGGACCATGGACAAAACAGTTGCACATAACTGAGGAGTCAATCTTTCTGGACATGTTATCACTCCTGACAGTGGGAGAAAGGGAGGACTTTCTTCTTGAACCAGTAGAATAAGATTCTTCAAGTAATTTATCTGGAGTTTCTTCACTAAGTATCCCTTCTGGTAGATCTTGAGAAAAACAGGAGATAAATTTTTGAAGAAATTAAACAAAAGAAAACCACGATGTAGGTTCAGAGTGAGCAGTGTGAATGCAATACTGAATTAAGCTCAATTAGATTTAATTTTCTGCCTGACATAAATATAGTTATAAATGATACGTTTATCATTAATGGGGACACCATCTGTTTTAACAGAAGATGGTGTGTTTAACACTGCTACATGTATACTTGGGAGGCAGAAAATACCAGTGTGGAGAAAGGTTTCATCTTGCTGTTATCTGTCAGAATTTCTGTATGTGATATTTAAGGAAACCTTTAATACGGTTAGTGAACCATATTAAAATTCAAATTCAGAAGAGCTGTATAAATGAAGTAGATTATGACTGGTCTAAGGGCATCTTTGCTGTTCATCCTTCTAGATGTACTTGGTAAGGCCTTTCATTTAGCACACATTAAGAACATTGTTTTGTTTTCATCTCTTTATCTTGGCAAATGTCTGTGTTGCCCATCAATTCTAAGAGCTGGATAGATCCTCAGTGTCTGTTGTGGGTTGATCTTAGCTGGCTCCCAGGTGCCCACCAAGCTGCTTTCTCACTCTTACGCTCTCCAACAGGACACAGGGAGAAAATACGATGGAAGAGCTCATGAGTTGAGATAAAGACAGGGAGATCATTTGCCAGTTACTGTCATGGGCAAAACAAACTAGACTCAGTGAAAAAAGTTTAGTTTACTGACAGCTATTTATAATAGATTAAGACAATGAGAAATGAAAACACCCTCCTTCTCCTCTCCCACCTCTACTCCTGTTTTTTTCCAGCTTCAGCTTCACTCCTGACTATTCTACCTCCTTCTCATCCTGAAGCCAAGGGGGATAGAAAAGGGAGCTGTAGTCGGTTCATAATCCTTTCTCTGTGCCAGTCCTTCCATCTCACACCCTTCCTGTGCTCCAGCATCAGGTTTCTCCCACAGGATGCTGTCCTTCATGAACTGCTCCGATATGGGTCTTTTCCATGCAACACTGTTTCTGCCAGAAAATCTGCTCCTGCATGAGCTCCTCTGCACACGCCGCAGATGGAGAAATAATGATTTCAGTAAGCTGGCTTTGAAGAGGACTGTGCCAATGTTTTTGAGGGTTTTTCAATTCTTGAAGGGGAAGATTTTTACCTTGTAATATTTGTTGCAGTAGAATGCCTTATAACTATCAATAAGGACTAGAATTATCAGATTAACACAGCACATAGAATATCAGGAAGCATTTCTGCTTTTAGAAATAGAAGGATTTAGATATTGTATGCTTCCATGTCACTATTACTACAGATTGCTACAGATTGAAACCACTCAGGTCTCCTTTTAAATAGTGAATATAGAAAGCAAATAATGAGCTACAAAACAAATGTAGTTTAGAATGCTGTACTGGTTTTGCTGGAATAGAGTTAATTTTCTTCATAGAAGTTGTTACAATGCTGTTTTATATTTGTGACCAAAATAGTGCTGATAACACAGTTTTAGCAGCTATTGCACAGCATCAAGGTCTTCTCTGTTCCTCACATGAACCCAACAGCAAGCAACTGGGGCTGCACAAGAATCTGGGAGGCAGCACATCTCGACAAGGGACCTAAACGGACCAAAGGGGTATTCCACGTCATAAAATGTCATAATTGGCAATAAAGATTGGTCAAAAGAAGGAGGAAGGGAGGACATTTGGAATCAGGGTGGTTTTCTTCCCAAGTCACCGTTACATGTGATGCAGCCTTGCTTTCCTGGAGATGCCTGAACACCTGCCTGCCCATGGGAAGGGGTGAATTTATACCTTTTTTTGCCTTTGCTCACATGCATGACCTTTGCTTTCCTGATTAAACTGTATTTATCTCAACTCAAGGGTTTTCACACTTTTACCCTTCTGATTCTGTTCTCCATGCCTACTGGGAGTGGATGTGACAGAGTGGCTTTGTGGTACTTAGGTGCCTACTGGGGCTATTCCACAATAGATACCAACCCAAATGCATGGCCTATTAATATATAAATATATATCTGTGAGAAATAGCTTGTTTCTGATTACCATTCTATAAGACTAAATATTTAAGTCATCAGAAGTTAAGCAGATTGTGTCTAAAGTTCTCTTTTCTTAATGCTTGCTTTTCACTAAAATTCCCATCTTAGCATTCAACCAAAACTTAATTATTTAGCAAGATATCATGTTTCAATGCATCCCTGCTCAAAAATTGTGGAAGTTATTGTTTTATAAAAACTGCTGAAAGTATAATCCCATGCAAACAAGGATTGCTAAAGGAAAAGTAATATTGAATCCCAAAATCTGTGCATTCCATGATACATGGTTATGAAAAATTCAGGTGAACCAAACATTTATTTTAAAATGAATTATTTAATGCAAAGCATCCTGGAAGCACAACAATAACAAAAGAAACCATAACACCCCAAAAAAAACCTCAAAAACATTCATACTGAATGAATAGCTTCACTGACAGATGGTGTCTGAGAAAAGAACATGTCTCAAAGATTTAATTTTTTAGACTTCTGGCACACTGACATGGAGTATACTTTTCAGAATGTAAAGAAGGTCTATACCAAAATCTGATTTGGTAATAATATGAAATATCAGGTGAAAATATTTCCACAGATATGTACATTACAAATGTTCTAAATCTAATTTTCTGAGTTTTAAAAAGAACACATCATAGAACATTTTTGTTTTGACTGAGATATTAGAAGACATTATCTTATAGGTTGTAAAATAAGCTCAGATGAGTGATTATCACTGCCTAGTGAGTACCAGAGCTTACCAGTCACTTCTAATTCATGCAAATGTGACATAACTTAGCTTTGTCTAACCTTTTTTTTAGGATTGCTTTTAAAGTGTTTGTCAAAGAAGCTATTTAAAACTGGTTTAAGCATATCCTAGTGGTTTTTGTTTCTTTCCTTTTGAATATGACTTTGGATGACATGATAGCCTAACACATTTATATTTATAATCACAAGTTTTCACATATCCAAAAACTACAGTATAATCTAATTTTATTTAATAAATTTTAATAAATATTTTGACATTTGAGACTGGACTCAAAAACTAGCTTGGTCCAGAGGATTGTGATTAGTTGCATAAACTCCACCTGGAGGCTAGTTACCAGTGGTGTACTCCATGCATTGATACTGAGTGAAATACTGTTTAACATCTTGCTGAATGACCTAGTTGTTTGGACCAAGTGCACCCTCAGCAGGTTTGCAGATGATACAAAATTGGGAAATACAATTGGTGTTCCAGACAGATCAGCCTGGACAGGCTGGGCAGTTGGGCTGCCAGTAATCTCAAAAAATTCAACAAAGGAAAATGCAAAGTTTTAATCCTGCAGAGGAATAACACAAGGCACTAATACAGATTAAGAGGTTAACTGGCTGGAAAGCAGCTCGGCAGAAAAGAACTTAGAAATCTTGGCAAACAACTAGCTGACCATGAGCCTTTCATGGCAAAGGAGGTCAAAAGCATGCTGGGCTGCATAAGGCTAAGTTGTGCCTGAAGGTTGGGAGATGTGATCCTCTTGTTCTGCTCAGCACTGTTGAGACACATCTGGAGGTCTTAGTCCATGTCTGGACTCCCCAGTGTAAGAGACACATAAATCGACTGGAATAAGTCCATCACAAGGATATTAAAATTATGAAGGGACTGAAGAATTTTAAGTTTAATATAGGCTGAGAAAACTGGATCTGCTCAGCCTGGAGAAGGCTTGAGGGGATCTCATCAATGGGCACAAGTTAAAACACACGGAATTCAGTCTAAACACTAGAAAAACCTTTTTTTTTTTTTTTTTAATAGTAGGAGTGGTCAAACTCTGGGACAAACCATTCAGAGGATTTGGGGAGTGTCTACACTTAAGAGATACTAAAACCATGACTGGACACAGCCCTGGGAAACCTGCTGGAGCCAAAGTTTAAGCATTGTTTTTGGACTAGAGAATGTCCAGAGGTTCCTCAGAGATTATATGATTCTGCAAGTGTGTGAAATAGATTTTATGCAATAGGGTCTTTTTAATGTAATAAAGTGTTTTTAAAACTGGAATCTAGGCACCATCAGACAACAGCAAATATAAATACATGTATTAAAATTCTAGTTCTTTTTTAAAAATATAGCAGGCAAGTTAGCACCATTTTTTATTATTTTAATTGTTTCCTATTTGTATTAATTTTTTTGAAGTTAGAAATTATTGAACAGAAAAAGAACATTCGGCTTTGGCAATATCAAATATCTGTGTGTATTATAGTGCACACTTTAATTTTCAGGTAGTTGTTCTGTCAAGTACATAGTAATAGTGGAATTTCAGTGATGCTCAGACAATGACATATTTTGACCAGTGGGAAAGGAGTGAATAGGATCTCTTGTGACCCTAAACTTTTAATAATTTTTTTTGGACTGGCTTCTGAAGACCATGTTAAAGAGCATTTTCAATGCCTCAAACAGATGCCCTGTGAGACATGACAAAACGATTCCTTTATAGTTTACAGACCACAAGCTATCCTCTATATTTAGCTATGAAGTGCTCAAAATGTTACTTTTTAAATGTAGTGCATTATTTTTTGAACATGCTATGATACTTTGGCTCACAATGAATAATCCTATATAATCAGAATTGTCTGACTAAGTCAGCTCATTTGCAAAATGCTTTTCATCACAGTCTATTCCAGTCATTATAGTCCTCAGTCTTTCATTATCTTCTCCATATCTTTAATTTTAGAGCATGTCAGAATGCCTGAAGAGGTTCACTAGATTTAACAATCACATTAATATTTGCTGCTTTCAAAGGGTTTAGCATATATTGGAAATCTCAGGCACTTAGTGTCTCAGACTTCATAAGTCTTTGTGTTTTCTTATGATAATAAGAAATATACTGTGAAAAGGGGTTGGTGGACAAAAAAAAGAAAAAAAAAAAGTTAAGAAGCAGGAAGAAGATCTTGAAGAATCAATTGATGGATGTGATTTATGTTACCAAGACTGCACTAGTATTATTCAAGAAAATGAGTTGAATTTTCGTTTCTGTGTTAATCTAGAAGACAGCTTTCATAACATTCAGAAAGATTTTGTAACCTGGTTGACCATTAAAAAGTGTACCACAAAGCCCTGATTCACATATTTCTCAATACAAATAAACCATCAAGAATTATACTGATCAAAAATCAAGTTTTACTGAGAATGATGATGTAACTAGCTGCTTTCTTAATGAGCAATGAAGTGACTGATAATTTGAAATAATTCAACTTTCTTATTGTAACCTAATTTAGGTTATAATGCAAAGTGGTTGTCATGCAGAAAACTTGAAGGGTACTATCCCTCATGACTCACACCCACTGCATTTTTTCAGACATTCTTTTACTTGCCAAAGACCAGTGAAGAGGTTTTCACCTCTTCAGTTAATTGTTTTCCCTGTGCCTGTGTTTTGGGGTTGGTTCTGGTCTCAAATGTACAGTGAGGGTCTCTGAAGAGTTTAGCAAATAAATGTCCAATTTTTCCTAAAAAGCAGGCCATCCAATAGCACTTTTTTTTTTATTTTCCAGTTTCTCTGCATATAGTTAAGTTTCTCCCCAATAGCTGGTATGTGGTTAGGTTTTGTATTGGCATTAAACACAGGGTTGGTAATACAGACATGTTTTGTTAGTGCTTAGCAGGGCTTAAACACAGTCAAAGCCTTTTCTGCTTCTCCAGCTGCCCTACTGATGAGGAGACTGGGGGTACACTGAAGTTTGCGAGGAGATACAGCCTGGACAGGCGACCCAAACTGATCGAAAGGATACTCCAGACCACATGAAATCATGATCATGATATAAAGAGAAGGGAAGGAGGAGTAAGGGGGAGGTATTTGGAATTATGGTGTTTGTCTTCCCAAGTCACTATTTTGTGTGAGGGGGCCCCGCTCTTCTGGAGATGGCTGAACACCTGCCTGCCCTTGGGAAGCAGTGACTAAATTCCCTGTTTCACTTTATGGTGTGCATGGCTTTTGCTTTCCCAATTAAATGGGCTTTATCTCAACCCATGTGTTTTCCAGCTTCTACCCATTGGTAGAGCCCATTGGTGGGGGAGTGAGTGAGTGGCTGTGTTCAGCTTATCTGGTTGGTAGCTGAGGTTGAACTCTGACCTGATTAGGGAAATTAGAAAAGGGAAGGGAAAGGGAAGGGAAAAGAAAAGTAAGACACCAGTGAAAATTCAATTACAGAACTCATTTTGGTGTAGAGTTCAGAGGAAGACAGGAAATACTAAGGCAATTTTGAAGGGTATATATTGTTGCAAATTCCTGAGGGGTGGAACATTAAAAAAGCAAATAATGTCCTTGTGTTAGACTTTTAGGATGCAAGCAGTGCTACATGTAATGAAATTGAGGACCTTATCAATAAGGTGACTTAAAGAATACACATTATGCACAGTGAGTTTTTCATTTTTTAAAATTATAAATGATATTGTGATCCCAAACTGTCACTAAAAAGTCTGTAAATTGAATCAGTCAGTATCATCTAAACTTGAAACTGACTCGGATCATTGAGTCGGAATCACCCCTCCTTACATGACTACCTAAAAACAAACCACATGACTAAGAGCATCATCCAGACGCTCCTTGAACTGTGACCCTGGGGACCCTGTTCCAGTGACTGACCACCCTCTCAGTGAGAAACCTTTTCCTAATGTCCAATACGCACTTCCCCTGAGGCAGCTTCATTTAATTTCCCCATTTACTACTGCTGTTCACCAGGGAGAAGAGACCAGCATCTCCCCCTCTGTTTTTCCCCCTTGGGGAAGCTGTAGACTGCAATGAAGTCCCCCCTCAGCTTTCCCTTCTCCAAGCTGGAAAAAAAAAGTGAATTCAGCTGCTCCTCGTAAGTTTTGCCTTTGAGGCCTTTCATCATCCTGGTCTCCCTCCTCTGGACACACTCTAATAGTTTGATTTCCTTCCTATTTGAGGTACTACAAATCTGCACTCAGTACTTGAGGAGAGGCCGTACCAGCACAGAGCAGAGTGGAACAATCACCTCCCTCAGCTGGCTGGAGACGCTATGCTTTATGCATTTCTGGATATGGTTGGCCTTTTTGGGTGACAGGGCATACAGCTGACTACTACTGAACTTGCCATCCATTGAAAACCCCAGATTTTTTTTTTTTTTTCCTGCAGGGCTGTTCTTCAGCTTGTAATTGTAAAATTCGTACATAGAATTACCTCATCCCAGACGGAAAATCCAGTACTTGCTCTTGGTAAATTTCATTTAATTGGTGGTAGCTTAGCTCTCTAGTCTACCCAGATCTCTAAGGCCTCACTATCCATGAGGGATTCTACAGCTCCCCCAAACATAGTACCATCAGCAGACTTATGTACTGTTTATTCAATTCCTGTGTCCAGGTCACTTACAAAAATTTAGAAAGGCACTGTCCCTAAATCTTAGCCCTGGGGAACCACTTTGGTAGCTGGCTGCCTGTTTGATGCAGGATCATTTACTACAACCCTTTGAGCCTGACCCGTCAGCCAATTGCTCACCCAACGTGCCAGTTGCGAGCTGGACATTTTGCCCAGAAGCATATTGTGAGAGACAGCATCAAAAGCTTTGTTAAAAAAAATAAAACCCCCAGAAGACATCTACTAGCTTCCCCTGGTCAACTAAGTGAGTGACTTTGTCCTAAAAGAAAACTAAGTAGGTTAAGCAGGACTTTCTCCTCATGCAGTCTGTGACCAATTGCTGTGCTGCTTCTCAGGTGGATTTTAATTCTCAGAATTAAAGAGAATTATGGAGCATTAAAATTCTCCATAATTTTGCTGACACTGAAGTGAGACTGATAGGCCTGTGATTACCATAGTCTTCCTTCTTAAAACTGGGACACCATTTCCCAGCTTCCAATCAACTGGGACCTCTCCAGAGACCCAAGACTATTGAAAAATAATGACAAGAGATCCCATGATGACATCAGCCCGTCCTTTTGGTACCCTGGGATGAATCCCATTGGGCCTCATAGATTTATACACATCCAGTTGGAGCAGAAAATCTCAAACAATTTCAGAACTGAATGAGAGTTCATTGTCCCCTCAGTTATGGTGTTCCAACACCGGGCTTCCAGGTGTCAGGGCCAATCACCGGTGTTAAAACAGAGGTGAAGAAGGAATTAAACTTTTCCACTTTGTCTGTGTCCCTTTTTTTGTGAGGTAACAGACCTCATAAAATAACAGGTCAATTTAATTTGTGATCTTTTGCTGTTAACATATTTTTAAAAACCCAATTTTTGTTGTTCTTCACACTGCTGACTAGCTTGAGCTCTAAGCCAGCTCTGGCCACACAAATTTTCTTCCTGCAGTGGTGAAATTTGTTGAAAAATCTTTGACAATTTGATGAATGACGTTTTTCTTAGCAAATATTAAGATTTATTGCTTTATGCAGCATGCCTTTTTGGCATAAATCTGAATGCAATATTTTAATTATCTGCTTTCTTGTGAAGTATATTAAATAAATCTTCTATCTACTGTTTACTTGGTCACTTATTGCACAGACTTATTAAACCATAAGGTAAAGAATTCCCTTATTAGTCTTAACCATTTTCTCCCTGCCCCATCCCAAATGAAAGACTTAAGCAACTTGATTCAGTGACTTCAGTCCAGTCTGAAGAAGTTACATTATTGAAGTGAAAAACAGTCAAGCCCCATAAGTAATTCCTAATGAAAAGGCACCAATTTTTAGTCTTGGAAACAGTGCATCAACAACTTTATATGACAGTAAAAACATCTATATTACATTATAATATATTTTTATGTAATTTTTTCACTGATTCTCTAAAAATCACACATAAATAAATGTAAACTTCTCTGTTTAAAAAAATGAACCTATTTTAACTAATAAACCACCTTAACATTTTCTGAGGTAATATTCCCTTGAAAAACCTTGGAATTTTCCAAAAGAGACTTTAATTTTGCTAGAGCACACTTTGAAAAGAATGATTGAATATTCTGCCTACATGAAATATATGTCCTATTTTTATTTGAGTGATTTTTTTTTTTATTTCTCTGGTTTATACAAAGACCAATGAAGAAAATAGAGTGACATGTTATGTAAGCTAAGTGCATTTGTTACATTTATAATTCTAGCAGTATAAATTTGAATTATAGAATTATAGCAACATGCTTTTAAGAGTCAAATATGACATGATGTGTAGAAAGGCTACTTTATAAGATGATACTTAATAGTTACCTATGGAAACGTGGAAGATTAGCAAGATTGCAGAAACTGGAAAAGATATTTGTAATGTATATCATTAAAAATAAATATTATTTCTAAAGAAGAAGTGGGAGAGCTGTCATATTGGAACTGTATTATTAAAAATATACTTGGAAAATGTATATTTAGTTAGAAGACATTATAAGTTAAAATGTAAAGACATAAAATCATATTTATTATCAGAGTATTGTGGTTCATTGTATTGTACTATGACTGCAAACCACAAAACAATCACAATTTTTAATCATTCCAAGAATGACCAGGTGAATGAGCATCCACCAACTTTCCTAAGTCAAGAATTATTTACACTCTGGCTATTTTACAAGATAAAAAATGCAGCAATTGCAGCTGAGAAGTAGGAGACACCATCTAGCTTGATTTTTGCAAATTTTTGATATAGCCTACAGTATTTTCCCCATAGGATTCCTATCAGGTGAGCAAAAACTTGATTGTAAAGCTGTACAAAAAGAACAGTTATTAAAGGTTTACTGTGAAACTTGAGGGGTGGACTGAGCAGAATTCTAAGGGAGCCTTGATGGCTCTAGTAATGTTCAGCAGTTTTATTAACAGCCTGGCTGACAGAATGGCAAGTACACTGATTAAATTTACAGATGACATCAACCTTTTGGAATCTGCAAGCACAATGAAGTTGGATTCAGAATAATTTTGAGAAAATGGAGAAACTTTCAGAAAAAGAGATGCAATTCTACAAGGACATTTGAAAGTTGGAAATAATCAGCTGCATGAAATGAGGACAGAGAATAATTGGCTGTTATTGAAAAAATTGGGTTATTTTATGTAGAAAAAAAAAGATAAAGAAAGATCAAATAATAGCCTTTATATATAGAATATACCTTCCAAGAGTAAGGTAATGAGCTGTTTTCTCCAAGTCACCTGTAAATAGGCTAAGAAGTGAGAATTACTTATGTCAGGATATTTTATTTTTTTTTAGCTATAAAAATAGTTAAGCATTTGCTAGAGAAACTGCATGAGCTCTATCACTGCAAGCATTGTGGCATCATGCAGCCACTTGCCTCTCTCCTCACTTCAGCCATACTATCCTTGGGAGCTGAAATGTTGCGTCCAGGTTACTCCAGACTTTGGAGGATTAATTAGCAACATAGTTTGGGAGATGAATGGCAACGTGGTAGCCAAGAGCTTCGCGGAATGGGGAACCCAGACATCTTGCTGGTAGTCAAATATTGCCATAATTCAGTCAACGAAACATAGAATCAAAGAGTGGTTTGAGTTGGAAAGGACTTTAAAATTCATCTAGTTCAAATCCCCTGTCCTGGGTAGCAACACCTCCACTAGACCAGGTTGCTCAGTGCCCCATCCAGCCTGGCCTTGAAAACATGCAGGAACGGCGCATCCACAACTTCGCTGGGCAATCTAGTCCAGTACCTATAAAAAGGCATTATCATTTTTATAAACAGTGGACAGGGCTCACTGAGCTTTCCTGAACACCAGGATCTTGTCTTGAGTAGAGACATCTCTCAAGACTGCTCCTCAAGACTCAGAGATATCTTGCTGCAAGAGCAAGTGACTAATAGCACACTAAACTTTGAAGTTTAGGTGAGTGATGTGAGACCTTGATTGTGAATGTGCTCTTTTCGACGTAAATGTTGACCATGTCTGGGACTAAGCTGCATGTAAACTCTTCTCTGAGATGGAATTTATAATAAAAAGGGATATCTCTCAATCCCATGACTCAGTGTGTGTGGGTGTTTCTCTGACAGTTTTGTCTTACCTTTTATAAGGTAAATAATCAAGTATACCTTGCCATTGAATCTTAATAAACCACTATTTCAGTTCATATCAAACTTTGTTAAAACATTTTTTATATCAATGAACATATTTTTACTTGTCTCCTACAAGGGAAGTCTCTTGTAGTCTCCATCGACTACAATATATTTTCAAGGAAAATAGGAATAGGTTTGCTAATCTTTCCATTTAAGTGGGGCAAACTTGATGACCTATTACTGATGCTTTTGGAAAAACCTCTTTTGAAGCATTATATGTATGTGTGTATATATATGTGCACGCTTGAAGCTCCATGCTTCATTGAAATGAAGTGTCACTTAACAAATTAATTTCTTGTATTAGAAACTAAGCACCGTTTTTAACTAAGACTCTTTTTTAACCATGAACCTTTTTGCCTGTTAAAGCTCAGATGTCTACCTGCACTATTGTAACATAAGAGTTACTTGTCAGCTACACTACATTGTGTGCATAATCTTAGGGAAAAGGATATTGCCAGTTGTTCTGATTTTTATTTCAATTTATATTACTCTCTTTCTTAACTTATGTCACTCCAGAATATCCTGTTGGGGAAAAAAATAGATCAGAATCATGTCCAGGACATATTAACTGCTTAGCACACTCTTAAAACTGCTTAATTAGAAGCACATCCTTATGTTTTTTGTAGAAATTCTATAATTTGCAGTCTACTGCAAAGTATGTAAAGAGACAAAGAGATGGGCTGATGGATCATACAAAGATATGATATAATATTTTGGTTAGAATGTTGTGTTATTTACCCCTAACATCTGTAGAGAAAAAGGTGCTGCTGAGAAAGAGCTGCCAGTGAAAAGGGGTAATCTTTGTCAGTGTCTGCAAATGTGATCCCTTCCATTGCTCAGAAAATTTTTGCAGCTAAAAATAGTTCAGATAAATAGACTGTCCAGTCAGTGTGACCAGATTCTATTTTTCACCCTTTTATCCTTGCACATTTGTGACAGACACTTTCTTTGCAATGAATTATAAATGACACATATGAAGAAATTTCAGTTGTTAGTGTAATGGCATTCTGGGATATGAGGTTATATATGTATGAAATACAAAGCTATACTGATCTGATACATCAATAGATTGGTTATAATACTTTGATATCCATATCTATTGCGAGCTGCCGGACCGGTGCTGTCAGGGCACCCGCATAAACTGGGGCGACACCTTCAGCCCACCTTCTGCCCGGGCCCGGATGGAATAACGTTGTTCTCACCAAAGCAGGAGGGCTTCACACTTGGCTGGATCCAGGTAGGTTTACTGTAGGGTAGAAGAGGAACAAGGGTGCGGAAGGGAGAAGGAACACAACCAGATGCTGGAGGGAGGCCAGAGGTGGAAGCCCAGAATAGAGAAGGATAGGGTATTTAACGGGGGGAAGGGAGGCGGGGTCAGGGTACCAACAGCCCAATCGGGTAAGGTGAAGGGGAGGGGTTGGAGGGGAATGGCAGGGCTTAAACCAATGATGATAACTTCAGGGAGGGGCTAACAATGACGAACCAACAGGGGACCGAGTAACATGGTAGGTTCTGGAACAGGGGAGTGAGTGGATATTAACAGATGGGGTAAATTAACATACTAGAACAAAGGACTATGGGAACTTGTCACACCAACTCTCCCTGACTTAACAGTAGTTGCTTCCCAGGGCAGCTGGGTTTCCTCCCCCAACACTCACAACCTATCACTGTTTCACTTTGGCTCTTTAAAATGAACTCAGAGGACAGGAGAAAACGTATGTTTTAGCTATTTTAGTACCTGTATGAAAAGCAAGGGTTGGCAGCTTGGTGCAAATACAGCAGTTGAAAGCAGTGGCGAAATATTCTCAGAAGATATTTGGAGCTGTATGGAAGTAGTCATTGCGAATGGATCAGCCAGAAAATGATGTATTCTCAACACTAACAGAAGGATTTGACACAGACAAATGTGAATCCATGCTGCGGGCAGGACACAGTGCCTCTATCTCTTTCAATGTAGTCTGTGGATTGATATTTTACCAGGGACTGAAGAGGTAACAGTTCCCAAAAGACTGAAATGTCATTATCAATATTTCACATAGGCAAAACCCCTACGTGATTTCTCTAATCACTCATAAGTTATCAATAAGAAAGTCTTGATATTCTCTATAATTATCAGGAGAAATTCTGGAAGTGTATCAGCAAAATGGTTAGTAAATAATAAATAAGTAAATAAATAGGTTTTTTTCCACTCAGTAGAAGAATTTCCTGCTTATTTAATCAGTATTGTTTTGGGGATTGTGTATAGTTTTCTGTATATAGCTAGCCTGAACTAATAAATCATCATCTACCTTTTTTTAATCTATCAAAATACCTCCCCAGTACTTTATTTCAACAATGTCAAATATCATATAGCAAGATGTATAGAAACTATATTTTCCCCAATAATTTTTAATTTTGGTTCAGTACGCTTAGTGCACCAAAACCTAGGATTCACATTTGTATCTTTATCAATTCTATCCCTATGAGTGTGTCACCCAATTATTTTTCCTTAATCTGAGACAAACAACCATCTATTCTACCACTTTACCTTCTTTACTATATAACCTTCATATGAAACATCTACTGATGGCAATTAGTGGCTTTTGCTATATCTCATACACATCTTATCTTTTCCAGCCTCTCAGATAGAAGTTGATGAATTTAACAGAAGACAAGTAGGCCTCTGTACCCTCCTAAAATTCCAGGAAATATATTTTTTTACACATTTGACACTATTTGATAGGCTACATTTTTCTACAAATCAAAATCTGGTCATGAAATACAATAATAACATCTCTGAGCTTAAAAAGTGCCACTCATGAAATTATTTGGAGAACATTATAGTATAAATTGCTTCTGATAAGAATACTTCAGTGGATAGCAAGCATATAATCCTTTAGTCCACTTTCGTATTCTAATGCAGGCTAGGATTTGTAGATAATAGCAGGAAATCTGTCCCTTGGCTGATGGCATGGTTATCAAAAGCCCTAATTCTTACTGTTTCAAGCACCTGAGGATTATATTTAGGATGTATTAAATACCCAGCTCATTCTGATCATAGGTATCTTGATAATTTTATGACACTGTGCTAATTATGCCTCACTAATCATGAATAAAAAGTGTCAGGAAAAATATTACTATGACTTTTGCCTTTTCTTTTCATGATGTTGTTAAGAATTTTACAAAACAAAGAGCTTATTGAATCCAGAGAAAAAGGAAACCCAGGACACAATATTTTACGTGCTAAGAAACAGAAGGAAATCATTAGTGTATGAATCTGGATATGGAACAAAGAATAACCTTATAGCAGAGAGATAATAGAAAAGGTGTGAACTAGGTCACAGGTATATAAAAAGGAAAGTAAAACAGACTTGGGAAGAGGCTATAGAGTTCACTTATTTTCTTCCGGTTATATGATTGCATGGGCTAGCCCTATTCTGAGTCAAACAAGCTCAGATGTGGTAAAAAGAGGTCTTGGTTCAACAGTACAAAAAGCTTATTTCTACAGAACACAACCAGTGAGAAAAGGCAGGGTAAAAACTGTTGACAAAGAAGTAGAGCAAAGGGAATTAAACAATGAGAATGAAAAATTTAAGGAAACTTTGTAATGAATCTGAATTAATTAACATAACTATGTTTCAAGTATGTATTACCAAATTTAAAAAAAAAATCTCAGTGTTATATTTACGCATTTCAGAAAGCACAATTAAGAAAATAATAATTTACAGTTAATGGGTAGTGGAAAAGTGGAAGGTGAAAATGGAAAACACATTTGACCAGCAAATCAGTTAAGGTTGACCAAATGAACATTTTTAAAACTGGAAATTATTCAAAAGATGATGATGCAGAAATGGGGGATTCACCTTTGGAAATAAAACCTTAAAATTACAGATTTGAAAGGTTATCTTTTTTAACCTTTGATAAGAGTTTCCCGTCACAGGTTTCAACAGGAAAGTAGTCAGCTACAAATGATGGTAATAGTGTCAGTATACTAAACATGGACATTATAAGTTTTTTAAGATAAGCCATCTGGCAAAGTCTGAGACCATTAGTGTATTTAAAGGTCATATGTATGTACTTACTATGTTTCAGTGTAAAAAGAAGCAATAAATACCATGTTTAAATTATATAACAACAGATATTGCTAATGAAGCTGTGATATAATGAACATTTATTTGAAATGCACTTAAACAAAGACAATTGACTTTTCATTGTGTTTGCTTCATAAATTTGGAAAATGTACAGTTATAATGGGACAGGCAACACTTTGCCTTCCTAAACTTGGCTTCAGTTTATCTCAAACACTTGTTCAGGCTCCCCTTAAATTTACATGCTTTTTTTCCCACAGCATTCTTTGTCAAGGAGTACTTCTGATCTGTTTGCTATGATGGGGAGAATCAGTTGCACTTGATTGGTCTGAATCTGTATTTCTAGTAGCTTCAAACGAAGGTCACAAGTCTGAGCAATGGAACAGAGAATAAACAGTTGAACAGTTCTTCCATGTCCACTACACCCTTCTCAAGTTTGTAGACTTTTGCTATATTCCCTTCACATCATCATCTCCTTTTATTCCTTTATACAGATAGTTAAATCTGCTTGACAAGCTCCTAGTGACAGGTATTTTCTGTTTACCACCAGAGTTCAATCTTTCAGAAGACAAAAAGGAAAAATCCTCAAGTAAGAGACTCTTTATGCTGATGTTATAAAAAAAAAGTTTAAGAACTTACTATGTTTTCTGTCAGTCATTTTCACATTTGAAAAGGGAGTTAATTACTTTCTATGTTTTAAAATGCAAGTTGAAACTTACATACAATGATAAGAAAAATGCAGTCGGGATTGGCTCTTGAATTTTATATTTTAATCCAATTTGAGCAAAAATCAACAAGGATGATAGATATAACATATCAGGCAAATGACTGCTGACTGGTTTTAACTAGAATTGATTTTGTCTATTGGACCCATAAGTACTGCAAAGAATTTTGGCTTAGGACAGCATCATGATACATGGGAAATGGCAGCACTAATGGATACCAAAGTGATAAAGATAGCATTCTGTGGAGATGAATTCCTTAGAAGAAAACTTTAAAACACTGTAATTAGCAAAGAGTGTGATGTATTGCAATATGCCCAATTTTACACTGGGAAGTACTATATAAAGCACATCTATTGATTAACATAAATCTCAACTAAGCGTTTGACTTATAGATAACAATGATTTGTATTACACACTGTACATTTTACATTGTTTCTATCACTGCATCTTATAATTAATAGTAATTCTCTCATTGGGATATTAAAAAGAATAGTAAGTGGGAGGACAATTTGATTTCTGTACTGAGAAAAAAGAATAACCTTAAAGACCTTATCTTCCACAAACCTTGTCTTTAAAGATCCCTTTAGCTGTTGGCAATAGGCCTGTTGATGTAAATGGATGTAATGCAAAAATGCAATCAGGCTAATTCTTGGTTTAGACAAATGGTAGATAGTAAATATTTTAAAATGGAATAATTATTGGAGGGAAAGTACTGTGTGAAAATAATGTAGGCAGAAGAACATAAGGTCTTGGTTCTGTTAAAACAGGTATCCATCAATGCATAGCACTTTGTGTGATTTCAGCACTAGGTTAATACAGAACTCCTGGCAGGATTGGGGTCTAGGCATATGTTTCATAGTTTCCTAGCATTTATAACTTGCTACTTGGCATCTTGGAAAAACAACGATGCAGATATTTTCTCCAAGATCATCCGTGTGCTCTTTGTCCTCAGAATCTCAGTCTGTGAAGGCTATCTTTCAGTCAAAGGGGGTTATAGAGACCCTTTCAGCTTGGAGGACCAGTTCTCATACTGAGTCTGTATTACGATACTGGGAACATGAGCTGTAATATAGGGAGTAGTGTTGTATCGTGTTCTCGATGTTTTGCTATACCACTTTTGTATTGGTTCTTGTGCCTTGGTCCATCCCAGTTTCCCCCCGTTGCAATGGTTCTGTCCATGTTACCCCCTCCCCTACCTTTATGTCAATCCTCTGCCTCTTCCCCTCGACTCAGCAACAATTGCTGAAGTCATTCCCTCGGCCCCTCCCTGGGGCCCTATCCGTCACTCAGCAATCCGCCTTTCTCCATAGAAGCTTCTACCAAACATGTCGAGTGACTGGTTCAGGCATCGGGGTCCCTCCCTCAAAAGGCCCTTAGTGGCTTCCCCAAAAGCCCGTCTTCCCAGTTTCCACACCCCCATGACCATCCATTGGTCCTTTGTGGGACCCCTCCCCTGTTCCCTCCTCCCTTGAAAAGGTGCTGCACTGCAGGGCTCCGGGTCCCCGGACGAAGGATGCCCTGGGTTTCAGAGCCCTTCTAATAAACCTGGATTAATACCCTCGTCCGGAGTCCGCTCCCTCTTTCGCCTGCGTCGCTCCATTGCCTCACCCCAACAAGGCGAGAGCCTTAGACGCTCTCCTGACTCCCCGGGAGAACGGGAGAATGTCCCCCTGCTGTCTGCCGAACCGCCGCTGGCCGGGGCTCTCCGATAAGGGGTTTAAATAGGCACGGCGACAGAGTAGAACAGTGAACAAACAGCAAGTAGAAACAATATTTTGAGAGAAAGTCAGGATTTTGTGAGCTATTTCATACAGTCATAGAATGGCTTGGGTTAGAAAGAGTGTTTAAATTTCATCTAGTCTTAATTTCCCTGCAATGAACAGGAACATCTTGAACTCAGCCAGGTTGCTCAGAGCCCTGTGCAGTCTGAGCTTGAATATTTCCAGGGATGTGACATCTATCACCTCTCTAGAAAACTTGTTCAACTGTTTCATTATCCTTACTAAAAAAAACAATTTGCCATCCAGTAAAGATATAATGAGAATAGAAAACTGCTCAAAACTCAGTTATTCTAGTGTACTACTAAAAATTAAGATGCTCAGCTCTGATTACTGAAGGTAAATGCAAAACATCAGCATCCTAAGGGAAGTGCCACCTTCACCGATCTTATGAGCTATTCTTTTGGTCTTTCTGATGACAATATTTCTTCTTATAGCTTGAGCTGCCCAGGTCCTCAGAGAGTGATACAACATGGAAGACTTTTTTATGATAAGAATTGTTCATAAAAGAGATGTGGACAATGATAATATTCTTCATAGCAAAACTCAGATTTCTTTTACTTGAGGCCGTGAAGACAGACAGGAGGCTTAAGCTGGGCAGCAAAATGCTGTACTTTATCTGTGTCACTGGCATACTTATACATGTATACGCAATGTTTATGTTGTCACTATTATGGTAACACCCATCTTCCAGCTGCTCAGAGTTAAATTAGTAACTGGTGATAACTGGCAGTAACTGGCAGTGCTTCCTGTTCACATTATTTCCTGTATCCCATTAGTATGTTATTGAACTTGAAAGCTTTTTCACAGCCTATGTAAAAAATACTGGGGCTTCATAAATGTTTTTGTGCAGTCTAGTAGCTGTTGGCTCATGAGTAGCTGGATCTCAGTAAATTTAATTTGTGTTTTGGATCACTTCATCATGTAAACACTTATTAGATTAGTTCATTTACGTCTATTCTTTATCATTAATAAGAATACTTTTAGCAGTATAAGTAGTCATGGAAAAATATTTTCTCCCCAGTCAGAGTCCCATTTGCTTTGTGTTTCAGCAAGGGTGATAATAGAAAGTTTTTCATATCTGCTTCTTAAATGATAGCTGCTCTAAAATAAAATTTTACTCTGTGGTGTGTTGGCACTGACTGGAAGCCAAAGGTCCATCCAACTGCTCACTTACTTCCCCCTAAAGAGGACAGGGGGAGAAAAAAGGAAGAATGGGAGCAAGTTAAAAAAGGGGAGATTCAGAAGATTACAGTTACTGTTGCAGGCAAACTAGATTTGACTTGGAACAATTTACTTAATTTATTGTCAATTAAAATAAATATTTAATTACTGATTCAGGTAGCTGAAAACAAAACAAAATTTTAAAAATCCCCGGAATCAAACATTTACATGTTAAGTGTAAACAGTTTTCCCTCCTCCTTTCCCAGGCTCAGCTTCATTCCAGACACCACCCTTTCCCTGCTTGTTCTTGCTGCAGGTTGCGCTCTGCTTTCAGTGAGACAGCAGGCAGTGACATTGCAGCCAGGACGTAAAGGTTTCCTTCTGGCGCTCCATTCTTCATATTCTGTTCTTCTTCTGTTGTGTGGGTTCCTCGTGGGCTGCAGTGCCTTCAAATGGAAGGGGCTGTGCCTGATCCACCATAGAACATGTCCTCCTTTTTCCAGGCTCAACTTCACTCCTCCATTCACTCTTCCACCTCTTCCCACACCTGGAGCAGCACAGGGGGATGGGGAATGGGGGTAAGGTTTAGTCCATGAAAGCTGTAGTTTCACAGTTCTGTACTTCTGCATTTCTTGTAGAAGTAGATTGAGACTTATAGACACTTTAATAGAATGTAAGAGGGCACATGACAGATCTGTGAGCTAAGGGCTTTGTGTGTATCCCAGGAAAACCCAGATGTTGCAATGGAAAAGATTAACAAATATATAATTGAGGAAGTAGCTGCCTTCATTTTAAGTCTTTTGAATAAAATAAATGGTTCTTCCTAAAGGCTTGGTATTTTCCAAGAACCAAAGAAACTGATTTTTTTTCTGGTAGAATTTTTTACAATAACTAATGTTGTAAAGGTATATAGTCTTTTAATAAAATGCTTGCCAGGACTGAGAAGAAATTGGAATTTTCCTGAACTGCCTTAAGTCACTACAAGCTGAATATATTTTCTTACTGTTCTTCTGAAAACTAGCAGAGGGAACCTGAGGTGTTTATTTGCTCTTGCTATCAGCACACGTTAGCTGGCCAGGAGAAACTTTTGTCATTAAAGTGTCTGTAACCAGTATTATTGCTTAGTATTTCCTCACTGCTGTAGAGACTTTATGCTTCCTAATGTTTCTGGAATGCTGTGAGAAGTTATAATGGTTTTTCACAATTTCATACCTGTTAGGTCTAAAAGCAGATACTTTGCAGACATTGAGTCGGGATGGAAGTATGACTATGTTGGAAGGCAAACATATAATTTAAGCAACTGTGACAACATGGTTTTCTCTTTCTGTTAGACCATACTGGAACTACGTAACCTCTTTATATGAACAAGCTTGCAGTAGAATTATAAATGTATTAACACGTTGATTATTCCCCGAAAACATTATACTTTTAAAATTTGGTTTTTACCTTTCTCTAGCATTCCTGTACAGTTGTATGAAGCAATTCAAAGAAAGAGTATTCTCTCCTCCCATCAACATGTGTTTGTTTGGGAAGATTTACTTCAGGTTGCTTTTTATTTTATTTTTTTTTAACTGCAGCCATCACTACAGAATTCACTATACTGAAGAATTTATGTAGGGAATGACCATACCCTTCATCACTGAAAATACTTATGATATGATACTGACTTAATGGATCTTCAGAAAAACTCCTGCTTTCACTGCAAGAGTGCTACAAACACTAGTGAAAGAATATGTTATTTCAGAATCAAATATCCATGGCAGGCTTGAGCTATACTGGTGGACATCAAACCCAAGAGCATACTTCATGCATAAATATTTACAGATGCTGCTAGAGGTCTCTTTTGTAGCAACTACTAGGCTACAACAGCTAAATAAACTGCCTGATATTATTAATATAAATGGTAAATTAGATTCAAAAATATTAAAAATATTATGAAGATATAATTTTTTTTTGCTTTTCTGCATCTGCTGTGCAAAATAAGTGGAGGCTGCTGCTGTTCTGATTTAGCACCACGTACAATCCACACCACATTCCAATTTTATTGATGTAAATAACTAGAGGATGTTTAAAATTTTGAGATCAATTTAAAATTGTTACTTGTAGGAAAAAAAATTCAAGGAAAAGCAATTTTCTTCATATACTTTCTGGCTATTTCTAAAGAAGAAATAACCTATATTAACTAAAAGTGCTTGACATTAAGATGCAAATGTTCCAGCATCTCTTTCAAAGTTTAATGCATAAAAATTCTTTAGAATTGGAATATGGGAGTACCTGGCCTCGGGATGCCAGGGCTCCCTAGTTGCTGAGTCTTGTGTAGTATAAGGTAACAAGGCTCACAGATCCACTCGAGTTTCAGACTCCTCTCAACCACACACATAAACAGCTATGCACAGGAACATTATGGATCCTCCGAAGGAATTCTCCTAAGCTACCTGCAGTATTTAGGTTGTGGTTTTTTATATAATATTAAAGTGGAATTTCTGTTTTATGGATAGGAGAAGGAATATTGTAAAAAGCATGAGGAAAAACTCAGCTAAAAAAAGAAAAAAACTTTGAGAAGTGAAGAAAAGACATTAAACAAAGTGAGTTGCTCAGGGTATGTGGAAGTGAAGTATACCACTGAGGACTTTGCCATGATCTTAATATAAAGTCATTAAATAGAAGCATTTTCTCTGGTTTTTATGCTCCTTATTGATACACATGTATTTCTACCTGGGAAAATACGTACACAGCACTTGCTGAATCACGTATTTCAATACAAAATGAATTATAATTGCAATTCCAAATTTTTCTCTCATATGCATATGTATATTCATGAAATAACCATTTGGGTCAAATTGGCACACAGATGCAACAGTGATTCACTAGATGAGTATTCTGCTCCAAGACACATGCTGAAGCTTCTGTTTGGCCCTTTTTTTCTGATTTAATTCCATTGATTTCAATGCAGTTACATAAGCAGAAATATGACTCACTGACTTCAGCAGAACTAATATTCATGAATGTAAAGTCAAAGTTTTGAGCTTATAAAAAGTTTGGGAAGGGTTGAAAACAACATGAGAAAGTACATATTTTAGATTCCCTTTCCTCTCCTCTGTATTCTTATGAAGAATATGTTATGTTGAAAAAGACTTACCTAGGCTCAGGATCTGTACCAGCTTCATGAAATTAATGATATAGATAAAAGATAGCTGTGATGGAATTGATGATAATCAAGATGGCTGATAATTTCTGTAGATAGTTTAGTGTGTTAGCTAGTATTTTTCCCTCAGTAGCTGAATAATGAATCTTAATGTCAAACTACCCTAAATTCAGAGCTGCTTTGTAAATAAAGTTAGAATCAAGCACTTTGAGATATGGTTGTTATCGACACACTATGGAAATATTTAGTGTTCTTAAGTTATGTTCTCTATCAATGACTTCACAAAAGACTGTTAACATTTTTAGGAGATATATGTATGCGCCACGGAGAGACTATATTCTTTGAAAACACTGAGCATTGAAAAAAGCTATTTTTAGACTTATTGCTGGATGATGTGGTGTCAGCTATCAAAGTAACATATAACAACCATGGGATTAGAACTATTAAATGGAAAACTACAATAAGACAGCATATTTTAGGTAAGATAATGTTGGCAAAATATATTGCCCATAAAATTGTGAGATAACTTAGAGTTTATAAGCAAAGCTAACAACTGGTTTTAATGCGTTTTTATTATTAATAACAGCATTTACTGAATTGACATTGCTACAGTTCGACTGCATTGGCATTTTCCTTATGCAGATATATTTTTTCCTCTGAAATTTTCAAGTGTGGTATGAATATGCAGACAGTACTTAAACAGAATATGAGACTATGAAGGACTAAATTTTTGCTTGCTAGTCAGCCCAACAGGCATAAGAAGTGCAATGAAAATAACAATTATGTGAAATTAGTATAGTCTGTATTTGAGGCTATCACAATTCCGTAGGATGTCAGAAAGCTTCAGAAGCCTGGTGACTACATTTTGGAAACACATCCAAAACACTATTTTTTCCAAAATGAAGTTTTCAAACTTCTTTTCTTTATTCTTTGTAGAAAGATGTGGTGCTATGTATGCCTTTCCCAGCTGTTTCTCATTCAACATATTTTTAAAATATGGCTCCAGCTTGTCTGGCTATTTCTTGAATGAGCAGAAAGGTTCTTTTTACTTCATTGTTTTCCTCATAACTGAACATTGGTGTGCACATTTGCCTAGTTCAAAGACGCTCATTAGCAAAAGCAACAGTAAATCTCCAATCTTCTGGAAATTGTGAGGTTGTCTAATGAGACTTTATAGAGCAATTATCAGTCCAGTTTGGCTTCCAAAGAAACTAGTAATTGTGGATTAAGAGTAAAAATCTGAATTCTCAGTAAACTTGCCACTGCAAATAAAATATAAGGAGTATGCAAATGTTTTTGCTTCCATTTGTATGAAGGACAAGAGAGACGAGATTGAAAAGTTGTGCATGAACCCATTTACGTTAATATCTTTAAAAAGAGACAAAGATGATGATAATTATGATGATAATGATGATGATGTATACTCCACAGTAATGAATTGTGTTTTGTGTAAAAAACTGTGTGACATGTAAAAACGGTGTCACAAAGGGAAAGAGGCAGTGACCCTCCACAAACTGGAGCTGGTTCACATAATTTTTCTAGTGATACTCCACAGGTTGCTAAGAAAAACATAATGTAAAGGAATGTTTCGTATTTTTCTAATGTTTTGTGAAGACATTGTTCTTTTGAAAGAAAATAGAAGAACTAGCACCAGTGGTTTATTGGCTTTATGAACAACTTTCAGAAACAGATCTTTCAAAAATGAAATAACCCATGCAATGCAAAACACAATTATCTGAAAACTCAAAATATTGCTCAAAAAAATTGAAACCACAAGTTATAGGATGATTTATTCAGTGGAAAGGGCACCAACCTTCACAAATCAGAAATGTAAATTCTGTTGTTACTTCTTTAACTAAACCGTTGCATACACACACCGAGATTAAATCTTTCTTCTCTGACTAAAAGCAGCTCACTTTGCCAACAGGGCAGTTTATTTAAAACGTTCATATTCTCAAGACAGATTTTTTTTACCCCCGTGTTTGGCAGAAAAAAAAATCCTCACAATAACTTTTTAAAAACAGTTTGTGTTTTTGACAATGTATGAAAAATGTAACTTTTGTGTTCTCATTTTCAGTGAAGTTCCAATATTCAAATATTTCAATTCAGTTCCGAAGCACAGTATTTAAATTTAAATGGCAAACTCTTTCAAGTTCTAGAAATTCATTAGTTTTTTCAAATATTAACAGATAACATTACATGGACATAATCACAGCCAAAGTCTGTGAATGACCTTGTTGTTGATTCTTGTCAGCTCTGGGGAACAAAGTTGACAAGTACTGAAAAGGCATACTAAGAACCTAGGTTCTTAGCTTCAAAAATTTGAGTTACAACTGATACAGATACTGGTACCTGAAACTGATAACCTAAGTGCCATTTGTAACCAGTGAAGCAAAAGCAGAATTGCTGAGGTACAACTCAACACATTCAAATCCAAGTATTAGATGTGTTGTTGTACTTGGCATTGTCTTAAGTTTTAATGAAAAATTAGATGACTGTGGAATTTAAATTATGCAATATCAATAGTGTGTCTCCTACACTTTTCTAAGTATTTCAATTTCTCATTATGCAGGGCAGATGATCTGACCTAAGAGGAGGACAGAAATATTAAGAAAATAGAATAGAATTTATTTTAAGAGTCTCATTGAACTCCCACTGGAGTCGATGGGAAAATGCCTAGCTACTTCAGTGGGAGTAGTACTAGACCAATGATAAGCAGGTTGTATTTTGTAATTTACAGTATATAGTGGTCCTATAAAATAAGATTCAGAAACTAATTGACCTTCAGGTTGTTTCATCTTGTAGAAAGCAAGAATTTTTGCAGCAAGTACCTATAGGTTTGCATAACCTTAAAAGGACTGGAACATATTTTTAAGAATGGCTTATGAAGTTTATGGTCACTGATGTCACAAAAAAAAAAATACAGACAGGAGAAAAAGAAACAAAAGAAGTTTTGAGTTTAGTTACATAATTAAACTGCACATATCTCTTAAAATATATTTTAAACTGGTCAGATAACCCAGCGCCTATCCTGGATGCTTTGGAGTAATCCTGTAATGAAAATAAAATCAATATAAAATCAATCTATTGCTTTATCTCCTTTTTTTTTTTTTTTTTTTTCCTAGATACTTCTTTTTCTAGGATTAAAATGTGAAGCTTTAACTGTCATTGGCTATTAATGTACTTCTTGTTTCTTTGGCTCTATATGAGCATAAGTATTTGAGAACGGAGAATCAGCATCTTTGGACATTATTGTATAACATTAAAAATGCTAGCAGCTTCAGTATTAATTGTATAATGCTCACCCCTCTAGGATTATTAAAATTTCATTCACTGGTATTGTGAATTCAGTATTTTAATACAAGCTGTTGAGAGAATCAAATGAATTTAAGTGAACAGCTTTAATGATTGTCATTAATATTGCTGTAATTACATATCAATAATAAGTAGTTGAGAAAGGGCTACAGTTGTATATGCAAGTAGAAATCCCCAGAGTGTAGAATGGAACTAGAATCTGACTCCAGAATAAGAATGTATGTGAAAGTGAACCATCTCAAGACTGCAGTGGAGGAGCCAGCATGTAAAATAGCAGAGGCATTGCAAGTACACAGGCACAGGATGGTGTCAGAGTTCTCAGGACTATACATAAAGGGGTTGGTTCTTGATATAGAATGGTGCAACAACCCAGTGAAGCTGCCTAGAGCTGACAGCAAAATTGAAAATATTTTAAAAAACAAAATCAACAATTAATTGCACAGGGATAGTTACTCTAGAACTGGTTATGTGAAATTAATGACCCTGGCATCCCGCAATGTCATGTATTTAGTTACCATTAAAGGAAAATAATGTCTGTGTTTACCCTTGAGGTTTGACTGCATTTAAAATGCAGCACAGAGTGTCATAAATATATTAAATAAATAATATTTGGTAATGCTTTTTTATATTATTGATGCAAGTTGAGGTAAACAGGTGGTAGGACTGAAGTGAATGCTATCCTCTTCCAAGAAAAAATTCAAGTTTGGGTGTTTTTTGTTTTCAAGATGAGAAGCAAAATATTTGCCAAATAATTTGCTATGAAGACGGTTTACAGAAAATGTCAAACTTTATTACTAAGAGCTATTTCCATACACACTGTTAATATATCGTGATACTGAAACTGCATAAATCAGAGTACACTATGTTTTTTAGGAACGTCTCACTCCTGTGCAATCTAGCTCAAAGGAAAAAAAAAGGTGTGCTCTTCAGAGGCATTTTTATTTGATGCATTTTTTAGCAGCTAACAGATGAATTCATATCATCCAGCAAGGAAGAACTTCATATGATCAGGAAAAGAAGCTTCAACACTCCTGTAAAATTCATGATGATGCCTAAATAAAGTGTTATTTTTTGACTTGTAAAGCATATTGCTGCCTAGATTCTTTATTCCCAAATTTTCTGTTGCTCTGACTATAAATATATTTTAGTAAGGGATTTTAAAACATTCTGCAATCACCCCTTTCTGTTTTTTTCAGCATCAGATTTTGTATGTTGCTTTGTGTTGGTGTTTGATGGCCTTCCACGCAAAATGCTGACAAATAAGAGAGGGATTGATTTTGACCTTTTGCAGCTTTGAATCTACAGATGTTTATGCAGATGCTTGGCTTTCTAAAAGAATGGTCCTACTGATGTCAGTGTGGCCACTTCTGCTAAACTTAGAAATTTTTGCAGGGTCAGGATTCAGTTCTGCAGAAATCCAAATGCAAACAGAAGAGGAGAGGACTCAGCAAGTTTCTCTCATTGGCATTAATAAAGATTCAAATGCAAATAACCTAGATCTACAAGTACTTGGCAGATCCTAGGAACATTCAGTCTTTATTTGCAAAGAAGGACTTAAAAGTGAAATCATTCTCTTATTTTAATTAAATTTTCTTTTACTGTCAGGGCTTTTCTTTGCATGCATCAGTGGAATTTCTATATTTCTGAGGTACTGGTAATTTAATATTAAATTGTTAATCATTTAACCAGACAATACATCTGATAATTTAAAAGCTAGAATGATGTTATACCTACATTAATTGCAAAGAATATTAGTGGCTAGAATTACCACTAACAATTGAAGATATAAACAAAATTAATAAAATGCAATTGTATATAGCATTGTTTATTCTTCTACATTTCATTTTAAATCTCTTACAGATTTCTGAAACTTGCAACAAAGTTGTGCAAATTAATGACTTACAACTTAAAGAGCTGATCGTTGAATTTAACCACAATCTTTATAGTCTATGATTTAAAACTCTTACTATTTTAATTCCTTGTTTACCTTTTCCTTGTGGTTAAATAAATCAATTTTCCTATCAAGTTTCAATCTACGACAAAATAAGCTGAAACAGCAAATTAATTGGTTAGAATTTAAAGTATCTATATAAACTGTGGGGATAAAAGAAGTTACAAAATTCTAAGGTCATTCACGTAAATTTCATCTTAAATAAAGGTCAAGCTATCATATCACGTTGAAGAAAAAGTGGGTTTACTACTCCCACTTGTGAAGTCTCATGTGGAATTGCAATATGTAATATTACTGACTTTTGCTTACTATGAGGCAATAAACTCCAAATGCCCATGGATAAAGCTGTTCTTTAAGGAGTAAGATGGCACCTATTTTCTCATCCAGTACATCAGCATATCGACTGGACTTGAGCAAAAGAAAGTTTTACAACCTGCTTGGCACAGATGTTGGATGTTAATCAATGTGACAATGGAAACACTTTGGCTGGATTCTTTGCACGCATCCTTCTAGCCAGTTTGCTCATACTAGTGCAATTTGTACAGAACATGATTTTCTTTTTGTAGTTGCTTTGCATAAAAATAAGAAATAACAAAGAGTCTTTCTTTTCATTAATATCTCATATACAAAGGATGAGCTATAACATTTGATCTTTCCTGTAGATAACATGATTTTCTCTGGTCATTTTAAGACACAGCTTTTCAATGCGCTGATACTTTTTGGTATCAAATTAATATTGCAGCAGTGTGATGTATGGTGTACAGTCAAATCAAGGAAGAATGTGGCAATTCTCATTAAAGGACAAAGTTTGCTTTGTGGGAAAAAAACCCAACTTTTTCCTAGTGGTGAATGATATGCTTATTCCTTCAGTGTTTTCTAGCTACAGTTCATTAGATATTATTTCCATCACAATACATTATGGTGTATACTAGCTCTTATTTCTTGAGTTCACATGGGTAAGAAAGAGACCAGCTGACTGGGCACCATGACTCTGACTGACAACATTGCCTCACCCATGTCAGCAGTTGCCTGAATCAAACCTGCAGGTATTCAAACAGGAGAAATACTTTTCAAATTTATGCCTTGTTGCTGCAACACAACATCTAAAGCACAGATATTCTATCAGTGTAGTGGCACAAAAATCTGTCTTTTCCTAAAGTTTGTTGTAATCAAAGGGGGGTTTGTTGACTTGTTTCGTTCTGTTTGGTTTGGTTTTCCTTCCATTAGTTCTGTAGGTTGGTAGGATTTTAGAAAGATTATGAGTTTATTTTCATCAGGTTAGTGGCGAATAGCAGAGGATTTTTTTATATATTGTTTATGTACTTATATTGAAACTGCTATGAAAAGTAGATATTGTGGTACATTTCTTATATTCATCAATCTCATTCAGAACTGTGAGGTTCTCATGACGTGTACTTTTAATGACAGAATATTTCTTAATTTGGTAAAATTAACTTATTTGAAAGGTCCTAAGATATACATGGAAATATGAAGTTCAGTGCAAGGATGAAAGATTCCTGTCAGTTTTCTGATCCATGCTGAAATATAAGATTCTGTTACCAAGCCAATAATGGTGCTTAAACTAGATAAAGATTAATATGTTTTTGGGCAATGAATTGGTACTGCTATCAGCAATGCAGGTATACACAGACTGCAGAAGAAAGTGTTGTGTTTGTTATGGTTTGTTTCCTTGTGATTGGTTCTGCTTTGTTTCATTTCAAAGTGAAGAGGTGTCATTACAGGGTAAGACAAAAGAGTCAGTAAAAATTCTGATGGCTCTGCACCTTGACGTTAGAAATGTATTGTTGAATCAGGTCCCTACACAGGAGAATGGAATTTTCCATTGCTAATTTTTCTAAGTAATAGAAGGTGGATTATTGTATGTATAAATTATAGTTTTTATATAGTATAATGCTTTTGTTTTGGAAAATGTAGTCTAATAAGTTATATTTAAGAGTATCTGCATGTAGGTCTTTTTGATTTGATTTGTGTGAAACACCTCTCTGAAAAATGCTGCTCATATACTACATGTGTAATCACTATCCATGAGCTTCTCCAGTGCTCCCTTTTTTGAAGAAGGATGTTTCAAAAAGAATGAAGAATGTTTTTTTCAAAGGCTGTGAAATTACTTTTTTTTTAACATCTGTGTAAGGATGAAGCCTAGGAAAAATGTTACATTTTTAATATACATATGATTTTGATAATCTAGCTAGGTTTGAAACAACAGAATAACTGCTATGATGCTACTAAAGTATTGCTTATCCTGGACCCACAATTTTACTTGTCATTTTTGCAAATTTTTTCTTGTATGCTAAAGATGATAAGCCTCTTGGAGCATTTGACTCTGATTCAAATCTTCATGCCTTTTAAGTAATAGTAAAGACTACTGCCTTCATGTTGTGGCTTTGGTTCAAAATTGTATGTTTTCAGTGTACTATTAGCATACTTTGAATGGGTGTGCAGGACTGCAAGTACATGACATTGAATGTATATTACTATAATTTCTTTGTAGCCTGTAACACAATATATATTTATTTTAATAAAGAAATATGTATTTGTTTATTTAGCAGTCATTCATAAAATGTTACAAAGAAAGTGATATGAAGTGGAAGCATTTTACTGTCTCCTGAACTAATGGTCCAAGTCTTATCACCTGGCAACTCCAGCTCAGCTTTGATTCATGATATATAGATAAAATATAAGGCTACAGGCAGTAATCATAAAGACTAACTGGCCTCATGAGACTAATTTCCCGTGACTTCCTCAGTAATCCATGCACAAGGATAGGTCCTTGGAAGAGTGATTCAGAGGAGGTGTCTAAATCAACCACTATGAATTGTCCTCTAGAAAATATATCTTTTTCCCTTGCTAACTGAGGAAATCCAGGGAGATTTGCCTTAAGAGGTCAGTATTTGCTTCATTGAATACTCTTCAGAGATAAGGGTCTGCAGGATTCTGCTATACAAAAATATCTTGGCACAGAGGCCTTCTAAGAACAAAATTACCATCAATTTAAAACTCTGCATTCTGAAAGGGATCTTTATAAAAAGGTCAAGAAACTACATGTCCCCTGTTTGCTCTGCTGGGAAGCATTACCATGCAGTGAGTAACTGAACACAGACAAACAGAAAAAAAACTCTTCTCCATGATAATTCAAAAATAAAAAATTTTATTGGCCCTGTAGCACAGAAGTCTGTCACTGGAATTCACTGTTGAATGTGAAACTGCTGAAATTTCTCTACTGAGCCACAGAACTTGAGGTTTTGATCCAATAAAGCACCTAGACACAAGCTTAGCTGACATGCTAACATCTGTGGCTCTATTTGTGCTTACATCCAGAACATGCTAAATACTTGAAATCTGCTGTCAGTTCAGCAATTTAAATCAACAAAAGGTAAAAGATAATTTCTCAACCTATTCACACTGGATAATACTGATGAACTCATGCCGTTTGGACTCAGTACTACCTATGCTAATTGTTTTAATAGTAAAATGCAGCATCTGGTTGTTTATTTGTTTTGGAATATTTTCACATTTTAATTGTTTTTGCTTCTCACTTTTATTTTTCTCTTCTTGCAGCAGTCATTCTCTATTGACGATTTTTTCAACAGGGCTTTTGTTTTGTTTTGCTTTCTCTTAGGAATATCTCAGCTGACATAAAACTCTCAAGCATTTTTGTTGTGCCTGTGGTTCCTGTGCCATGGCAGTGCAATACTGTCAAATGAGGTGATTTTGAACTGTTGCCTGCTGTTGAATATCATATGGTCTGGAAACCACAGCACTGCAGCCAGAGCCAACGCCCTTTCAGAGAGAGAGGGAGACAAATAGGGTATGTAGAGAGCAGATGTCCCCAGATCTACAGAGATGTAGAACTTGTTTCACATTAATCTCCTAGCACCAGAGGTTAAGAGGTTAGGCTTTCTGGTCTTTTCTCCATGTCGCTTGACATCAGTATGAAGCAAATTTCAATAGTATTATCATTTCCTCCTCCTACACATTCATACACCTTCAATATTTTTCTTCTCCTTTTTCTTTCTGCTATATTTGCATATGGTAATACAGCTGGCATGTTAATTTGTTAAAAGAATGAGTAAGTTTCTGCATTACTTAGGGACAAAGAGGATGAGCAAAGGACAGTAGTAATTCTCGCTTTCATAGAACTATTTTATGGGTTTATATTGGACATAGCGACATTGTAAAGCATATTTTCCAAAGCATATTTGTGATAAAAATATTCCAAAAATTTCCTAAGTAACATCGTATTACAAGACAATGCACTTCACATCTTTAAAACATTATTATATATGGAGCAATGCAAATTCGGATCTACATTGTTGAGGTCTTCATTAAAATAAAACAGAAACAAAGATCAACTATGACAGGCTGATAAAATTATTAATCAAGAAACAGGATTTTATACAAAGTAAAAGATAAGTCCACTTTTCATCCAGAATGAATCCACTTATCCAGAAATTCATTCTGGATAAGGTAAAATGATTATCTCATTTTCCCTTTTAGCAAATGTATAACAGTAATAAGAGTGAACACTGACACAATCAGGATGTAAAACCCAATTGTGTAGGTGTCCTCTGTGTTTGCTAATAGAGTTATGGAAACTTTTTCATTTCTAACTTCCCCTTTGTTACTGCTTTCAAGAAGCCTCTCAGTACACTGGTTTGCTGAATGGTATTAAAAATGCTGCCTGGTTATAATTGCAGTGGTAGATTTCAGTATTTAAAATTTATTAGAGCAGAATCATTCATGTTAGCACTCTGGAGGTCAGACACTGCCTAAGACAACCTCAAAGGATTTGGAAGAATGGGTAGGGCATTCATTAAAAATACCTAAGTATTAGCCTTCAAAACATACATTTCTGTTTTTTCATCTAGTTTTGTATTGTTTGATTTGTACCTGAGGATATTTTTTACAGAAAAATATAACTTGTGCCAGTAACAAGATTGCTTACTAGAATTTACTTTATTTTTCACCCTTCTCCCTAGGTTAGGATACTGATGTAATTAAGAAAAAAACACTGAAGCTAGATTATAAGAAATTTTCACTCATGAATGAAGATATATAAACATGATCAATCATACCAAATTCAGCAGTATGAACACTGGAATAAAGTTTCTTGTGTTTATAGGTATTTTCTATGTTGAATTGTAAGTCCAGGTTTATATCAGAGAAAAAAAGTTGCTTGCAAAAAATATGATTCTACAACTAAATTAAGTATCCTTGGCATTTATGAATACCAAGTTTATAATGCCAGAGGTGTTTTTCTACTTATGCAGAACTTACACAAAGTAACTTACACCAGTTGCTTGAAATAATTTTTTTGCCATTTGTTATTTTGTGTTCTGAATGGCAAAAAATGATAAATATTTGTTTAAGGAATTTTGCCATTTTAAAACTGTAAGTTTAACACGTCTTGAACAAGCTTAGATGTTTCAGGTTCTTATGTCACTGACTTGCACCGAAATTGCAAATAATAAAAGAAAAATATGTATTTTATCATAGCTTGAAGAGTCATACTAATCCTTCAGTCTTTCAGAAGACTTCTATTCATCTGAACTTAAATGAACAAGAGATACCTCTCCCAACTTATACTAGAGATATATCAATAGTAATGCTTATAAAAATAGCTATTAAAATTGGTAAAGACAAGCATAGCTTAATAATTATTAAGTATAGCTTAATAATTTCTGTATATTCATTTAGAAATTTTCAAGTGTTAGATCATCAACTGGCAATCTTGATTCTGCTTCATTTAATCATTTGTGAGCTACGAGAACAAATGTATGGAGCAACACAGTTGATTATTCTCAGAAGTGAGATGCTCAATATTTACCACAATGCCAGAAGAGTTGGCTGTAGGATCACTGACAGCAGTTAATATTAAATGTGTGTACAAGCTCATTGGCATAAAATTTTCCATCTGTACAGCATCAATCTTTGTCTGATGGCTTGATGCCAATTTCACAGTGTGCCATACAATAAGCAGATGCAGCAAAAGTGTAAAAGAGGAGGTCAAGGGATGTTAACATCCCCATGATCATGTCACACAATGGAGAAACATCTCTATCCTTTTCCAGAAGTGCACATGGTTGTAGATGCAGATGGTTGGAAAGGAGATCAACTACCTCTGCCATGTCCACTTGAAGTGCCAAAGAGCAGCCATGGAGATTCACAGAACATAAATATGTTGTTGTGCCTACAGCTGAAAAATGGGAAACAGTAATTATTTTTGTAAATATAAATTTTCAACACCAGGATTCTTATTTATATATTTGTATTTACTTGTTTGTGGTGCTTGTTTGGTTGGTTTTGTTTCTGAGTAAATGGAACAGAGAGAGCTTGTTTGCTCACTAATGAAGCTTAAAAATATCTTAAAATATGCATTTACTCCCGAAATAAATCAAAATTACCATGAGTATATCAGGAGGTGCTTTGCTTTGATTTGATTGCCCTTTAGATTTTTGTACTATTCCAGATATTTTTTTTTTTTTTTAATTCAATAGAATTGCTTCAGTAGTTGTTTTTATGTTTCCATATTTTTCCTGGAAGCTGTTCTAGTTTGAAGGGTGGAGAGGCATTCTTACAATTTATTTGAAAGGGTATATTTCAAGTGACCAATTAAGATGTGGGTTTGATACAATAAAAAAATTCTGCGCTTTAAATAAGGCTTCCAAGATTCATTCTTACCCTCCAAACATTATGTGCATCCACTAAAAAAACATAGATCAGACTGTAAGATTTAGTATCTAAGCCAGCTGATAAACCTATAAACATCAGCAAATACAAGTTTATAAGATTTTTAAAGTATTATCTGATAGAAGTGTTTGGTTTAAAGTTGACTGTGGGGCAAGAGTTAGAATTGGGTAATTTTGCGGCTTGTAAGTAATTATCAAAATATGAGTAAAGATGTGTATGTAGCCTCACATTAAAAAGCAAACATTTTTTATCTGAGAAATGTTTAGATTTGTATCATCATGCAGGTACATATCTCCTCTTTTCATTCTTCCTCTCTCTCACCACTTACCACTTCATAAGAAGAACTGCAGGTGTGCCTGGTACTTTTTTGGATGCTTTACTCTTACTGAATAGCTGAATTTACCCAAAACAGGACTACAGCATAGCATCAAACATCTCAGTGTATGCAGGTTTAAACTGCACACTCCCTGCCCCTCCCCTTTTATGCATCTCAAGTTCAAGTTTTAACAGCTGTATGTGTATTACTGCACTTAAGGGCCTGCAGGCTGTTTATGAGCTACAACATGTACTATTCAGATTATTTGATTAGGGGTGGGAGTGTATCTACCATTAGGCCATTGTTTTCTCTAACATGAAGGCTCAGACATATCAATCTTCCAGTTTATGCTTCAAAATGGAAGTTTATTTTTTTTTTTCTCTACCAAAACAAATAGTAGTAATATCACATTGGAGCCCAGTGGCACTTTCCCTTAAGCGTCAATCAAAAAGTGCAAGAAAAAATTGAAACAATACTTCCATTTCAGTTTTCTCTATGTTCTGCCTTTTCTGGTCTTTCTGCAGAAGATGGTAAATAAGACTATTTATAATAGTCTTATCATCTAAAAAAAAAAAAGAATCTGCATTAAGAGGAGACATTTTGCTTCTTAGTTAATTTTTTAAAACAGTCGAAGGCAAAGCTGGTGTAGTCATTAAAAAAAAATCAGAAAAACAATTAAGTCTTTGTCACTTGGTTGTTTTCAAATACAAGCAAATTCTTAAAAATGTTTTGCATTTCTCATATGAAAAGTCAACCACTTCACAAATGAACAGTGTTCCTGCAGGGGAGGGATTTAATGGACCTTATAGCCTGTATCTCTTGCATGCCATTTAGAAACTTATATTTTTACATGTGAATAGTTTATTTGATAAGTGACTGCTGAGTAACTGTTAAGTGTGATGTGCTGTACCTTCCTCCGTTTATGGAGACCTTCTCTTGTGCAGTCATAAAAAAGCCATAAAAAATCTTTTAACATGTTAAACTTCCTTGAACTTAACTGCTCAGCTTTAAATATTAGTATTCTGAAATTAACTTGATATGTTTTTGAAATAATTTTTTGCTTAATTGCTACAATTGTGAAATGACTAAGCTAATACACTGTGGCTCTGTGTTATCTGAATTTTATTTTTCTGGCCTGGGGCATCATTTGGCTGCATACAACAAACCTGCCCAGAGCTGCAGCACGAGAGCCAGAGCAGCACATGTAAACACTGTGCTGGCTTTACACTGACTCCCAGTAAAAGAGAGAGCTCTTCTAGATGTGTTTAGCTACAAAGCTTTGACAGAGGAGTCATTTGTGAATAGCACACTATTCCACCATGAAATTAGTTTTCAGGTCTTTTAATATCACTGATTCATGATCTGAAGCAACAGAATATTATTTTGTCGTAGCAAAATATTTCAAAACAGCCAAGGAATATATTTGCTGAAGAAACCAGAGTGAAATGCAACAAAATAGCAGATGATTTACACGTAGAATAACAAGAAAAAAAAATTAAAAAAAAAATCAAAAGCTGTGAATATAAACCTGATACCATATTATGTAAATTTAATAATTCAAAATAAACCTTCACATTCTCATCATTCCATAGAGACCAGATAACTAAGGAGCAAGCTCTCATTATACTTAAAGTCATTTTAATGAGATTAAATTCTTTTCATTATCAAGAAAGTTTGAAGAGTTTAAAACCTCACTGAGACCTCTTTGACAAACATGTGCTGGCAAATGACAAAGGATCAAAACCAGCTACAGGCACAGTATTAAAATGTTCATGGTGAGAAAAAGACTGTTCAACCAGCTGATGATATTAACCAATACTGTTTGCTTCAGAAGATGTGTTTTCAGTAGAAGGCTCCTCAGAATGCTGTTTTGGCTGAGGTGCTGTATACATATCCGTTTTACGCTCTCTGTGCCTTCTTTTTAAAAAATTACAAAAGGACTCCACTTTGTTCTGATGCAGAATGAAAGCAAGCTAAAAATCAGTCAGGAAATGAGACTTCTGTTTTCCAGGTAGCCTTAGGTCTCAGGAATCAATACACTGTAAGCCATATTATGTGTCTTAAAGTCAAGGGAAAAGTATATGTGCTAGAAAAGGAGACAAAAAACTTCTGCCAGAGTCTCCTCTCATTTTATTACTGCTAAATTAAATTCCTTTAAAATTAAACTCTTTCTTAAATACTATCAACACAAGAGAAAAGAGAATCAGGACCTACTGTTATAGAGGCTGAAGAATCTATAATAAATTACTCCATAAAATTTTTTTTATTTGCCAGTATCTGGAATGTTTTGGATATCATTTGTCAGATTTTTAATTTAATGAGTCTTTCACCTACCCATAGCACAAAATTTCCTAAAGCAAAACTGGTAGCTGCCTAGGTATAAGGACATTGGCATCCCCTTTAAACAATTTTATTTGATGTGTTGGAATAAATAACAATAAAGAATAAAGAAGAATAAAGAATAAAGAATAAAGAATTTTAGTTGTGATGCAATAGTGCTGATACACAAGAGTAGAACAATTTATGCTATCTTCCTTAGGTGATATCTGACCGTCAAGTGGAAAGCAAAACACATCAGGGGGTCACCAAACTTGATGGGAAGTATTAATTAAAGTACCAAAAAGCATTGTAGAGAGATATCTTAAAGAGGTCTAACTCTACAGGTAGACAAAAAGAGATCACAAGACTTTGGCAGTAAAAAGTGTATCAATGGTAGTTGTTCATATATAGAATCTCTTTTTTTTTTTCTGTTAATGGGTGGATAGTCACTAGTGCAAAGTTAAATGTGTGATTGCCATTTGCTAGTGGGGACAATTGAAAAATGCTGAAATCAGTCCAACAGTAATAGCTCTGGACTTTGGACCAATATAGCCCCATTGCAGTCCCTGCACCAATATGGTCTTCTCAAAATACAGTGTTGCAAGAATGTGGTTGGAGTATCTCAAATCTGAGGGTATACGAAAATTATTAAGTGTTTGAGGTGCTCATATAAAATGGTGATGGATCACAGAAGTATCATTCATCTTCTAACTCACTATTATTCTGGAGCATCCATTCTCTGCATATAGTCATAGTGTCAATATGTGTTTTTCCATGGTTGGACTTAGATATTCTTAAATTTTTTGCAGAACATTGATCTCTCATGCCTAAAACATTGAAAATTAGGCATTATTTCCTCTAAGGAAAAAAAAAAAAAAAGGCATAATTTCATTAATATAAAGTGTTCAAATATTAAATTATCATAAAAAAATTGTATATTGTGTACTTATTAATAAAATTTTTACTTTGTCCAAGCAACTGCAGGTTTTTGAGCTTTGCTTTTTTTGTTGGTTTTGTTTTTAATATATAACTAAAAAAATATAGGTGAACACATATTGCAACATATTATTTGTATCTTCAAATAAATTACATGAAAATGTGTTGATATATGGGTCAAACTATGCATTTAGCATAATATTCCCTTGCATTTGAAATTGTTATGCAAAATTAGTCATTACTTCTTCACCTGTATAGTAATAGTTTCTAATGTTCTCAAGATCACATATTAGCATCTGTTAACTAAGACTTGAATCACCCCTGTGGATTGGATAAAGAATACCTAATTTTCACTTTGCTTGCATTTGAAGTCTAGCCAAGTGTAGGTTAAGTGTGGCAGACGTCTGCTCAAACGAATCAGAGGATATATAATAAAGAAGATATGTGGTGTTACTCTAATTGAGAACATTCTTAGAACAGAAGAGAAATACATTCTCTCCTAGGCAAAACACCAAGGAATACCAAGCTTTTTTGAGATTATTCCAAAATAAATTATCTGCAGAGTGATAGTCACTAATAACACAATAACATTATATAACACTACTATATAACTATATACATATATAAAGCTATATATATATATACTTATAAATAATTGCATAACTACTATATAACAATAATACTAATAACACAAAGCTGAGATCAGTATTGCTTCAGATCATGGCAGAGGTACCTTTAACTTTTGCGTACTAGCTCTTCTTTCCAAAGTAATACCCGAAGTGCCACTGCTCTCTTTAGTCACTGAACCAGTCTGGGAGTTTGCTTTGAAAGCTATAACAAAATAACAGAGGAGATGACCTCTGAGATTTTGCTCTTGTAGGCTGACATAAGCAAAACTCTGTATTTCAGCTCTGTACTTTAATACATTCCTTAATTAAACTCTGCATTGGCACAGCCTCACCTTGAGTCCTGCATGCAGTTTTGGGGTGTCCAGCATAAAAAAGACATTAAGCTATTAGAAAGTATTGAAAGAAAGGCCACAAGGATAGTGAAGTTCTTGGGAAGGAAGCCCAGTGACGAGTGACTGATGTCACTTGGTTTGTTCAGCCTGGAGAGGAGAAGACTGAGGGGACAGCTCACTGCAGTTACAACTCCCTTGTGAGGGGAAGAGGAGGGTCCCACTCTGATCTCTTCACTCTTATGACCAGTGACAGACCTCAAGGAAATTACATGAAGCTAAATCAGGGGAGGTTCAGGTCAGATGTCAGGAAAAGGTTTTTCATCCAGAGGGTGTTTGGGTATTGGAACAGGCTCCCCAGGGAAGCAGTCACAGCACCAAGCCTGTTGGACTTCAATAAGCATTTGGCCAGTGCTCTCAGGCACAGGGCGTGACTCTTGGGATGTCCTGTGCAGGGCCAGATGATCCTGATGGGTCCCTTCCAACTCAGCATATTCGATGATTAGTTTCAAATCAGCAGTGCTTAACCCTGAATTAAATTGCTGGCTTTGTATATGCTTGGCTTCAAAACACAGTAGTAAGTATGGAAGTACACACTGTACAATAGAAATTAAGTGTAATTTTTGATTTCATACTGCATCCTCCATATCCTTGCATAACTCATCATTTCCAAGCTTTTCTGGAAAATTTCCTAGTGCATGATAGGCATGCAAATAAACAGCTTTTAGTTCTGAATTGGTTTTTTTATATTCAGATTATGTGTGTGTGTACACATTTATAGTATGTATTTTATGATTATGGTTTTATTTATATATATTTACATTTATACTCATAATATTTATAAAAATACATCACTACATTTGTGGCTTAAATGGTCTAAAAATGAAAGGGAAAGATAGCAGAAATTAATTCTTATTTTTACCATTAAGATCTGATATAGGATATACAAAATGAATTAAATGGTTAGGACTATTTCAGGAGGTTAGTTTACCTCAAGTGTAAATGATTATTCTTCAATTAATGTGTGCTCATTGGCATTGTGAAACTACCATTTTCAGTATCTTAGCTTTGTGAGAGAGTTAAATCATATGACTTGAAAGATAAATGTGGTTGACAAAAATCCTCTCTTCTGAGATTAGAGGGACTAATTTTTAGTTTCTGAACTAAAAAACTCAATCTCTTCTGTCTAGCTAAACAAACTCTAATTCTCTGTTCGCCACTTTCCCTATATGAAGCATGGAGATATTAATCTAGTTCAAAGGATTGACAGGAGAATTAATTACTTAGTATCTGAATGCCCACAGGTGGAGGGACCTGAAATAATGTTGTAAATAATGCCTATTGCAATACTTTGACTAGAATTGTTAATTATCATCTTTGGCTTGGCTGAGACATTTTTCATCTCTTAATCTGAGAAGTCTTACTTGCAGACTTGACAGAACTTTTACCATGATCTCAATTGCTATGCTAACTGAAGCACCATGTGTAATAGAACCAGTTTTTCTCAGCATCAACTAAATTCATTATCTTTGTGTATTATCTCAGCCTTTTGCTTCCTCTCTAATAGTCTCAGAATTTAGGATCCAGCTCAGCTGGTCAGTGTGCAACAGGGGCAGGCAGACTTTCCTTCCAAGACTGTTAAATACAGGAAGGGACCAAACTCATGAACTGGCTGGTAGCTGTTGATAAAATTATCAGAGGATGGAAAATCACTTGCTTGTAGCTGTTTGTAGGAATGATGGATTTATTAATAGTATCAGCTTCTGTTCCCTTGCTGTTTTGCTTGTGCCTTGCTTAAATAAGCATAGGGCTACTTAAGTGAGATCACACAGACTAACTTTGGAAGATGTAGCAAGATTTCCTTCAGTTAGCATTTCCTTATAATGCCTTAGCTAGATGTTCCTTTGCAAAAAGCAGAGGTTTAAAATCTCATCCATATGCACTTTTGGGGAATTATTTAGTACTGCCAGGAGAGCAGTCCCCACAGTTCATTTACAAATTCTACTAAACATATTTGATGGGATCCTTTTTGTTTTTTCATGGTTCTTGAACATTCAGGTTCTGAGAGAAAGTTAATATAAGATACTGAACATCAGTATTTAGAGCTAAAACAATGCCCAGCATGAAACACATGAGCAGGAGACAAAGAAATAAGCACAAATTTTTACAGGGTGAAGATTAGGATTTTGCAAGGTTATTTCTTTCAGGATATCTTCGAAATTTTTTTAAAAAACTTCCCTTTCAGGAGATGATTGCATAGGCAATATTTCAAGGATCTCTTTCAGTTATTCTTGACTGTGACACCAGAGTAAGCAATGTTTTTATATTATTACTTACTATTACTTTACCTTCCTCTATACAGCTACTATATAACAGTTTTAATTATTATGTGTGTTCCTAAGAAGCTAATTGAATCTTATAATAGTGGAAATAATTAATGTATGGACTTATTTTTTTCTGAAGTATCTCAGATATTTTTGCATTAATATAACATTTTGACTCTGCATACTAACAAAAAAAAGTTGTGAAACTTGACAATTTTTTTTTTCAGTTACAGTTGTTATTTAGCAGTATTTAAGGTGATTGAGGACTTGTGGGCATGCAGTAGGGGCTCACATTTGGAGGGTTTTTTTGACACTGGTCAAATTCAGCAACATACCAGAATCATGTTTATAAAATATGTGTCAGTTAATAAAAGATGAACACAATTAAAAATATTTTTTTCTTAAAAGTGATATGATAAATGGATTACAGACATTCTACTTATGGAACAAAGCAATTTCCAGAGCAACAATCAACAGTTTAGTTCTATGTAAATAGTATGAAAGAAGTTTTATATTAATGGATGGGAATATGCAATTCTTTGTTTTGGAAGCTAATAAGAAAGGATTTTACAATTTAAGACACATTTTCAAAGCAATGTCTTAAAAAGGTTACATAGCTTCCTCCAAATTATTTTTGTCTCATTTTTCTTCTGTGCTCGTCTTCCTTTTCTGTTCCTTGGTAATTTTCTTCTCCTTGTTCTGATATGACCTTGTTTTTCTCAATTATATTTTTTATCACCCCTTTTTTTCCCACCTCATTGTTATTTACCCTTTAATTTGCAATATTTCCTAGAACAGGGGTCCTCAAACTCCAGGAGTCATGATCCCTCTTAGACTAATTAGTATAGCCATGTAAACCGAAATGTGGTTGCAAGTCTGGAAATGACCCCAGAAATGAAAATGGAAATGGGGATTATAAACCCTGAAGTGGAGCCAGAAGCAGAAGAGTTTTTAGAACATTAGCCAAAGGGCAAAGTAATATGTATCCAACCCTATTCTGCAGAGTATTGAGGATTTTACAGGGGAATAATTATCAGAACAAGACAAAACTGAGAGATGATACAAACAAACAGTAAAAATGGAGGCAATTTGGAGAACAAAAATAATAAAGTGAAAGATTCTTGGCCAGTTAAGATTTTTTCTTTTTTTCGCCTCCACTTTCTTCTTGAACTCTTGCTCCCTCTTAAAATTGTCACTAAGTACTTCAAGCTTTCAAATGTTCTTCTCTCTGCCCTCTCAGGTTGCAGCTTTTCTCCATGCCTTTGTGAAGAAAAACAAGGCTGGATGGTGTGGGAGGGAGCCTGCCTTTCAAACAGTCCAGTGTCTTCTGCTGATACACTGGCAGCTATTAAACTGCCTACCCACTTCTCTACTAAGCCATGTTTTCATAGGGCCATACAGGCCATCTCAGGTCAGGCACCACACTGCCCTGCAGTAACAAAACTCACTTCAAAGAAAGAGAAAAAGGATGCTGACAGCTGACACTGTGGCTCTTTTATGGGAAAAGGCAAGATAAGGGATCTTGGAGTTCTATAAGAAATGGCAGAAACTTTGGATCCACCACTGAGTTAAGTATAAGAGGTTAGACTACTTTTGCCAGAATGTTTGAACTTTTTTTTTTTAGTCTAGTAGGCATGACACAGAACATTAATGACAGTAATCTTCATTTCTTTCCTAGCCAGAATTTGCAGCATCACCTGGACAAAATCCTGAGAAAATTGTTTACAGTTCAGCGACTATTTCAAGATAAAATCTGCTAATCAGTTCTTTAAGGGTAAACCAGAAGAGACATAAGGCAAGGTTTAGAGTTTTGATCATAAATTCTTTATCTGTTTCATATTTGAAAGGAGCATCTTAAGGAATATCAGAGAATCATATAAAAATAAGAGATTTCCAGCAGAGAGTAGTGCATGTATTTTTATCTTATGTATTATGTATATGGTTCCTCTATTTGTCTTTGTTAAATTTTGATCAGGTTAATATTATTGGAATCAGTAAAACTGACACATCTAAGAGCAAAATGGGATGAGAAGTGTTTTTCCTTGAAGAAAGCTCAGAGTGGTTTGCTCAGGATCTCATAGCTGTGCTGTTGATTTTTCTCTCTTCAGTTTCACTTGCTTTCCCTCACATTATTTATTTATATAACTCAAAAAAAATAAAAGGTTAATTTGGGAGAAATCAGTACAAGCTTTCAAATCAATACACTGAGATGAAAGACACAGCAGCAAGCATGTCATGTAGTTTACTTCCATTTGGTGTGGCTGTCTGGAATGAAATTAATTATTTCCCAATAAATGCAACAGCTTCGAGGATAGAAACACACTGGGTCTAAGTGACTTACTGAAGTTTGTGTGCTGTGGAAAAATTAATGGAGCACCATACAAATTAGGTGGGTAAAAGTAAGTTTTGTAGACTGCAGCTATACATTCCTTACAGGAAGAGAAGAGAAGCACACCCATCTTCAGTCTATCCACTGTCATGCTTGAGGTGAACTGTGAACACTGGAAGGGAAAAAGTCTTGTGTAAACAGGAGAAAATGACTGTGAGGACTATTTTATTGGACTTTCTAGGACTTCACACTCTGTTAGCAAATACAGTTTGAGAGCATTTAATCTGGGAGTAGTTCCAGGCCGTTAATAAATCCCTTGCAAGGCTGCGAGGGATTCATTGTTGTATCCTGACATATGACGTACGGCTTCAATAACTGTACTGGACACACAGGGTGATGATCTCTCACCTTTCTGAGCAATGACACTGCTACACTAGTATTTCTCTTCAAGAAAAGCTCATAAGTGAAATTCCCAGTGGAACAAGAAGTTACATTAATCACACATTTGCAAACAGAGTCATAGTGGTAGCTCATCACAAACATGGTATTTCCCCTCTCTATGTTCCTTTTGGCCTCGACATCTAGCACTGAAATTAGTCTGACTACCCAGTTTGTATTGCTGTTCATTCCATGCCTTATCAGGGAGCCACTTCCAAGCTCTGGACGTCCTAACTCTCCCAATACGGTGACCAATGTTTTGTTTATACATGTTAAATGGTATTTTTTTTAAGATTTATGTGCACTTTGTGGACTTTGCCTGCTAGTTCCGAGCCCTGGTGCTTTTTACCATTAACTAGAAGAGTCTGGAGTGGCTCACTGGGTCAGGCAGTCAGGAATTATTGGGCTGAGATCAAAACAGTGAAGTTGTCAAAAGGAGTGACATGGCAGCTCCATATCCCTATGTGGAAGCTGTGGCCACTTCCCCACTCACTGATGCCTGTCCAGCAGGTGAAGCTCACTGAGCATCATGCCAGAGTGAAGAATGACAGCTTATTAGATCCTATTTCTGTGTATTAACCAACAGCTCCAGCTACTTTATAACTACAGACTATATTTATATCCTACTTGAAGAGTGTGTTTATACCTGCCTAAGGATGCCCAAGCAAACTGGCCCAGGAGAAGGGTGGAAGCTACGGGAAGAGAACAGCAATAAAAACTCAGACATGCAGTGAAACAACAGACAACCACATACAGTAGCTCACGTTTCAGTTTACTTATTTTAAGATGCCAAAGCATTTCAAACTATGTTAAGATTATTTATGTAGATAGCTAGGAATAGGGTAGGTGTGTAAGTTGTTACAGTTTCACATTGAAGTTGCCTAGGTTCTAGAAATAGTTCTTGCATGTATAAATACCTTAGTGTTGACACTAGAGAGCAACTTGACTGTATCAAAAGTAAATTCTGCCAGACTCTTTTAAACTAAACATTTCTATTTCTTTCTTGAAGGATAAGCAAATATTTTTCCTGGTGATTGAAGATTAAACCTGTCTTTTCAAAGGAAATATAGAGATTTCCTTTTTACTCTGGCCCTGTGATCAGATAAGAAACACAAGATAAATTTATATCTGTGCACAGGAGTTCAAATCTTCATGTTCCACATCTCCAAATGTCTTATTCTAAGGTGGTAGTACTATAAAGTTAACATTAAAAAAAAATTCTCACTGTATGTGATAAGAGTATATAGAAAACAAAGGTGATGTATAAAAGCCTGGCCAATCAAGTCTAGTGAATGTTCACTATGCTCATCTGAGGACTGATGGGTTCCAGTTCATTACATATGTTTGGTATTTTATCAGTGCCTTTGTAAGATAAAATGGATAAGCCACCCTTAAAATCAGCACCAAAAATTAAGCCCCTCCTTGCAATTGATTTAGACATATTCCAAAGGAAGTTCAAAGAAGTACACCAAAGAGTTACTGGGATTGAATCCAATTAGATAAAGACAGGTATTAAGTTCATGTATTTTCATGGTCTGACTTTTCAGCTGCTATGTGGGGAAAATGTCAGCTCCACCTACCATTCTACTTCATTTGAAAGAAATGTTAAACGCACCTTATAGGATGTGGCTCTACTCTATGAAATCCAAGTGGTGGGAAATGCTCAGACTCTGGAAATTATCTAGATGAACTCCCTGGTGAGGCTTCAACTAATAACATTTTTTCAGATTGCTAATGTAAATCTGTGATTATGTAATCAAATTCCTGTTTGGGGATTTTTTCCCAGTTTTGTGAAAACATTTTTGTGAGAGACAAAAAAAATATGTATGTCCATATTCCTCAGGCACCCAAACTTTCTTGGAACTTTTCTAAAATAGTTGTCAAGTCTTATTCTTCAGTGGGATTTTGCCTAGTCAGCAGCCCATAGGCACTTACAAGGATGAATTTTGGCCAAGGAAGTGATTTATCAACATCAGCAGTGCTGACTGATTCATTAATTGCATCAACATCATGATTAGAAATGAATGAAAATGTCCCAAAGTAAATATTTTTGCTGATTCAGTATTTAGTAGTGCCCTCATTTTTTTTACCTGTGAAAAGTAATTCCAGGCATTACCTTTATCCAATACCATCTTCTCTCTAGTGCTCCTGTGTTTTCCTTACTAATTTTTCTGTCTCATAGCTTAAGTGAATAGTAAATCTTTTGAGAACCTGTTGGGTGAACATAACATCATTTATATTAGAAATAATAAAAAATATGGTTCTTTTTAAATTAATTTTGTGTGTGATTCACATCAGCTAAGTTTAAATGTCTGCAGTCATGACATCTACATCTGGTCTGATCACCTTTGACTCAGTAAATAGCTAGACCACCTGAGATACTTTACATGTGTGGAGTAATTATAAAATGAAAATTACTTGAAAGAACAAATTTCTTCTCACTCACTACAAATAGAGTATAAGGTGACCACCTCAAATACAAGAATCTACTTTTGCCCAGAAGTATTTCCCATTCTGTGCCCTAGACAAGGTCTATTGTTTAGGAACAGTATAGCCCTAAATTGATCATGTGTCTTACAACTCACAACCATTTTCATATTCTCTTGTTTAGTTAAGGGCATGAACTAATTTAGCAAGTGAATTTAGAACAAGCATAGGCTAGTAACATAGGCAGTTACCATAATGTTCCACATACATTCTCAGATGCTGATTAGCCCCCTGCTTATTATACAGAAAACCAAACAAGTAAACAATCTAGTTTCCTTGCTAGTTTCTACCATGTTCTTTGCTCATAAATTAATTTATTAGGAATATAATGTAATTGGGGCTCATATTAATGATAAAGACAAATATTTATTACCTGTCTGACCCATTCTATTCCTGCATATCTTCCTGTTTACTGTCCAAGGTGCAAAATTAATGTTTAATTTTATTCTTAAGTACTTAATTATCACAGCAGGGAGCTTAGGTACTTGACTCAAGGCTGTGGATTTCAGTGTCGTAGAAACAGAGATGAATATGCATTCCCCAACTGTAAAGTGGGCTAATTGTATTTCCTTTCCCCAGAAACTGGGTAGGTAAACATTTTCTGAGGTTGAAGGAGACCCATGTACTGTTGTGGAGACTACATAAGTACTTTACGTAGAACAAAATTTTTTATTATCCTGTCAATAAAGGACTTTTATATCATATTACAAATGCCTCAGTGGACTAGGATACCATGATTCCAGACAGTCATAAATCACCTTTTGAATAAAAGGGTTACCTTTGCATCAATTGTATGAGAAATAAACAACTATTGCTGTTGATCATCCCTGTCCAAGACATGAATGACATTAATGAGGTCTGGAAGAAGTTACCTCTGGCTCTAGCTAAATTATGTCTGCTAGTCTGAAGTTTTGTAAAAGAGCAGTAAAATGAAGTAAAAAGAAGTATGTTGGGTTTTATCCACCTCTACCATGCCTACAGGAACAACGAACACAATTCAGGAAAGGAATTTTCTTTGTATTAAGAAAAGATCATTTTCTGTTTCTGTTTACACTGTAGTAAATCACTGGTCATGGGGGTTCATGTCAATAATA
>WBNO01007591.1:81973-110288 GCA_013400575.1 Peucedramus taeniatus | reverse complement strand
GGTGACCTTAGAGCACCCTCCTGTACAACAAGAAATCTGAGGGTGACAACAAGAAATCTGAGGTGGGACTTTTTACATGGGCCTGGAGTGATGGGAGAAGAGGGAATGGCTTTAAACTGAAAGATGAGATATGGGAAAGGAATTCTTTATTGTGAGGGTGGTGAGGCACTGGAATAGGTTGTCCAGAGAAGTTGTGGATGTCCCATCCTTGGAAGTGCTTAAGGCCAGGTTCAATGGGGCTTTGAGCAACCTGGTCTAGCAATAGGTTTCTTTAAAGTCTCTTCTAGCCAAAACTATTGTACAATTCCCTGATATAAAAACATACTGGAAAAATATGGTAATTACTGGAAATACAGGAATTATTGTTTTACTTCACATTAGTCTACACCTGAAGCACTGTAAAAAGAAAATTTATTGAACTATTTTGCCCGTAGCACTACATACATCTTTTTACTCTACACATTTTATGTTTCATATAGTACTTTAGGGGACTTACTAACTCTGAAAAACACATTATCCTTAAAAACAAAGTTATGAAGTACTGAACATGTACAACTAAATATGGAGTTAAAAGTAGCAGCAAAGACTTCCTTCTTCAGTCTTCTATTTAAATAAGAACACCAAGTGGGCAGCAAGGAAGGATCCTGCAGTATCTTGAAAAGGGTAGAGCTTTCACAAAATTTTCGTGACTCACAAAATTACAGTATAGAAAAAAAAAAGTAACCTTATGATTCAGACTGTAATTAACAGCTTAGAAAATGCAGAAGAGAAAATGAGTCAAATACCACAGCCATTCAATGCCTTAAAAATAAGGACAAGAACTTTAAAATCACTGCACTAAATTTACAGTAAGCCTACAGTGAAGAGAATTTTTAAAAAGGAGGTATTTATAGAAAAGAAATCATATTGAAGTTAGAGATGAGACAATTTATATTGGAAAAAAAAATTTCTACAAATAATATGATCAGGAAATTCAGAAAAAAAGCCATCGTTTCACTGATCAACAGTTTCAATTTGTTTAAGACAATTTATATTGGTCAGGTATTAATAGCTTTTCCAAAATCAGAATTTCTTATGCCAAACCAATGCCATTAGGCTGCACAGAAGGTATGACACAAGAGTTTTATATTTGAAAAAAAAAAGAAATTGTTTATTAAGGAGTGCACCTGTCATTAAAAGTCTGCAAAAATCTAAAATCTAGCAAAAATCACAAAAGTCTGCCCCACTAGCAAAACAAGGACTGAAAGCTAAAGCAGATCATTGAATTGTGCAACTGAAGACATGCAATTGCTCAGCTCTGCATCTAAGTCTGAGAGCACACACAGAAAATTCACTTGAATACTGTTTTGAAACCCTCAGCACTGCGAGGAAACAGAAAACCAAGGCCTGATGCTTACCTCATTTAAGAGTAGCAGTCTTTCTTCATTGCAAGGGAGCAGTTCCCACAAGGCCCTTCACAGCTAAGACACAGAAAAGTCACAGGGACAGAAAGAGATTTTTAACAAACAAACTAATAAAAAGTGTCCTGCAAGCTGTTTCCCACCGCTTTCTAGACCAAGCCTAGACTTTTCTTTATAAGTAATCAAAACAGCACACTTCTGTGCCTGCAAAACTTTACACAGTTTTTCTATACAGTTAGTTTATCTGTCCCTGAGGTCATTTCCCAAAGCTTTACTCTCCGACTTGTTTTAAGAGGGCATGAAAGCCACTGATCACATCAAATAAACAAGGGATGGTGTTAACTATGTAGTCACTTTACATACATAAATTCATATTGGTATTTTCAGGAACATGTAGGTGTCTATAGGTTAGGAAAAAAACATTTTCCATGAAATCCTGATTCTCTACACTAACTTAGTCCTTAATCTGTTTCCTGCATCATCTTGGGTACTACAATATGCACATGTACAGCAGAAATCTTTCTCTGGTTGGCTATGTGTTGCTATTCTGGCACTAAAACCAACTATTAGTGACTACAAAAATAAAAAAAAAAAACATACTTTTTTTTTTTTCTTTTCTCTTTTTTTTTAAAGATCTCTATGTTATTACGGGATATCCACAGAGCTGGAGTCAGCTGGTGATACTTTTGTGATGCAGTCCCTGTAATGATTTCACTTCCTGAGACCATATATTTCTCAAATTATCTTAGTAGATTTTTTGTATGGATTTCTCCCAAGTATGACAATGCAAATTTAACATAGCATCATTATATCAAAGAGAAATAAGAAACCAGATTTTTTTTTGTTTTGATACATTAGGCCAAGAAAATATTTCAAGAAAAGGAAGCTCAGATATACACAAACTGCTCCAATTTTCAATGGGGATTTCTGAAGATATAATACAAGATAAATCTAATTAGCTTCAAGGAAATGACAATAAGAGATCAGAGGAGTGAGTAGACTGGTTAAATCTACACAGACTTCAAAAGATTCTCAACAGAAAAACACAAGAAAAAGACTAATGAAGGAAATTAGCAACTGTGATATAGATAGCAAAATTCAAATTGGATTCCAGAATACCACTGTTAGGTTAATGATTTGTTGTATAGCACATGCAGGGAACAAGGGTTTTTGAATATAAAAGGTCTAACATTTAGCTCAAAGCTGTTGTAATTACATCATGTATATGCTGCTTTCCCCCTTCTGTTCTAGTGGAACAAGGTTGTGAATTTACCTATCTTGGTTCTTGCACCTGCTTATTAGCTGCATGCTAGTAATTATTGGATCAAAACTGGAGCCTGGCATTTACAAAAAATATCCTGAGGAACCTGTAGCTCCAAGTTTAAACAGTGATGTGATGGCAATTCTGAAAACTTGTTAGAGTGTTTGAATGGCTGAGAACTATCCAGATTAGGGTAAAATGGAAGTTGGAGCACAGTCACCCAGGGAAGGAGTCCATAGAAAAGACAGAAGAATATAAAGGAAAGAAAAAAAATTAAATTTTTGCACATTCTGCCTAAAGCAAAATATTAAAACTACTGTAAAACAAGTAACCAATAAAAATAGCAAGGAGAAGAGATAGTACAACATGGGCAAAAATTAAGATTGTTTAGCGAATCTTACTTCAAAATTTAAGAAAAACACAGCTGTTTCATTACAAAAGCTATCATGAGAATTACTCTACAGCTATTATTTTGGGATATATAGACATTAGTATGTCAGGCCATTCCATAGGAGTCCATAGCCACGCACTAAAATCTCCTTGTTGTTTCTGTCTAAACAAAATGAAAACCTGGTCTTTCTTTTAAGTTTACAATTCATATGATCTTTAGTTCAAGGTACTTTAGTCCAAACAGTGCCTGAAGAAAATTATTCAGTTGCCCGAATCTGAATTTACATACAAGAGCACCCGAGTTTCAAAGTGCTAATTAATGAAGTAGAGTTATACTAACATCAGCATTAGTCAACTCAAATTATGTTTGAAAATGGTCTTAGGTTTTTGATAGTGGTCTGCAAACAATATTAAATTATGTGTGTTTTGCATATTCTGGACCTATTATATGCCCAGTTTCCAAGGAGGTGCTGTATGTAGAGGCAACATGACCAAAGCAAAGGGGAGCACAGTGGCAAAGGAATGGTAAGGTGCGAGGAAAAGAGTCCCAAAATCCTACATGGTATCCCTATCTTCAACTCCTGGACAGGTTACAGCCATAATAACTCAAATCAATTTTTGACACCTGAAATCAATCCAATATTTGTTATACTAAAGTAAAAGACAACCTGGGAAGTAATTATGACAAATTCTCTTTCAGGTGTAACCAGTTAGCCCAATGTGATTAACCAAATCAGTTGCAACTGAAGACTTGAATGGAAATTTCCATCTTTCACCAGTGGCACAGAGCAGCATAATGTAACAGCTTATCCTGGAGAATGTCTTCTTTTAGCACCATGAAAGAGAAAGAAGCTTATCAGATGTTAATTGGAAAATGCTTATAATAGAGACTTTAAAACCTCTTAAAAACTCTAAATGAATAGGCAATGCCAATTCATAACTGTTCTAGTTGACCATCATGGGAACAAAAAAAAAGAATTAAAACTTTTCCAGAGTGAGAAACAGTTAATCTTTGACATATAGAGAGAACACCTTTTCCCCCTACCAGACTTTCTCCTATAAAGACAGCAAAAGTTAAAGACTCAAATATATGCCTAATATATGCCTAATTTTGATGCTACAATATTTACAGAGAATACTGACTCAGTGCATGAACCATGAAATATCCCATAAAGCCACAGCATAATTGTATGTGAGCCCTGTAGAAATGTCAATCAGCTGAACTCTGTGGAAGTTAACAGAGAAACTCTCTTGAATGTGCTATTAGAAGTCCTCAAGCATTAAAAAGCCTCTAAACCCCTCAGCTGAAAACCTGTCATGCTTGAATAACTATAACAAGCACAATAATAGGTGTATAGTCTCTGAGGCTGTTTGGAAAACTACAAGATACTTTGTTATTCTTTTCTGTGAATTATAAACCTCAAGTAGTGTTTTGTAGGTTATTTTTACCACACACAAAACAAAGAAATGAGTTTAAGGAACCATGTTTTCCACACAAGTCCATTAGCAGAGATTAGCGGGAAAGACAAATGACCCTTTATGACAATTTACCTGGAGAAAAAAAGTAGTTATCTGGGAACAAGCAACTGTATTAAGAATTGAAAAAGATACAGACAGCCTTTTATTACATCATTTTGCATTTTCAGAACACCACACACCCTGCCCTAATTAAGCTTCACACTTAGTTCTTCAATATCTTTGGGGGTTTAATCATTAGTTTATAAACACAAAACAGAGATATAATGCGAACAATATCAGTTTAGGAGCCTCAAATTAAAAATTTTTAAGACATCATGAAGGATTCAGAAACACAAATCTCATTGAAAACCAGCCCTTTTCACTGACAAGCAACCATACTCTGGAATGTCTAGTGCGTAGATATTTTATTGGCATGTGTCTTTTTCGATGCTGAAAGGTTTACAGCAAAAGCAAGTAACTTTACCCTTTTGATTGTATGGTGTATTTAATTTTCGGGTACTACATTAGTTATAAAACTGGCCTTTATAAATCACACACACAGAATCACAAGGTTGGAAGAGACCTTTAAGACCATTGAGCCCAACCCATGCCCCAACACCTCAACGAAACCATGGCACTGAGTGCCACATCCAGTCTTTTCTTGAACACATCCAGGGATGGTGACTCCACCACCTCCCCAGGCAGACCATTCCAGTATTTTATGATGCTTTCTGTAAAAAACTTTTGCCTAATATCCAACCTATATTTCCCTTGGCACAGCTTGAGACTGTGTCCTCTGGTTCTGTCAGTTGCTGCCTGGTGAAAGAAACCAACCCCTACCTGACTACATCTACCTTTCAGGGAGTTGTAGAGAGTGATGAGGTCACCTCTGAGTTTCCTTTTCTCCAGCTTAACAACCCCAGCTCCCTCAGTCATTCCTCACAGGGCTTGTGTTCCAAGCCCCTCACCAGCCTCGTTGCCCTCCTCTGGACGCGCTCGAGCATCTCAATGTCCTTCCCAAACTGAGGGGCCCAGAACTGGACACAGCCCTCATGTCTGTCACAAAACACAGTGCAACTGAACAAACACCTTCTACAGATTCAATCAAATGTCCTGGGTCATCAACACTGTGAATGCATCGAGAGATTACTGAAATCTGTCTACCTTTAACCAAGTTAAAGCATCACATCTAACAAACATTGGTTTTGTGTATAAGAGTGCTACAGAAGATATACAATCAATCTAGAAACTGTGATTTTTCAGTTTATTGTTCCTCTTGCCATTATGTCAGCTGCTCTGCAATCACAGACGTGAATCATGTCTGTCAGTGCAAGTGAAGTCTGAGCAATCATCTTAAAGCATCTGTCTGCAGCATTGCTTAAAGGTTGTTTATATATTTATACATATGATATCAGGATTAAAATTAGATTTTTGTCCTTTACGGATATTTCCTATTGCATAACTTCTTTTTCTCTCAGTGTATCTCCCAGGATATAATGTGATGTATTAGAGCAACCAGCTGTAGAAACCAGAAGTTTGCATTGCTCCTGTCCCTAATGTATTTTGTTCTGTAAATGAGAAAATTAACATTTCAGTAACAGTAATTTGACAACGCCTTTTATTACTTCTATTAGTGATTCATATAGTCTGGAATTGTAGATATGGATTAATTACATATTTTGGAGAAGCCAGGTGCAGATACATAACCTCCCATGAATGAAAACCCCACTATAAATGTTTAACATGATACAACATTGTTCATAGTCAGGTTTTTACATTACGATTAGACTTCCGATATGTCACCCACCTTAACAATTTTTTTTGTCTTTTTCAAACTGTGGTTCACACCTAATAAATAGTTAATTGGGAATAATCACATGCTGGATAACGGGCTGTCAGCAAGATGTGCTGGTTCCAAGTAACTTAGATCTCAGTGTTTTCATGCCTACATTAGCACTAAAATCAGCAAAAGAGATATCTGGCCTTGCATAACTGAGAGTAGTTTAAATACTCAGTATCACTATTTTACAGTATGCTTAGTTTCTTACATTTAAATGTTTTCTTTTAGCATAAATATTTAGGTTTTTTGAATACAATTTTTACACATTAGGCTAGTGTCATGAGGGATGGAAAAGACATAAAACTTTGCTCAGCTTAATATCTACAATGTACAAGTCCAACAGGAAGCTAATAGCTTGTTAGCACAACATTTAATGGGAGAATAACAGATCTCATCCTTACAAGTGGTTTTATTCAGATAGTACAGGGAATTCAGTCTGTATCTCCCATGTCCTATGAAGACTTTCAAATTAGTGTATTTCCTCTCAGTATGATTAATGGAAAGTGTTTCTCTCTAACAGAAATACCCCAACATATAAATTACTGTGTTAACAATTTTAATTACTATTCCCAAGCAAACAGTTAGGCCTATTTGGACTCATTAAGTATATCAATTTCAGATTAGTTCAAACCAAACACAATAAAGAAATTCATCTACTCAAAGCTACCACAGATAACTGTAGCATTATAATAGAACAGACTCAATCCTACATTATTTTCTGCTCTGCATATCCAAGGCTGCTCAAGCTGAATAAACAAATCTCTATTGACTTGAATGATTTTCAGGTTACCAATGGCAAAACCCATGTGTTTGATAACAATACTAACTTTGTATCTAATCCTGTTTTCCTTGAATCAACGTCATCAATTACATATTTCAGCCAAAGTTCATTTATAAGATTTTAAACTTTTAAAGATTAACACTGATATTTCATTTGCTCAGACTTTATCCTATACAGTTATTGCAAGCTTTAATCTAGAACATGATATTCCCTTATTTCCACTAATTCTTAGCCACTTAACGTTACTGTGACAACAAGAAAAGAAGAAGGAAAAGAGCTATAAGTCCAGAATTACACTTCACAAAGTTTTAGAATGAAGAAAAAAACCCAAAGTTTCCACATCATATTAAAACTCAGCTGGGAAGTTTTGCAAGTCTGAGCTCACTCATTTCACACACATTCCAACAGTTTAGCACTTTCCTCTCGTACATTATCTTTCATCAGAGTTTTTGCATGTACAAAAGTCAGGGATGTATCACAGTAATGAGCTGTACTCCAGATTAATGTGGAAGTTTATGGACTAAGAAAAGTCTGCTGGGAACCCACCTACTATATAATGCATACTACACCCTGAAAATCAAAAATTATTTTTATTTCCTCAGATCTGTGAAGCATTAATAATAGATAACTAATAGCTTCACAATTTCGAAAGGATTTATGCAGAAAGACAAATAATTATATTAAACATGGGCTATAGGAGTTCCAGAACATATACTGAGTTCTGATTATATTAAACCATAATTTAGAAAATATAATTATATTAAAGAGAGGACTTAGAAGCAAATTTTGATGTAATTTAAGACTCCTGCATTTGTTTGACAGTCATATTCTCACTTTGAATAGCATTCAGAACACATCTATGTTGGCCACACTTGCTTTGCTCTTTACTGCTATTTACTTTAAAAGAATAAAAATTTGTCTCCACCATACAGTCTATTCCTTTTCTACTAATTTTCTTTTTTCAAAACCCTTTTACTGAATTTCACTCCTTCATGGTCATTTTTCTTTGAAGTTCAAAATTATCCAGTGATGTTTTATTCTTTTATTATATGTACAAGCATTTTGCATTTAAAAAATTATTATTTTTAATACACCCAGAAGTATCAGGACTGAGCCATTTCAACATAAAATTTCTCATAACTTCAAACTAGAAAACTTTACTAGTCCATGTTTATTGTGGCCCTCCAGCAACTCTCATGAGAGGTCATACAGAACTGCATGACAGCCATGAAATTATGCTGTATCATTAATAAATAACTTACCATAAATGTCAAAATCCCTCAGCTTCTAAAGACTGCTTTATTAATCATATTACATTAATCTTAAAACAATGGTATTCTGCTCTTTCTTTCTTCTTTCCTGTACCTCTATTTGGTGGAATATCTCCTACTTATCAGCAATTTATTATGAATGAGACTACAGAGGTTTAAAATTGTTAATGCAAATCAAGTCACTTGATAGCTTCAGAGTGAACAAACACTAATATTTTTTTCTAATTGCCTAATACTTTCTCTTGAATAACTTGCAAATATTCGAAACACGCTTCTATCATTAGCATAAGAAAATCATAATGCTCCCACTTAATTACAATTTATTTGAATGACTAATCATCAGTTTCATGTTTTAAAATAATAGAAACATTTTGCAAACTGCAATGTACTATGTGCCCATCAAAGCATTAGTATAAAGACAAGTTGTAATATACATGCCTTTTATTAGCCATTGTCTTTAAAAATATTTTCTACTTCTTTTGCAACCTCTGTGACAGACTTAAAAAAAAAAAAAAAAGTAAGTTTGATGCATGTTCATGAATGATGCAAAGAGAAGTGTCTCCCAAGAACAATTTATCCAAACTGTTGGGTTTTTTCCAGCCTATGCCGCTAATAACCTCAGTTACTGGCATCATCCCAGTAAGAATGAGTCATCTTAAATTTGAAGGATATCAACTGCATTTTTATAGCCATGTTGAAAATGAAGGACTTTATAGTCAAACACAGCATTATTTCAATTGCATCTTCACAAATTTATTTAAATTATAGAAGAGTAGAACATAGAATGTCAGCTAGGAGAAATGAAGGAAAACTGTCAGGATCAAACCTTCCATACTTTTCATTCAAGCTGTCACTCCTGTCTCATTTTATATGTGTATGAATCAATGCTTGTTATTTGCTATTTGCCACATATTCCATATGCCTATGTTTCCACATGCAAGTGAGAAGGAGCATTACAGGTCTGCACTTTTTCCCCTACACGCCTCTTCTGTCACGTCCCTCTCTCTTCTACATGCTCATCCTCTTCATTATCACATCTGTGGTGGGACATACACCAAGGAACTGTCAGCAAGCTTCTTGCTAAGAGAAAATGCTGCTTGTAGCCTTGTTGTGAAAGCCAGACACAAAGCCTGTTCATAGGAAAAGTTTACCACAGTGACTAAGGAAGAAAAGAATCACATTTTTCTTATTTATCCAAAGATTTATGCATGTGAGAGAGAATAATAAATGGTGGTGAAAAAACTCTCTCTCAGTAAGAGATTTCAAGGCCAAATCTAAAATCTCAGTCAAATTATTTGCTAAAAGTGAATCTCCTTGAACTGAATACAAGCCAGAAGCCTGACTGTTTTTCAAGGAGCTCTCAAAATCTACAGATGAAAAAAGACACAGATCTACTATATCTATTAAAACTACTTAAACAGTTAGTTGGTAAAAAAACTGTCCCTGCTGCTGGCAAATATGATTTCAATGTTCAACCTCTCAGCAACTTTTGCTACAAGAATATCTTTCCCACTAAAAATTAAAAATTGAAATTAATAATGGGTGAACAGAAGGAAAATTAAAGCAATTTATATATCTGAATTGTATAGGTCCTTAATCACTTTATGTTATCTTATTGTGAATTGCTGATTCAAAGGCTGTAGAATTACAAAATAGCTTGTCATAGTGCATTCTCCACTAGTAATTCAGACTATGTCCAAGTTGTAGCCATTACCATAAATACTTTTAATAAATCTGCCAGTTCCATATGGCTTTTGTAGAGGAACAACGGTCTCCTCTTAGATTCTACCAAAAAGCTTTAATCAATTTCAGAAAGTTATCACACATTTATTCATCTTATTCTTTTTATTTTCTTCTTAGAACTAAGATTTCTCTTTTTTTTTTTTTTTTTTTTTTTTTTTTTTTTTTTTTTTTTTTTTTTTTTGTGGCTAGGAAAATTCTTCATAGACAATTTTTTTGCTTGGGTAAATTTTCTTATTATGTCTGTGTGAAAAGTAAGGACAAACAGAGCAGGTTTTTTTTGCTATTGATCTTTGCTCTGTTTCAGACATTATTTAGTTGTTTTTTTCCCCATGCATATTCATATCCAAGCAAAAGCTGATCTGGACTTCTCACTCACTTTCTCCTCTCCTCTACTCCCTCTTTTAGTATATTTTTATTTTAAAGGCAAAATACTAATAGTTCAGTAAATTAAAATGATAGTGATGGAACAAGAAGCTCCTCTAAAGGAATTTAAAGTATTATTGTATCTGTTAGAATATATGGGGTCATTGTCCATGTTCAAATATATAAAACTAGAAGGAAAGATAAACTGAAACATGGCAGCAAATGACTGATGTGTTAGAAACAGCAAAACAAGCCACTCAGTTCCTCCAGGTTCTTCAGTCTCAGCTTCCATTTACACAGATTCTAGCAGAGAAAATCTTCCCATTTAAATCTGATTGCAGTCAATACAACTGTCCTCTTTATGATTTTTGTGGCAATCTAGAACAAGGACATTCTGAACTAAGCCAACATTTTTTGTTGAAAGGACATCTGAATGTTAGCTACCTGCTCAAAGATTTTTTTAAAGTAAGATCAAAATTGGATCAGGTTGCTTGAGGTTTGTCAACTTTTGAAGATCTCCAAATATAGAGATGTAAGAATCTTTATGAGGAATTGTCCTATTCATAACCAGTCTCATTGAAAAATAAAGGTAGGTATGATTTAGCTAACATTGGGCATAGTTTCTGAAGTCTGATGATGGTGTTCAAACAGTGCCTACTTTGGCACAGATATTTTGGTACTTACTATTTTTGTGGATAAATAAGAGTGTGAAGCCTGTAGCAGCTGAAAATAAACAACTATAATAGAGAAAATGGTGAGAGAAGAATACAGAAAATTACACACAAAAGAGATAAAAGGAAAGAATAGGAAAGCAAAAACAACAAAGAACAGAAATACCATTATTCCGATAGGATATACATGTACAGAAAAATATTTTTATTGTGTGAGAGAAAGTAACAGCTGAAATACATAATCCTACTCTGCAGCAAAATGGTATATTTTATTTCTTGTGGAATCTTCCTTGATTATATATTCAGGACATTTTAAATATGTTGGAGCAACCTGTTATAATCCACTGTTTGAGTCTGTTTCCCTACACCGGCCATTTGCAGCCTTTTTTTTTTTTTTTGATCCATTACAGATCCTTCCCTTGGTCAATGATGTCACCCTCCCTACCAATCCAGTCACAAAACTCAACACTAATTTCCTGAAAGATTAATTTTGAATCACATTTTTTTGCAATCAAACTCATTTTATTCCAGTATTTATCCTTTACCCCCAGGAAGCCTTAGCCTGATACAGGATGACTTTTAAGTCTCTACCCTTAAAAGTCAACTGTAATGCATGGCAGTCAAAGTAGCCAAATGGTGATTTCTCTTTCTGAGTACATATAGTACCTGTCTGAGCTGAGTATTTCTTTTGATGGCTTTGACAACCCTGATTTTTCCCTGCTGGCTGTTCAGAGATGCAAAAGCAAATCCATCTGATGACATTCTTCTTTGTAGTGCCATTGACTCTAATACCTTGTATCTATGTTTCTGCCATATTTGACTTCAAAAGACAATGACACTGTACACATGAAAAGCTTCTACAAAGCTTCCCTCACGTACCTTTTTTGAAGATCAAATCAAGCTCTAGGCATTAGTATTACAATTTTGATATAAACTCCTTGCAAGAAATAATGGAAGAAAATCACCACTTCACTGTAATAGTTTTTTCCCTTGAAGAAGAAATAGCAGGCCTTTTGTTCAAATGAATATGGTTGCTTTTAAGATTGAGATGCCAAACAAAACCTAAAATAAATGTATACACATCATGACAGGCCTCTGCATTAGCAGAAACTCACAGATTCTAGCCAATTTTACTTTTTGTAGAATTTGCCTTTCACGTAGTCACTATGCCGATTGTATTTCCATAGCTACCTCTACAACCTGTGGTTCTGCCTAGTTTTTCAGAACAAGAAGTTTACATGTTTTCTCCTCCTGAATTCAGTCAAAGCTATAAACTACTAAGAGTAGGGTAAAAATAGGGAAGACTGTAGATATTTGGATTCTTTGAAGGAAAGATTAATTCGATTTTTGGTTAAAAAAACGTTGCTTTTTATTTTTCTCATTGGTGTGTTTTGTCTCCCATTCATCAGTCCTCATTTCTAATCTGCAACATTACTGCTGCAACAAGGACAAGCTAATTGCACCGTACATATATATTTCACTTGGTAAACTATTCAAGTTACAAGTATGAATCCGTTTGTTAGTAGTGACATTTGAGGTAGAATCTCACTTCTGTGTATAGAAAATATTTGTCACAATCATTAGATACAAAGGAAAGTATAAAAGTTTCTGATATATCTATTTGTGACATCCCATCCTTAAGGGGAAAGATTCATAGATGTTCATGGTTTAAAAGTGTTACGGTGTTTTAGTACGTTCCAGTGGTAATTGAAACCCCCCAAGTTAATACAGTTGGTCTTGCCCTCATAGAGTTCCCTCCTACCCAAATGTCCGTCAAAGAAGCCCACTCCCTACCTTCTAGACCCTTCCCTGTCCATTAAGACAACCCAGCCCCTTAGGCCTGTCTGTTAGCCTAAACCCTTCCCCTTATTCTAGAAAGATCCCTGTCTTTCACCTGGGGATCCAATCCCTGTCTGGAACCTCTCTCCTCCCACTATCTTGATTTGTTAGAACCCCTGAAACCACACCCAAGAAGAAAGTTATTGGCTATTATATAGTGTCCACCCCCTGTTTTAGAAAGTTTTAAAAGCCTTTGCACTAAAGTGCTCGGGGCTGTTTTTGCGTGTGTTCACCTTGGGTATTGTTCTACTCTTCAATAAACTTGCTGGATTTCTACACCGCAGAAGAGCCTCCTCTGCCTGCTTTATTCAATCCTTGCCAGTCCTCCCGGAAACCTGGCTGCTGAGTTCAAAGGTTCTGGCATGGGTGAAACTCCTGCCCAGCCAGTTCCCCACACTCGCCGTTGCTCTCCGGGACATCGCAGAGCTATCCCAGACTCCGGAGGACAGCGGCAGAAAAGAACAACATGACTCAAAGGGTCTGCAAAAGCTTACAAAGTTTTATAAGTTAATTACACGTGTGGCATGGAAATTGGGATATTAGTCCCTGAACTCCTAGTATAAGCACACTACAGTGGGCTGTGGATAAAAGGGTAGGGTGAAAGAGAAAAAAGAAAGAAAATATTAATTAAAGAGGGGGAGAGAGAGCGAGTCATTGTATAAGGGATGGAGAGCTCTGAAAAAGAGTATTGCCCATACAGCTGTAAACTGACACAAGTAGAAGGGCTATTCAGAGTAAGATTCTTGTTTCTGTCTATTCAGACATGGGGATTACTGAAATAATATTAAGTGCAAAAGAACCCTGGGTGTGCCATTTCCCTTACAAAGTGTAGAACAGCAATGACCTCAAATAGTCCTGATCAAAAATAAACAGCGAATAATTGAGATCTATAATTGCCTTTAGTGGTTTGCCTTGTAACAATATGAAAGCAGGATAACTCCCTCAAGAACAGGTAATGGGCTAAAAAATTGGTTAATTGCTTTAGAAAGAGTAAAAGCCTGCCCAGCAATGAAATATTTAGAAATTAATGAAGAAAAAAAAAAATCAGTGCAATCTTAGAAGGCAGATTCACATTCTCAAGCCATTAGCACAAGATCCTGCTTTCTGTCATGTGATTTCACCCCTGAAAATAGAAAACTGCATTAGTCTATTCTGTTCAGTTGAAGAAAAACAAAATAACGCAGGAATCAGATACTCTGTTTCAAAAGAAGTCCAGTCAAAATAAATTAAAAAAAAATAAAAAAAAGTTATAATGTTCTACAATCATCAACAGACTGCCTTCTTGAAGAAATCAGTCATCATACTTTGGTGCTTTAAAAACTACTTCTGTAACACAGGCTCCTTCTAAGACTTCATCTGTGGGATACAAATTAATCCTACTTTCAAAAACTTTTGTTCTAAAAATTTTGAGAACAAACCAAGAGAACTCACCTGCCAGCAGACTTCCATCCTTGAAATTGTTGCCAAAGAAAGCCAACAGTGACACTTCCCTGTTATTGTCAATGACAAAGTCAGGGGTCCTGATATAAGATGACTACAGGTCATGCACCCTGTTACAGAATGACAATTCTTGCAGAACCCTTCTGCACATTGTAGATAAGTTCTGGATTTTTGCAAGTTGCTCCTCCTTTGTCAGTGTTAATTTCAGTTGAAGTAGCATTAGATAGTATGAAGAGCTTTCACAACTCTCGTGCAGTTATCTTCCTCTTGGCTCTGATGAACCCTACAGAACTCTTGCACTTTGCTTTTTTTTCTTGTCCACTTTTCCTTCCATTCACATTCTTGATTTCTGCCAACACTATAAAACTGCTCTGAAACTGGAGGTATAATTACAGAAACATCCAAGCTGATCCTATTCTTGTGACCTCATCTGTATAATAAAATAGTAATGAAGTGTGCAATTTTTGTTCATATTTTGTTTATATTCAGCAGGATATGCTGAATTGTTTTCCATATACTTCCTGTTTACTATGAGCAAAGTAGCTGGACTAAAACTGCATTTAAATTGTCCAGCCAACTGCAGCACTCACCTGTCCATGGTGAAAACAAAAAGTAGTTGTTTCCAGAAGCCGTTGAAACAATGGAAAAGAAATCCAGCCATCCTCCCCTCCAGTAACATTGTGAAAAAAATAATTCCTACACTCTGAAAAAAGATTCAGAGTTTCTTGGCTGTCATGTCATCCATGACAGCTTCCTATATCCTTCTAAAGATTAAAAACTTGTCCATTCCCATCATCCTTCTTTCAGTCAAAACATTTTACCAAGTCTTCATACATCAGAAGTATCTCTCCTGGAAATATAACAACAGCATAAATATAGGGGGAAAAAAGCAGAGATTTGGTGTCAGTATAAATAAATGTAATGAAAAAATAGACCCATTTTGAATAAATAAATTTTAATTGCCTTATGTTGAAGGGACATTGCATAATGCAATTTTCCCAGTTTTCACACTCTGAATTAGTTTATGGACACATATAACATCTCTTTATGTTTGTTGAGGCATAATCTATTTCATATTAGGAACACTTTTTTTAATTAAACTCCACCCTCCCAATAATAGATTTTTATGTCATATCTTCCATACTGTATTTACGATCTCTTTCAATTGAATATTTTTTTAATAAATCAGTGCTCTGATTTGTCATTATGAAGAATATAATGCTGTGCATAAAAGGCATTGATCAGATTCATCTGTAGCTTTATACATTTTGTCCTTTAAAACTCAGATAATTGCTGCTCATATATGACAGAAAGACTGGTCTCTGCCACCAAAATGCATATATCTTTGCCCTAGTTCACCCTCTTTGTGTTCCCAAAGAGTAGAAGGAAGTTCCAAATGACGCTGGTCACCAGTACCAAAACCTCTTCAACAGATCACTGGAAAATCCTCTCCAAATACCCTCTTCATTTCAGATACAAGACCAACAGAATGACCAAACATGACACCTGAACAACCTAGACAAATTAAATTTGAATGATCTCCACCTCCTTCATGTGCAAGCTGCTTTCTGTCTCATTTAACTAGCAGAGCTGAAACTCTCCAGATAAAGGCTGGGATGTATCTCACATTTCCTACTCTGTGGAGTAAACTGCAACTCCATAGGAATCTACTGCCATCTTCCTCTCCTTCAGTTGACTGCAATCACTCTTATCTGATCCTGCTGTTCATTTTATGAAGGTCATGTTTTGCATCCCATGAAGAAATAGGAAGAAAACCAGGGTTTCTGGGTCACAATTAGACTAAGGCATTAAGCCAAAAGCTTAACTATGCATCACTGCTATGATTGGAGTTCTGCAAATGTTTACAGGAACAGCACTTGGAATCTGGGAAACTACTTGTGTCCAGCATTAAATACCAGCTGAGAAAACTCTTTATAACACTTGGCTTGAGGCACAGACATCTACATCCAATAAAAATTCTAGTCATTTATATGCTATAGCAGAAGTCTGACTTGAAAGGCAAGAATTTGTGTTATACATATAATAATGTATTTAGGAGAACATGGCAAGCTAGTGGACAAGAAGTGCACAAAGCCTGTAAGGCAGGATAGCATGGAACAGGCTTTCTGCTAACACTAAAGAGTAAACTTTGTCAGGCTGTATTTACAAGATACAGTAAACAGGACCTAAGACATCCTTGTGGTCACCCCTTTCCTAAAAAATATATATGTTCACAACGTCTAATAAGTAGGTATGCACATTTAAAAATGTTGAGGCTGAAACTTCACTGGAAAAAATATTTTAAATTAAATATTCATGATTGTTCACACAATGTGTTTAGAATTATGCATATTTGCATCCATTATCATTCATATATATTTAGTGAATATTTATGGTCTAATTAGTTGCATAGCAATACTGAGCATTTAACTCCGTTTACATGATCACTGAGCTGTAAAAATATTGACTCATTTTTATCAAGTAGATCCTAATGAATGGCAAGAAAATGATGTGTTACATGTATCATGAATATCTGCTTAGGAGTCCTGATATAACACCACCTGTTCATATTTATCTGATTTATACAACGCTTCTGACACCTGGAACTACAAAGCAAAACCAGAGCATTGTAAGAGAAGAGTTTATGATGCATTACAAAAAATCCATTCCTACCAGTGTCTGTCATCTATAAATAATTTGCTGGCTTAGTTGTGTTCAACTGTGAATCACTTCATCCACCAAAGGTACATTGCAAAATAGAGGAGGATGGCTGCAGATATTCTTACTCTTTATTCTTTAATTTTAATTTGTATACATAATTTTCCCTCTCATTACAGAAGAACTTCTAAAATACAAGCAACATGAGAAAGAGAGGTAATATTGTGGTCCACATATGCATTTCTAGGAATGTCAAGCAAAAACAAATGAAAGTGCTGGGAAAAAACATGGAAAACTACATTTACAGGTTAAATACTTTTTTTTATATATGACACCCTCATTTTCAAGGAATATTCTTCATTTTTCTTGTAGGGTGGAGAAGGATATAGAAAGCAGAGGTTCACATTTGCATGCTTCATTTTAAATACCATCATCCAAGGCCTCTTTAAAATATATTAATTTTCTTCACAGCATGGTATTTGGTGTCCTCATTTATATCCTGCCACTGTGACTGCAATCATACTTGCTTTGCTTTAAGCATGTGACTAATGGAATTTTGTAGATACTTAAGTAACTAAAAAAATAAAGGATAAAAAACTGAGTCTTTACTAGACTGTCATGAGAAAGGTAATACTAGTAACAGTGTTGAAAAAAAATACAGTTAACTACTTAATATTAACTGAGCAGATCTGAGGCTCCAAATCTCATTACAATATTACTTAGTCTTAAAGCAAAAGAAATAAAGTGGGTAAAAACTTTGGTCATGTAAATAGCCAACAAATAAGACATAAAATAGCATGGGCACTGGTACTACAACTGATCTCCCACAAACAACCCATTCCCCCTCTCACTATTCTTGTAGAAGATCAAAGGAAGGGCATTTCCAGGAGGCTTAGTTAGAGTTCAAGTGCAATATTCTAAGTATTTTCTACTAATATGGTGGCACTTGCACAGTAACTCATTTCACTTGAGTGTTTTGTGCTGCCTCAGAGCTTATTATGCAGTCTGGTCCCCTTCCTTTCTCTACCAAGAAACAGGGTGATTTGCTCAAGCAACAACAGCAGCTAGGCTACTTCCATATTGCAGTTAAGGTAAGGTCTCAATTACCCAGCAATCGTATGATTCTGCTCCTGGAGTGCTGTCAGTACCTTGCTTTTCCTGGAACTGCAAGAACAAATGTGTTGCATGCCCAATATAGACCTAATTCATAGATATAAACTCTGGAAACAACCCTCAAACAGAATGCAACTCTACATAAATCTAATGAATTTTCCTACAGAGAAGAAAAATTACCTGTAATTGCCAAAATGAAGTCTGTGAATTCAGAACACCCAATAAAATTATATATGCAAGGATCTTATTATACAGTCTTTGCACATATCAAAATGCGAAGAACAGCCTATCGTAGCCAATCCTATTAAAATTAATTGGTATCTTGTCTCAAATACATTAGGTCACAAGGAGAAGCTCAGGCTATATATAAAATGTTTGAGACATTCATACAACACACCATTTTTCATCATTTTTTGTGATTCCTAAGTGTCTTAAGCAATCAGTGACACACACTAAAATGCCAATGAAATCATGGCTGCATTAGTATTAATTGTGACCAAAGTGAGATCACAGACAGTGAAATTGTTCCATAATCCCAGGATAGAGAAAGAATCTCAAGCTTCGAATGCACTTTACACAGATCAGTTTGCAGGGACTATCTGTTCACAGTTCAGCCATGTTCCCTTTATCTATCATATGCATGAGAAAAATCAACAGAAGGAGGAAATAAACACTTGAATTTGAGTACTGAAGTGAATATGTAAATAATTTCACTATTGGACAATACAATAATAATTCTTCATAATTCCTAACAAAAGTATAAGAAATTTGTTATATCTGGGAAAATCTACTTTAAATATCATTGCATAGCATAATTTAAATACCATTTCACATTATGTTTTTGGTCTGTAATTTGAAAAATTGAATTGACTATTCAGTAAAGCATTCATGGGGCTATTCTATCACTGTCTAAGTGTCTTTACTGATATAAAATGAATTTGGTACTGAATGCATAAACCTTAATTCAAAAGATTGGCAAAGATCTCAAACAATTAAATGGTCCAGGCATGCTTTCAATGAATCTTGTTTTGTAGTGCAGAGTGATACATTTATCAAACACCACACACATATGTTTCATCAGTTCTGTAAAAATTGATCTAGTCTCTTTGTTTTTGCTTCTAAGCATCTTCAGTGTATGCAGAATTAAAAGTTGGGAGAATCCAACCATAAAGACATATGCCTTGGAACGGAAAAGTAAAAAGCCAAATTGATTCTAACAAAAAATTTAATAAGAACAAAACTCTCCACAAAAAATGTTATGTACTGTGCTTTTTAACTGCACAAGCTGAAGTTATCAACCATGGAAAGAAAAGGATGGAGAAGTACAAAAGCAGAAACCACCATTCACAAAGCTTCTACGCCAGACATACATAGCTGCTGAAATTTTGATGTTTACACCACAGATAAATCTAAATCATTTTACCTCTTCAAAACCTATTTTTAAAATTTCATTCAATTTTCACCAGTGTCTTTAAAACTCCTACAAATTATAGGCATCTGGAGAAGTTATCATCCCAAAATACCTTTAGTTAGTGAACTTCAGTAACAGAGTGCTGGAATACTCAGACACCCACTAAATGCCCTTTAGTTTCTGGCTGTCTCTGAGCCTCCACTACTATGGCAGTTCTATGGCATAGCAGAACTATGAGGCATTTGCCTGGGGGAAGGGAAGGGAAGGGAAGGGAAGGGAAGGGAAGGGAAGGGAAGGGGAATAGACAAAAACGATTTTAGTTGAACAGGGTATACAGTGATCATTTAGTTCAACTGTCTGACCACTTCAGGTCTGACCAAAAGCTATAGCATTTTGTTAAGGGCATTGTTCAAATGCCTCTTAAATATTGACAGGCTTGGGGCATTAAACACCCCTCTAGGAAGCCTGTTCCAGCATTTCAACTCCCTCTCAGTAAAGGGGCAAAAAGCCCCAGTTCTGTAGATTTTAAAAAAATGAAAGGACTTCTTGTGTAAAACTACAGGCAGAATAGTGCATGATTGATTCTGAGCTACTGAGCTTGAAGCAATATAAAAGGTTTCACTTCAAGTGCCAGTGATGAATCATGCTGAGCCTGGCCTGGGCTCCCCATCTGCATGCAGGGGAGAGTGTGTGTTCCCTGTTCTGCAGAGCTCTTGTGTTGTTTCAGCAGAGATCCGGCCTCAGAGATGGAGGAAAGACAGTGTTGTGAACCATGTCAGATTTGTATCTCCTGATGCTGCACTCAGACACCACGTACTGTCTTGAGGCAGACAAGGCTTGTTGCTACACAAGAGGTGTCTGTCAGAGGACAGGAATGTCAGAACACAAAACTGGCTCTGAGAAGTAAGTATCTCATTTCCTCTGATATACTACAGTAACTTCTGATTTTCATTCAGTGTTTCCATGTACGTGCAGGAAAAACACATGGGTGTATTTGGGTAGATTTGTGTGGCAAGGTTGTGGTAGCAGGGGGAGCTCTAGAGGTGGCTTCTGTGAAAAGCTGCCAGAAGCTTCCCCTGTGACCAACACAGCCAATGCCAGCCAACGTCAGGACTGACCTGCCACTGATCCCAGCAGCAACAGTGGTAACACCACTGGGATAACATGGCTAAGAAGGGGCAGAACTGCTGTGCAACAGCAATCACAGCTGGAGAGAGGACGCCCATGGAGTCCCACAGCAGAGCAAAGATCCACCTGTAGCCTGTGGAGAATCCATAGTGGGGCACGTGAATGCCCAAAAGAGTCTGTGACCCTGTGAGGAGCCCTGCTGCTGCAGACTCCAGGCAGGAGGTAGAGTAAATGGGGAATAAAGTTGAGTCTGGGAAGGCAGGAGGGAAGGGGAAACTTGTTTTTAAGACTTGGGCTTTTTTCTCATTACCTTACTCTGATTTAATAGGCAATAAGTTAAATTATTTTTTCCCAATTCAAGTCTGTTTTGCCTGCGACAGTAATTGATAAGTGATCTCTCCCTGTCCTTTCCTCAGCCCCCATAAGGCTTTCATGGTATTTTTGTCCCTGTTGTGTTGAGAAGAGGGAGTCATAGAGCAGCTTTGGTGGGCACCTGGCATTCAGCCAGCATCAACCCACCACAGTCTTGTTAGTTAAAGTAGCGACAGTTGCCCAGAATTGGTATACAATGCATTTTCTGAAAAACACAATTCCTGGAAGACTGCAATTAAAGGCTCTAATCCTGCACTTAGCTTGACAGAGACAAACCTTAAAAAAAAAAAAAAAAGTAGAAAATCTCCTTGAACTCAGCAGTACTTCTTGCAGCTGTGCAATTCCAGCCACCTAAACTTGCTGCAGTTTTAAGGCGGTGGGCTGAAGAGGCTTCAGGAGTCAATGAAACACCACAAAAGGGATGATATTTACACATGTGACAGGGAACAGCAGAATAGTATTGGAATGAGAGAGAAGACTGAGAATAATATTAGGTGTTAGAAGCCAAAAAAATAGTGTACATAGGCAAAATTTAATGATTCTAAGTAGAAAAGACAGAAGATGGAAACCTCAGGGCATAGGAGATTATTTTGATAAAGTGAACATGTAGAGCATGCACTGAGAAACTACAGCACTATGATGTCTGGAGTAGAAAGAGAAATGCAAAGCTCAGGCTGACTGGTGAAGCTGTAAAAGGCCCAGAGGGGGTTAAGAAGAGAGCTACCAGTCTAGGCAGCAGGGGAACAAGTGATGGGGAAAGGCTGCTAGGCACCCGTTACATAAGGATGCTGCTGTGATAAACTGTGGGAAAGGGGAGCCTGCAGGGGAACCCTGGCAGCCCACATCAGGTTGTGATGTTGTTTCTAATGTTTCCTTCATTTCTGTGATAAAACAGCAGCAACAGAGTCAGAACTGCTGAGAATGAACATGAAGAACAATAGCATGTCACTGAATCTGTAATGGATCTAGTGGATCACTTTCATCACTGAAGAAAGTAACCTCACAAGAGAAAGAACCCTTTATCATTCTGTGGTTCCTCCCAGCATCATCTCTTATATCAACCAAACTGCACAGATCAACACATTTTTGATTTAGCCTTACACAGTTAATCTCCTAAACTAAACACAAACATCATAGCCTAATTTTTGAACAACTAAAGGTGCACAACATAGTCATGGGGCAAATAAAAATAACAACAGTGATCAAAAGAAAGATTTCAAAGTGGAGGAAAAAGTCAACCTCCCCCCCTCCTAATGCTTTTTGAAGCTGAAATTCATGAGCTGAGTTAATGTAATGATAAGTGTTTTCAAAGTACAGTTTATGGGATGATGGAAATAAAAGAATGCTTGAAAAAACACTTATAAAGGAGCTAAGACATAAAATGCTTACAGTGTTATGACTTTTCTTTTACAATTTTACTCAGAATAGAAAAGGACTGAAGACTAAAACAGAAGAGACAAAAGAAGTATATTTTTCTTCAAAAGGTCATTATGGTATTTTGTTACATTTTTATACAGAAGCAATTTCCTGAGCAAATAATAAGTTCTTTGTGTCACCTCCTTAGCAAATTGAATTAAAGTTCTTTCTGTAAATGTAGTCATTCACATTAAGTCAACTCATTAAAAACACGGCTGAAGAGTTTCACTAGTAATGAAAACCATTTACAGGGCTGAGTTTGTGAGCTGGGCTCAACCCAAAAAAATGCTACCACCCTAACTCAGGTATTTGCATTGCTTTATTGACATGGACACTTCCCCATACGAGCTAATGTTCAGTGCCTGTGACACAGAATTTTACTTTTCCTATGAACTGTAGCTGAAAACATTTCCTTCTTAATTCAAGAAATAATGAAAAAAAAAGAACTAAATTTCATAAAGTGCAAGCAATGTCTAATGCCAGGACACTAACAGATGGCCAGATCTCATTACAGCAATGTAAGTTGTTACTGCTCTCTGCCCTCAGACATGATCTTCCCTTTGCTCTTGAATGGATGCCTTGTCAAGTCTGACCTAGAACAGAGGCTAGACAGAGTTAAAGAATAAAGTAGGTATTTATTAGAAAGCCTCAATGGATCCACCTTGGGCAGTACAGGAGCCCAGCCAGGGCCATACCGAAGATGAACTAAAATGGTCACAAAATGCATGACCGGTCATGAGGTCTCTCACTTTTATAAGTTCTGATCCATTAGCACGTTGGAGTTAATTGTCCAGTTACAGCTTTAGGTTATGAAGTCTCATCCTTCTTGTTTTTCTCTCTCCAGTCCATGTTGTTTATGCTCATGGGCCTGAGATTTTGATCAGTTTTACTTGGTCCCAAGTTAGAAAAGGAATTGTTTTGATTAGCTAGTCTGTGAAGAGAGCTTACCATCCCTTATTATGAAGCTCAGAATGGCACACTACAGCAGTACAGAATCTGAAAAATATAAAAGCTAAAACCTAAGGCATCATCACAGCAGAAGCACACTGCAACTGCTCAGCCTAGTCAGCCACCCACAGGCTAAAGCAGCATCTAACAATCAAGCTGGAAATTGAAGGCCAAAAGAGGTTTTTGACCAGTGGAATTCACGTGGCAAAAAGAATACTCAGCAGAGTGAACCAAAGTCCCTTTGTCAATCCTGAGTGAAGTAGACTGTATTAATATTCTTGTACGTGTATTCTATAACAGGATTATACTCATGTTTAGACTAGAAATCCCAGTGCCAGCACATCCAAAACAAGCAGGGTGCTTTCTAGGAGTAGATGGGCATTTGTGGGATGAAAGCCTTAGAAAACGAAACCTTAGAAAACTAAAACTAGAGTTCAGAAACATACTACCAGGAAATAAATAGTTCTACAGAAACAGGAGAAGACGACTTGGCAGGAAGGCAGGAAATGTGGAGGCAGCATGTGACATAATTCATAAGAAGCCTAAAGAAAGGTTTTAGTACAGCTGCAAAAGAAAGACATCTAGGTATGGACTGCAGAGTCATCAAGTTATTGGGGAATAATCTCTCAGTTCATTATGCAACTTTGCACACTTACTTTCTGTTGGATAATCCACTCCATTTTTATGTACTCTACATAAACCCCAGGTTGATGAAAATTGGTGTTATTCCAGTTGATGTAATCTGTTCTTGTTATTTGCTTCATTTTAGTACAATTGGCTATTCCTGTTACTTTTGCTCAGATCAAATTTCTAGTCTTTATTCCAAGAAACTGCTACTTGCTGTTGTAACCAAGTCTTTAGAAAGATAAAGAGTAGCTTTGATATTTTTCTGTTCCATTAGTACACTAAGTCATCCTATAAACAGAAGCTTGTTGGGGGGAAATTTGACAAATCATTCTGTCATTTTAATTTTAGTAGGAGTTATTATACCAGACTTATTAGTGAACAATTCACCCTCCATCTGTGTGATTTCTGTATTAAATATTGCCAGTTTCACATGGATGCCATACAAAATTGTGCATTAAAATGATAATTTCTTCCACTTACTGATGCCTGCACTGGGATATTTTACCCCCTCCTTCCACATCCTTTTACAAGACATGTATGCCCTAAATCCATCCAACTGCTTCTTCCCTTTTCCATTCCAAAAATTTTTTTCTCAAGGTCACCAATGAAGATATTAAGATTACTTTTTCTGACTTAAGCAAACCAGCAGCTTTCTACTGCTATCTGAAAGGGACCAAAATTGGTTGGGAATTGCTAATTACATTCAGCAAATCTGGATTATTTTACTACCACCATATTTAATGTAAGAGTTAACTTTTTTTTTTTTTTTTAGCTTACTTAAATTAATGTTTTTATGCTTCTGCTGTAGGTTTTGGTTTTGAGGGTTATAGTGGGGTCTTTTGTTTTGTTTTGTTTTAATAAGGTAGTTATGACAATCCACATTTATAAAGTAGCATGCTCTTTCATCATGGCCTTCTTAAACAACAATTTTTCTATTGATTTATCATAGAAATTACTGGAAAAAAATTCTAGGCTTTTAGCAGGAAATGTCAGGTACTGTATTAATACAAAGTGCTCAGAGTTCACTTCCTGACTGCAAAGTTTCTGTTGGTTTATTCTTAGCCATCGACTAGATCTGATTGAGTTTGAGTTTATTTTTAGGAATACTATTCATCCTTGAACTTTTATTTATGATATTGAGAATTCTTTATAGAAATGACCACAGGAGGATACAACACCGCCAAAGCATATTGGACTGTGGCTCCCTCTAGACATGTCATTTGTTTTGCAAGCAGCTAAGGAAGCCATATATTTTTTCATGCCTCTTTAAGCTCACAGGTGCTCAAAATATTTGGAGAATTCTCAGGGCTTAGATCCCTACGCAAAGAAGCTATTTTTATATCTTTTATTTCTATTGGACAGATGAAAACATAAAGCACTGTGGCTAAATCCTTACAGATACTGAGTTGAAACTACTTCTGCCAACTTCTTTGAGTAAGTATTCTGGCTGAAGCTCACATTTTCCTTTGCACTGTGAAAGCAACACACAAAGAAATTCATTAACAGACGTCAATTAGGTAGAAGAGCAGTCTCGAAGGACATGGAGAAAATACTTTTATTTCAGTAAATACTACATTTAAATACCGCATTTTCAGGTTACGCAGCAGGAACATCAAATCAGCAGCAACGTATGCTGGATGTCTAATTGTCATCCAGAGGTCAGCATTACTCTGAAGTCCCTGGAAGAGCTCCCCAGATCTCCTCTTCTCTGCATCTCTGCCAGCAAGTGGTTTCCTATCAGAGGACTCTGCAAACAGAGATAAAAAGAGAAAGAATCAGGAGCGCTCCTGCTGAACTAAGTAAATTAACCCAGGAGGATATTGATGAGTTTACTAATTTATTTAACACATACAGTGAATTCAAAATGGGAATAAAACCTCATCTCTTACCATTCATCAGTTACATATTGCCTAGGGCCATGAGCCTGCTCATAGCCTCTTCTTTCTCCTTGTTTTTTGCCCAATTTAGTTTCCTTTTTCTTTTTCTCTCCTTTCCTGTACTTCATTTTGGACTGAAATACTTCAAACATAAATGCTCTGGTTTGTAACAGTCAACATACTGTCACTACAATCTTTACAATGACAGATGCCACTTTTTTTAAAGTAGAAACATGTTTTTTATTAGCAGCTCTATAAGCCCTCTACTCTGTTAAAAGAACTCCTTTCTGAAAAAAACAACTGTGAGAAAATACATTTTCACTAGCAGCTCATCTTCTTGACTGCCCAGATAACCTTTCTCAAGGAGGAGAGGTACTTACATGAGTACTTGAGCTACAGCTGACCACTCCTTACCTTGGGATTTTCATCAGGTAGGCTGGAAATACCTGAAGAGAACCATGTGAACAAAGGCAAAACAACAAACATTTACCCCTAATCCCTGCAGCTTTCAATGTCCTTTTTGTATTCAGAGGTCTGCAGAATAAATGATCACCTGGATATGTAGATTAGTCTTCACTTACAGGTTTTAAAAGATAAATTATTTTGTTCCCTCAAGGACTATGGGAGAGGAATCTTGAATGTTGTTCAACTTGGGAGTCCTGCAAGGCATGTGGTATGCAGCCAAAGTGGCAAAATCCACAGAGGATTGGCATATTCAGGGAAACCAGCTCAGACCCACCTCCTCCTGTCTCAGATCAGACATTATTCCACAGGCACAGTTGCCATACCAAGTGGGATCACACTTCTGCACAGAAATTTTTGCGCATCCCTCACCTTTTATTGTTACTCTAGTAAGTCAAATTTAGAAGAAAACATTTATCAACAGGTGCCTCTACCCCAAATAACACAATTTTCTGTTGAATGGAAAATGGACTTCAAACTGCAGAGAAGAAAGGAAACAAGTCTCAAGACTGAAAAGCAGAAAAATAATTTAAGAAAAAAATATATATAAAGGGACATAAAATAGAAAACAAACAGGAAAAATAAATAGCAAGCAACTGAACAGGGTCGGGACAGAGAGAGGAAGGGAACACAGCTACCTGCCAACACTATCAGGGATGCTGAGAAAAGCAGACCTGTTCAGCCTGGCCCTTCTTCTGCCATATGCATCCTCTCTTAACCAGGAGCTGAAGGAAATGAACTTTTCTCCCTACTATTACTACTTTCATCAAATCAATATGAATGTAGTACCACTCTTTCTAAGAAAGCACTTCACTCTGAGGGTTTATTATATCTTTCTTGTGCTCAACAGCTACAAAGTTTCAATTTCCTTGAAGACAGTCATTTTCTGATCAACTTCTCAATGTTTGCTTTCCCTCTGCTCCTTTTACAGCTACTTCCTTTCACCCCTCCTTGCCTTCTTCCTTTTTCTTATCTTGTCGTGTTTATTCCTGTACTCCCAGGTCTTTTCCACTCTGCTTCAAGACAGTATTATCAGCTTATCTTGAAGCACACACTTATGACAGCAACAAGAATTAACTGCCTGTTCTACCACATGGAACATATTTTTATGTAGCATTAAATTTAAAAGGAGATCAGAACACAGGCAATTAATTGAGAAGTTTACTTTTCCAATTAAATGGAAGGTTAATGAAGATAACATTAGAAGAAAACATGCTGAAGACAAAAACCAGTTCACTGAGTTCTGATTATTGCTCTTTATGCAGCCTTCCCCTTCTCAGCAGAGCAATTAAGCTACGAGGTCTATGGCTAATATGTGATTATGTGGTCTATGTGATTCAGTTCAAGAAAAAAAAATGTAAAGGAGTAAAGGACAAGGCTTTTGCTTTCACTCTTCATTCACGGGAGTGAGGTATTTTTGCCTCTGGGATTAGAAAATTGGAATAGATTAAATCAATAACACGACGTTTATTTTTTAAGTCTTATCACAGAAAATTGCAAAAATTTAAAATTCAGCTTGAATAAAAATTTATCCAAAACCTGTTCCTGAGGGCAGTAGAAAAGCTTTTGAAAATTGTGAATGATTTCCTTTTTTTTTTTTTTAATTTTTTAATATAAATACCTTAAATCAAACAGCAGTCAAGTGACCTTTGTGACTTCACCCAAACCCTTTCACTTCTATTCAATATTGGCAGAAAAAATTGGAGCGCCATCATCTCCACATTTCCATAAATATGCATAATTTCAATGATGCTGGCTTGCTTGCAATTCCCTTGGGTTTCCTTTGGGTTTATTTTTTGACAACTTCATGAGAAAAAATAAATAGATTCCTGAATTAAAAAAAAAA
>WBNO01007591.1:53469-81968 GCA_013400575.1 Peucedramus taeniatus | reverse complement strand
AAAAAAAAAAAGACAAAACATAACAACAAAACCACCTACATTTCTCAGTTGGAAGCCATTACAGAGAATGTAAAAGAGTAATGTAAGAATGTAAGAATGTAATAAAAGAGAACTTTTACCCAAGAACTCTAATTTTAGTCATCATCCCTGGGTCTGATGACTAATTTATGAAATCCTCTTAATCCATCTGAGGAACCTGCACAGAGATAGATTGTTTCAGTTGGTGATACAGAACATGTCCCTCTCTTTCTTCATTAGCTGTAGAGAGCTCAATAAATGTAGGCTAGGGAGACTACACTGAGTTGCCCCTAGCTGGATAATATGTGTATACCTGCTTCTCTACCCATTGAATCAGAAAATTTTGTCTATATCATCAATTTAAGTCTGCAATATTCTGAAATGAAAGATGTCTTATTATAGAAGTCTCCAGTCTTGCAAATAAATACACCCCTAACTCCACACTTGGTATACCTGGTAACCAGTGCAGTTTCTAAAGACAAGAAAACACAATGGGCCAATACAGAGAATGGTTGCTGCTTTTAATACTTTATCTCAACTAACACAGATGCAATCCCAGATTTAACATGTGACTTTCTGTCACAATAGCTCTATGTAACTCTGTATTTTTACCACATTATTATAATTTTGATTACTTCCATTATTCTAGAATTGTCACAAACTTTTACTCACTCAATGGTATTTAGTTTTTGCCGATGTGATTTCAGAAAAGAATCCATGCTCTGCTTGAGTACAGTAAATTATTAAAATGTAATTCTTCTCCTTTCTCCCAAGATATTAAATGTTATTTTGCATTTGACAAGACCTCGGGCTAGCTCAGTGATTGCCTTTGTACCTGCCCATGACTGGGAGAACAGAAGATTTTCTGATTGTTTTCTCTGCCAGTACTTACACTATTGAGGTAGGACCACTTTCAGTTTGGCAAAGAGACAGCAGGCAAGCATCTGTAGAGAGTCCCAGAACAGATGCACTGTTGAATATAAACTGATACCAAAAGATAAATTTATAATAAAAATATTAAACCATCAGATTAAGACCTCTTTCACCTGCCAAGGTTTTGATGTATAAATAGAATGTTTTATGGGCTGCATTAATATAATTAATTTATCATCATTATAAAAGTACACTTAGTTTGTAGCTCGATTTTCTAAGCTGATTTTCCCTATTAAATTGACATCTCCAGCTGACTTTCACATTCCCTCTTGTAATAACTAACTTCTTCAGGCTTTTAACCTTTAAAATCTTATAGCAAATTAAATTCTTCATAATCCCATAGCCCCCAAAATTATTTTCTCTTCAGTAAAAATATGAATAGGAGGCGAAAAAGGAAATGTCACTTTGCTTTTCACTGCAAGAACTAGAAGAAAAAGTGTAGTAATATATGCAACCTGATAGGCTTTCATCATGCTCTTAAAACAGTTAATTCAACTGGATCTCATGCATGCATTACCCCTAGATAGATTTCCCTCATTAACTTAAATAACAGCAGACATAAATCTTGACATAATCTTCTCCCTGAACTTTACTGTCCGTAAAGCATATGGAGTCTTCTTTGCCAGAGAGAAACTCAGTCATTTTTACACTCCTGGTGCGGAGCCAGCTTTTTGTATCGGTGTGGCTGGCAGGATGAATCAGCAAAATAACTCTACCTCTCTGTCTTTTATTGAATCCTGTCAGATTACCGAGTTTTTAAAGGCCACATGAAAGGTTCACAAACTAAGCCTTAAATTTATAATTGAGGATAAACAGACTGCCAGTCACCGTCAGTGACAAACCCATATTTGGGTACCAGTGTGAACACAACATGATGAACATCATCAAGATCTAATACTCCCTCTTTTGGCATTCATACACCTGAATCAGGGGTATTAGAGGGGCTGCAGCCAAAACATTAATTTCTTATTGTATAACCTTTTGCTGCGTTGTGTACCTGAACATGTAACTCATCATTTCCCTGTCATGTAATTTGTGGCAAGAAGCAAAGCTTTCTCATTTGGAAGAGGGAAGGAATTCTGCCTTCAACATGAGTGAAGGAAAGTTGTAGTAGCATTTACTATAGTCATCAGCTAGTTGCACTGTGGGAGAGTTAAGAGTTCACAAATAAAAGACATTTAGCAGTATGTGAAAAGCAGGGGAAAGGCCGGAAAAAAGCAAGTCCAGAAAAAAAAGGTAAATTTAAAAAGCTAATTTAGAGACACTATCTGAAAAATACTAAGAAAATACTCAAAGCAATAGAGGATTTCAGTATGGTATATGATACCATACTGAAATATGGTATACTTGGAATATACATACAATATGGTATACTTGGAAGTCAGCCAGAAGCCAGTCTGCAAGCAAAAACAGGGGCTGACAGACACTCACTGGGGACAACCTTTCATTATCACTTCCAATGGATTACCTTTCTCACTGACTGGATGGCCAATCTTAATTTTCCACAGGTTTAACCATCAGAATCCTGAGGACATCTGAATTTCTTTAATCTATGACATCCTCTAGATATATTTCTAAAATTCTTAAGGTTCCAGACAATGATTGAGACTCTTGAGTATCATTACCATTTAGTGGGAAAGACTGTCATGATCCTGTTACCTCATATAAATAGACAGATATATGGGCAGACATTTATATCAATTGCAGTTTTCCTTCCACATCCCTGCAGACCACCTTTTAAGAAAACTGTAAACTATATCGAGTCAGCAGATAAGCAGATTTGTAAAGAAAACAAATTAGACATATCTTTTGTTCATCTCTTCTGCAGCTCAAGGATGCTCACATCATCACTGCTCTAGGTAAAACATGTAGACAAGAAAATTTTTAATTTAGTTTATATCCCAAGCCCTCTGGACACAAGGAGAATAAACAGTAATAAATGAGGATTTCTCTTCTCAGTAAGACACAGACACACAACAAATCACAGGAGGAAAGTTCCTTTGCAAAAATTGGAAAGTTAATAGGTATTCTCAATGTCCTGCCTGAAAATTAATCTTCCACTTAATCAAACCCTTTTTGATAAATAATACTTTTCCTGTCAACAAGACTAGATTTAATATGATTTCTTATGTGGAAATGGCAATCTGGAAAATGTAAGCTCTTTTTTTCTATTTTTATTTTTATTGTAACTTAATTTTTTGTGTGTGTGTGTGCTTGATACAGGCCAGACCTCTTAAGCAATTTTGACAGTTAAAACCCACATGATCCTCAAGCCAGAATGTTTCTGCATGTGTAGAGCAGAATCAGAGTGAGGGACCTCTCAGGAGAAATCTCATGAGTTTGATGTGCCCTCTGAGTTGAGCAGTGGGCCTTTCAGCACACAGCTAAATACTCAAGTCCTTAAATTCTACCTGGTTTAGGTGGAAATCCTTTGTTTCAACTGGTCCTCACTAACAAAAATTGTCCTGTCTAGCTGGTAACTCCCTGTTGCAATACCTGATGGGTATTGCAAACTTACAAGCATTAGAAACTCTTTCAAGTTTAATATTCACCATTCTTGCATGACTTGAAAAGTCTTATTTCTTTTCTTCCTGTCCAACTTTCTGTGGGTCAAACTGCCTCCATTTGCTTTGTCACAGATTTCTACATCTCCAAATGTGCTTTATGTGGTTTCACAGGGCTGCAAGAGGAAAGCTTAATTTGGTTTTTTAGACACATGGGGTGGGGATTCACCTCATCATATTTTTGAAGCTGGGATGATCAGCACTGGTTTCACTCAAGGATATGGTTCTAAATGAAACTAGACTGTATGCTTACATGATAAAAAAAATATAAATGTCATCTATGTGCATGTAAAATGTTACAAGGATTCCGTTCAGGACATAATTTTAGACTACAAAATGTTTGTCAAATTGCTGACTATGCTCCTTAAATATTGAGAATAAAGGGATCAGGAGCAAAAAACAGGAGCATGGAATTGATTCAAATTGTTTTCCTCCTAACATTTTTCTCTATATGATATGATAAAATGATGAATATTATAAATATTATAGATATGATAAAAGCTTAAGAGAAAAAAAAATATCAACAGAGTAGCTAACTGAAATACTTCTAACTCTATCCAATAAAATACATTGCAACAGCATCCCAGTAGATATATGTTTTCCACAAGCAGTTTATAGATAAGGCACTGGTCTCTAAAGTGAAACAATGGCACAGAACCATAAATCAGGAACAGATTAATGCTAAGGACAGTGATGGAGGAAATACAGTAAAGGTCACACTGAAAAGGCTTTCTATATTAGTTTTCTTGGCTGTGATTGTTCTTATTCTCACAAAGTTCCCAACCAGAAAAAGAATAGAAAGACTGAAAACTCCAGCTTTGGTCTCATGATAGGCTCTTAAAACTTCAAATAAATATTGCAGAATTGAACTTAAAACATTTATTCTTTTTTTTTTTTTTAATTCCTCATACTTTTCCAGATATTTTACCTCCTACATAGACACATTGACAAGCAATCTTCAGATATGAACTAACATATAATTTCCTCTGCATCCCTATCTCATTTAATATATAGGGGTTGGATTATAAACCAGCACAAAGTTTACAGATGTCATTTAATATTCCTCAATTTTATCTGTTTGGTACTATAACCAAAGAAGCATTCTTTCAAATGCTTCATACATATGTATCTTGATTTGTATTTTACAGTAAATATTCATCTTGAAAGAAAGGGATTTTTTCAATTTTTTCATGGACATGTGACTTAATTTTCTCCACATTTACAGATAATATGTTTTTTATCTTTCAATATTTTTCAGTCACCTGTTGAATTATTACAATACTTCATACTTCACATACAATCCTGGAACTCTGTATTACTTTTTTAAAAAGCACTTGGATAGATTTACAGAAACTTCTGAAAACACCTATCATGGGAAAAAATAAGCTAATTATGAATTAAATGTGAAAACTACAAAAATAGTAGTAATAATAATAAAAAAGACATCTCAGCTTTTATCAGTTTACCTAGACTGAGGCTTAAGGAGAAAAAAAAACTTTTTTAATTGCAGCTCAGAAGACAAGTTCTCCACAACAGAATTGAAAGAAACTCTGAATCAAGCAATTATCTAAATTTCTGTAGCAGGCCAGCATTTGATTTTGTCTTTTATTTCTTCAAGATTAACCGAAGAAACTTTAAAAAGAAGGCTTTCTGAATTCAACATTAAAATGCATGACAGTCCAAACTGTATGCAGCAATTTCACTCACTTTAATATTTAATACATCACCAGAACTACATTGCTAACTGAGTTCATTCTGCCACATAAATTTCCATTCACTGTGGCATTTATCTTGGACTATACTTCATTCCTCTACAGCACTCATCCAAATGCAGAAGAAAGTCACAAAATCCCTGTGCTAGGCAGGATACTGAGTTTGTGCCACAAGAGCAGGAATTATCTGTGATTTATTTATTCCTGCACTGGTAAATTAGTGAGAGGACTGCCCATGTGGATCTCCACTGAGGAGACAGCAGAGTAAGACCATGGAGGTTTGGAAGGAAATATTTTATATGGAGCACATCTCCTCTGCACTTGAGTAAACCATCCATTACCCTTTGTCTTGATTGCACTCTCTAAAAGACGTGGTAAGCAGTCCCAAGTAACTTCCAATACTAAAAGGATTTTAAAAATACAAAAAACAAATATTTATAGTTCTTTCTAACAGAGATGAGAATGATACACTTGAAAAAAGCTTGGAAAATAGCAACAGTTGTTTATATCACACAGAAGAAAGAACAGTGCCACTGTGAGCTGTTCCAGGCAAAATATTTCCCATGCCCTTTGCACTACTTTTTTACTCCAAAGCCCTTCATAAGTATGCCACTTCAAACATTTAGTGTAAACTGGAAAAAATGACAGGAGGATGTGAGCTGATGGGGTTAATTTGTGGGAGGCACCATGTTCTTTTATTTCTTCTTATTCTTGGCACTAAAACCCCTAGCTATCTATTCTCTTTCTCCCCTTTCCTCTCCCACGTCTTCCACTCTCTCTTCCTCTTTTTCACCTAAAACCCTTCAAAAATTTCCAAGACTTCTTGTTTAAATTTGTATTAGGTTGGGTCAGGCAGCCTTGGCCTCTGCTCTCAGTGCAACTCAAAGCCTCCTGCAGGCACTCCGTCTGCCAGTTTGCCGGCCCCGGGGCTGGGAGCCTTGCAGCTGCCTGGGCACCTCTCCACACTTGTGTTAATTAACCCAGGCACATGCTGATGAAGCTGTAACGCTCTCAGAGCCTGACAAGTATCTCTGTTGCACTGTGTAGTTAGAGCTGTTATAGTCTGTTGCTCCTCATTGTCACAAATATCTTTGCATTATACTTTATAATGATTTCATTGATTAGTTGCTACACAATCCACTTGGTTTTATCTTTTTTTTTCTAATATCAGCCTTCCTATCTTTTCTGACTTCCCCATTACATTTTTTTTTCTCTTTTATGACTTATCCACAGTCTTCCTTCTGTTCTATTGACACCTCACTCCTTTTTTCTTCTTTCAGCATTTTAAAAATTGAATAATTTATTTTATTATTACTAATTTTAACCTTCTCTACACTCTAGCCTTTTTGAGGAAAAGGCTGAGTACAGAAGCACGACTGACAAAAACAGCAGTGTTTTGCAAGAGGAAGTCAGCACTTGAGATCTGTAGTGCCATTAACCACTGCAACACATATGGGTTGACAGCAACCTTTTTTTTTCTCATTTTATATTTATGAAACTCAGTTTCTGCTTTCCTGGAAGGTAAGTCTTAAGGCAAGAGGAAGAGAGCAGCTCCTAACACTAGACCTGCTGCCTTCCATAATTTGAAGTATTTGTAGGCTAATGAAATAGAGATTTTGGAGTTTACTTAAAATAACATTATGAATTGAGCATTTAAAGTATAGTCTGTAGAACTCTGGGGTGAAGTTTAACCTTTTTACTTAAGAAACCCCTGCCATGGTACAAAGGGCATAGGAAAATGCAAATGTCTAAGGTTTCTTGCATAGAAAACAATACCAAGAGGAGATCAAGAGATACAAAAAGCCCAGATAAAGAAACCCCTCTGTCTCCAAGCTCATTAAGACCACGGAATACCCAGATAAGGACCGAGGGACCAAGAAGCACATGCGAGTGGAGAAAAGGTTCAAAAGTTCATCCTCGAGGAAGACTACAAATCTTCAGCCTCAGAGACCACCAGAGACCCCCGTGCGACCACCAGAGCCAACAAGGCATGCCCAGAAGGGCGTGGACCTGATCACCATACGAGGCGCGGACAGGCGGGGCCAGGGGTTGAATATGCATGAGAAAAGTTGTGCAATCTCTTACATATGGAACACCTTTGTGAATAAAGCTGTGGGGCAGCCCGAGGCTCGGGGCACAAGTCCTTATGAGAGCTATCTCACTTGTGCTGGGGCTCCAATACATACCCACTGCATAACTAAACTTAGTTGTGGAGTCTATTTATTCTGTAAGAATAAATAGAAGAAGAAGACTAAACATTCTTATTCCCTGGTACCTTAGGGTCATAGCCAGAGAGAAGGCTTCCGGCAGCGGCTTCTTGTGTTTGCACCAGCTTGTGGCAGTTCTCTGTTCCTATGGAGTGTTGGTTGCATGCATCACTGTCTATACACTCTCAGATGATGGAAGAGCACTGCTAAAAGCACAGCAAAGAAAGCTGTCTCTAAGGGCCTTGTACAGCCAACAGCTAAAGGACTGTCTGCAGCTCCTTTTACAGCTGTTCAATTAAGAATTTCAGAGAAATTCTTGATCTATCCTAGCAACTTCCATTCTATTTTTGCTCTACCTCTACCAATCTTTCTCTGCATGGTGCATGGACCACAAATGTGGCAAATCAAGAATTTCTTCTTTTTCTGCACAGGTGTTTGTCCTGTGCAGAAATGTTAAAATTGAAAATGTTAAAAAATTGAAATGTTAAAGTTGCTAGGAAGGGACAGTGTGTGGGTGTGGAGTCCCCAAAAGGAGCAAGAAGAGAAAGGGATAAAACGATGTCCAGTTTGGATGACACAGCCCATCATGAAGATCCCAGAACATCCATCTACACGTGATTTCGCAATATCACCCAGAGTGGGAAAACAAAGGACACTCTAAAAGAAAGTGTAGATCATAGCCATGGTCTGTAGCTCCATAGTCATGGAGAAAATGGCAGGAGACACAGAGAAACAAGAGTTTGTCAGCAGTGTTGCCTGAAGATTTTCAGGGGTCAAACACAATGGAGACACACCATCCACAATTCACATCCAGGAACCAGCCCACAGCTGCCAAACATGCTAACCAAATTTTTCTTCTCTCTTCCTCCTTCTCCACCCTACTCCACACAAAAGGAGCACAGTCATCTCCAAAGAGAGTGTCTGGCCCAATGTGTTCACCATCTTGAACACATGAAAAAGATATTTTATTGAAAGCAATCTATCAAGACACAAATCCAGAGACAGCAATTTAAACCAATACACTTCCACAGGCACTGGCACTTTCCAAATCTTAGTCCCCTTGGAGAAAATACAAAAGATAGAATAGGAAGGGACCTTATCACTCTCTACAACTTCCTGAAAGGTGATTGCAGACAGGTTGGGGTTGGTTTCTTTTACCAGGCAGCAACTGACAGAACCAGAGGACACAGTCTCAAGCTGCACCAAGGGAAATATAGATTGGATATTAGGTAGAAGATTCTTACAGAAAAGGTGATAAAGTTCTGGAATGGTCTGCCTGGGGAGGTGGTGGAGTCACCATCCCTGGATGTGTTTAAGAAAAGACTGGATGTGGCACTCAGTGCCATGGTTTCGTTGAGGTGTTGGGGCATGGGTTGGACTCGATGGTCTTTGAGGTCTCTTCCAACCTAGTCATTCTGTGATTCTGTGAATTCTCTGAAAGTCTGAAGGAAAACTAACCAAAGCTTTGTTTACAAAAGGTTGTAACATTACCTGAAACAGCACAATGAGAAATAAGTCCAACTCTGAATATGGCTAAAACAGTCTCAAATATGAATACTTAGAGAAAAGACTTCTACCAGACATATATAGTCTCTGTTAAAATCAGGACTTAGTCAACCATTTACGCAAATATGCTACAGTTTCAGAAAAGCAAAGATGGCTGGCCAATAACTTCTGGCACAGCTCTTACACTACAGTGAAAAAAATTTCCAAATGGTTGCTTACATGGTGGATATCATTCCTTTGTGCAACTATTTTGCAGGATATTTTTTTTTCTTAATCAATGCCTGTGGCTGATTTCAACAATTAATATCAGGCTGAAAGACAGATTCAAACTCCATCGAAGGTCTGAACGCAATGTTTTTAACAAATTTACAGCAAGTGCTGTAAACTAATGGTGAACCTATATCTAATGACAAAGGTATTCAGAAATTAACTCCTCTGCTTTTCAGTTTAGGCGAAACCTTTTATGTGATGCACTGGTGCTGAACGGATGCCTTGTTGCAGGGTACTGACTGGGTCTGTTTCACAGATACCATTGCAACGCCGGTTGCAATTGTTCAGCTCTCAGAAAACTTCTCTGAAAAGTTGTTACAAATAACAGAATTTGGAGACCAGGGCAGGGATGGGTGGGTGTATTTTTAACCTGCATTTAAGTAAACTGTTCCATCACAGTGCAAGATTTTGATAGGACTAAAGAAAAATTGCATCACAAAATGCAGTGAGATGCCTGGGTATTGGCGTAGCCTCATGAAAAATGCCTGTAAAATATATCCCCCAAAAGACCAATTACTGGGCATCTTCAGAATCAAAATTAATTCTCTCATATCTTTGGCCGACACACTAGCTCCTTTGGTGGTTAGAACCAAGACGCAAAATTAACATTAGAAGTTTGAAATCAATGACAAATAAAAGAAAATGAAAATTCTAATGATAGCATTGTAGGGAAATATGCAGAACAATTACAGATTAAGAAGGTCTTAAAGACTTTAATATTTATCAATCCTCCAAAGTTGTGGTTATAAAGAAATGAAGTCTGAAAAGGACATACAGACATCAGTAACAGAATTATGTAAAGTGGAGGAAAATTTCAAAGTACTGAGATCTTATAATTAGACCAGGGAAACTAGAATTCAGCTTCCTAAACTACTTCTATGAGACAAGAAAATTTAAAAAATTCCAACACTAAAGAGATGAAACAAGCTAGTAGTCAAATATTTAAATAAGTATGGTAACAAATTGCTTCCCCATTACCAGGGAGAAGATTGTGCATCATGCACCTCTCCAGGTTAAAACCAGTTTGTTTTTTCTGAAGTTTTGCAACTAGACCCACCAAATAAACATTGAAAAACAATCATTCACCACCAGCACCATCTCCATCCTCAGTTCCCCAGGATGGCACTACCGGCGTGAGAACTCAATAAAGCAAGCTTCCTTACATGTGTATTGTTTAAGGGTCAGAAGCCTCCTACTCTACACACTTTGGACAGTGTGGTCTGCTGATGGTCTGTTGAGGCACTGGGTCACAAACTGCTGCAGAGCAAAAAGAAAAGTTGCTAAATGGAACCCACTCCCCCACAACGTTTAGTACAAGTTTTACATCCCACTGGGTTCTCCCTCTTTCTATAAAAACTCAGGGCCTGGTATTTGTGAGGAAAGCATGTACAACACAATTGGAAAAGAGCTTCCATCAGCTATGTAACACAGGAGTGTAGTTCCATTATTATGCTCCTTACCTCAGTCTACTAGTGAGCAAGTTACAGCTGTGTGACTGCACACATGGGTGCTTCAGACTAGGCTGAAACTGAAATATATACCCTGGCTCACTAGGTATACAGTTTCAAAGAGGAAAGTATCCTTAATCCCATTTGCAATAAAGTGTTCCCAAGAGACAAGTTACGGTTGAAATGTTGACTGATGGCCCAAATCTTAGGCTTTTGGGATAATTTGGAGAGAGTTCTGAAGAATTCAAAGGAGAGAATGCTTTTCCTTTTTTTCTCCTGAAGCTGATGAGTAAAAGGGAAGTAGAAGATATATTAACTCCACTGAGTTCTCATTGATTTATACCTCACAACTGACCCAAAAATGTGGATATCTCCAGGTGGATTTGGCAGCCTCAGGCTGAAATTGTATGAATTCATCTGGAAAGATCATTTTGAAAAATATTGGTTAACAAGAATTCACCTTAAAAGCGAGTTTTCTTATTCTCTGCTTCTGTAGAACCAGAGACAATATTTACAAGCCAAAATGGTGAAGTAATATAAAATATAAATATGCAAGCAGTCATAGCCTGTTTTATGAATATGAAAACTGCCCAATACCTCTAAGTTTCTTCCTCTAAGTGAAACATTTAATCCTAGCATTTGCAATAGTTGTCTAAAACATTATCTCCTGTATAAATCTACCAGATTGACAGAAAAGGCAGCTCTTCAATTTGTTTCAGGGACTGTAGACATACTTGAAACTTGAATATATACTTAAGGTTGTTTTTTTTTTTTATCCTCTGTGTAATTCTCTGGTATTTCCCTAGCTTATTTAAAAAACGTTAGCTCCCAGAACTACCAGAATCTTCACAAAGAGGTTCTTTTGTTTTGGTCTGATTTTTTTTGTTTGAAGTTAGTACACTCCAAATCAGTTGGAAAATCAAGGGGTAAAAAAAGGTGATTGTATATAGCCCAATATTTTAGGATTTATTTCTAGCTGGCTGGTACAATAGATTAATATATCCCTGAAATATTAATTTTCATTAGAGATTGCTACAGCAGAAATTTAAACTCAAAACAATTTATGCAATACATAGTAGTGACACCATATAATAAGCTTAAGTTCTATTTCTTTGTGCATACTTTCCTGCACTAAAATCAGGCAGAAATACTCAATATCGTCAGTAGATAGCAAAATACACATGACAACATTTTACCAAATTTCCATGCATACTTTGCATGGCAATAATAATGGAGAGAAAAGGTCAAATTCAAATCTATTTCCCACTTCATATTCTGTTGATATTTATCTCCCTTTAATATTTAGGTTAAATTACATAGTTGGTTATCTTACACCATTGAATCTTTGATAACACGAGTTATTTTCCTGCATAAATACTGACTACAATGACAATGTACCTGCAGTCATCCCACACAAGTCATTGTGTGAATTATTGAACATACTGTTCTCCTTACAAAGGTTCTGTCAGTACTTTTAACAGGAGAACTTATCCTGCAAGGGAAAAAAGCACCCTCTGAATAAGGAAAAACTAAGGCGTAGCAGGAAGAGGCCTCAAGATCCACAAATGTGGCCTTCAGTAGGAAAGGAAACTCATGTAGATCATCTCTGACCAATATCAATTTTCTTAACCCTATACAGCATGAACTGAAGGAGGTACCACACTCTTCCTTGGTAGGCTATTCCAGTGGTTTATGAGCCTCACCATTTAAAAGTGGTTTCCTCACTTGTCAGCAACATGTACAGATTATTTCTCTTCTCTCCTAGTACTACTTGGGTGTGGGGACGCAATTCCCATCTTTTTATTAGGAATTTGCATATCTTGTGAAAGAGATAATCTCTTTTTAAACTGACCAGAGTGGAATCCTTTCATGATTTTCACAATTTTCCAAACCTGTTGGATTTCTTTTCTTCTGGATAACCTTCACTTAAGCTATGCATTCATTCAAGGATGATACTTAGAGCTTCACACACTGTTCCAGCTGAGAGTTTTATTCACATCAGAGAATAATAATTAACTCCCATGTGTTACAAACAAAACTCCTGCTACTTCATTTTAATATAAGACCTGTGATTTTACTCCGACAAGAAAAGGAAAAATGTTACGTGACCTTTTCCTTTTTCTAGACACGTGGCTGACCATCTGCTGCAAGCTGCAATCCTCCACTGCAGTGCTGATGATTAGCTGGTTCATCATTTCTCAAAGTTTATTCTGTTGTTTTCCTGTTAATATATACTCAACACAGTTAAATCCAGAGATGTTCTAACTGTATGCTGCATTCTAACATTAAACCTAAATTTGGAACCATTAGATGGAGCTGTACCAAGGAAGGCCCCTTCATTTTGAGAGAAAACTGCAGAGTGTGGAGTGGAAATCAGCAGTTTCACCTAGGCAATGTCACTGGTCATTTTGCTCACATCACATAAGGGGTAAAATATCACAGGCTGCTCTATTTCTTTATCCACTAAATGAGCATTTTCCACTGAAGGAAGTAAACAGATTTTTTTTACACACTTTGCTCTTGTCAAATTCTTTCTTAGTTCATTATCCTCAAGATTCTATAAATTGTTTCATAATTAATTTAGAGCATGTTTTTTCTTCCCTAGCACTGCACATTGTGCTCATTTTTTCTTCACCCTAAACTACATTTTCTATATACTGTTTGTTCTTCTTCAGTCCCCTAGGACCTAACCTGTCCTCCATCGTTTCTCAAAAGTAATTAATGATTCAAAAAGTGCCTCTTTCTTTTTTTTTAAGCCCTTGAAGATAAAAAGATATTACAGTTTCCCAATTAAGGACTGCCAAGTTAATGAAAGAATCTTAAAATTATTCTTTCTCTGCCCATATTAAAAATTAATGCATTAGAAATCTAATTACAATGTGTCTTTATTATTCCAAAACAAATGCTTTAATGCTACCATTTTTTTGAAGGGCAATAGACACTTTCCTTTATTTCTCTAATTTTCCATTAATATTTTCATCTTTTTTGCCAGTTAGGCAGTTTACATGCTAGTTTGGTTCTCTGCATTATGTATTCACTTATACTATCCAATTTTTATTGTCTTTAGCCTTTCTTCTGCTCCTCAGATACAATCCAGATGCAGAAAAAATATTTTTGAGTACACAAAAAGTAAAGGAAGTACCTTCTCAGTCATTATTGATTAAATTTGAGAAGCAATTGAAGAAGGGTGAATGGCCATGAACTCAAAAAGAGTACACAAAATATATTGAAAGTATAATCAAGAAATGAGGACCATGGGAAGCACAGCAGAAATACTGAAAAGTCCCAAAGCAAAACCAACCAACCAAGCAGAAAATCCACAATATAAAAGAGAACAAAACAAACCCAAAAAAAGAAAAAACACCAACCTCTCCATATGCTTATATATCCCTACTTCTGCACAAGTATAGATTGCCTCTGTTTTTTTTAACATATTCCATTTTCTCATAACATATTTAGAGAAGGTATGAAGAGAGAGCTTTATTACTTAGCCGTTTTTCCCAAGAGACTCTGCCTGTCATTTCCAAAAGACTGCTTTTCCCAAGTTTATTAACTTTACTCTGCCACTCTATTCCTTTCTGTGGTGTTGTGAACACTGTCATTTCAGAAACCCTTCCAACACCTTAATAGGTCACTTTAACTTCTCCCTGCATTCTCCCTGTGGAGTGAGAATATAATCTAAAATAGTCACATTCTGTACCTCCTCCACCTTCCGAAACAAAAGCCTAACTGTCAGTGTGGCTTTACAGTGCCACTCAGGCTTGCTGTGACCTGTCAGGCTGTTTTCCCTCACCAACTGAAGTCTAACACTGTCATTAGCTTCTGTGCTTTGGATAGCTCTTTAGATTTCTCAGGATCAGACATATGAAAAATAGAGGAACTTCTTGTTCTTCTAATGCTTAAGCGGTGACATTGTATATTTGAGTAAGTTTGAAAAGCAGCCAAAGTCTTGATGAGCTATTGAATATAACAAGTGGAAAAACTCGCAGTTTAGTTAGACAGACTTTTCCATTTTTACTCATGTTGATAGTACTTTATTCCATGAGTAATTGCATTGATTTAGCTCATTACTCCAGGTTTAGGGATAAACAGTGCCAGAAAGAAAACTTGGATGAAATAAGAGGGGGAGGGAGGAGCGTGTGAAATCGGTGACATGGCACTTAACTTTACATTTCTTAATTAAACAGTTCTCTCTGTAGCTACAATTATGGGACTTGCAACTAAAGACTGTAAAATCACGTTAATGATTTATTCATGTCCAATGAGTAATTTAAACTGCTTAGATTAAGTATTTTTAATAAAATACAAATAGAGGATGAAAACACATCAGATAAAGCAAACCAAGATGGATAGCTACTGCTATTTACATAAAAGTATGCAGCACCACAATTGATAAACGTGTAATGGACAATATTTAATTAACAACTTAATTGGGGAATACAAATGTACACTAGAGAATTTCTTCAGTGTGACTTGACTCTCAAAGTGTAAGAGAACAGAGATCAGCTAGGCACCAGAATGACATATATAAGAGGATACACTGGAGACATTTTTGTCCTTCACTACCCAATACCTACAAATAGAAAAGAAATAGAGTACTGTCTAAAATCTTCATCTAAAATAAAAAACTAATTTTGAAGCGCTCTTTTCTCTCTATTCACTATAAAAGAAGTCTAAACTAGTTTCAGTGTGGACATGAAAGCCCTCCAAATTATAATGAAATCAATCCTCTACAAATTACCAGTTTTACAGATGTCTTCCTCAAAGCTTATACATTACTCAAATAATAATTTTGACCCAAAAAGATAATTTCAATTGCATACATGATATAAAAACATAGCTGAATAAGTAGAAAACTGTGTAATCCTAGGAGTATAAAGACTCCCACTGTGAGCAGCAATGAAGCAGCATGAAGTAAAAATGCTAAGGTCCAGATGTCAGTGTAGGCAGGTGGTTGAGAAAGAGAAAAGAACATGAAAAAGCTGCTGATAAATGAAGAGCACTTGGTCTGAAGCCATACCTATGCATCAAGTCTAACTAGGACAGTCTGTAGTTTACTGCAGTGTTTGTTACCACGATCTAAGGGGCAGTGCCCTCCATCTGTGCGCAGATTCTATTGTACTACAGCTGCATGTGAAGATTTTGCTCGCAAAAAATAGATCTTGTCTGCTGCCAGGACATGGCAACAGCCACCTCTCAGTTGTTCTCTTGCCTGAGGGCCCAGCTGACATAGGAAAAGCCTCAATACAGTAAATGCATACATCATAGCACAAAGAGGAACCATGCGTACCAGGAATGTTGGAAGCTACATTGGTAACTTGCTCCTGAGACTTATCTGCAGCAACATGGAAAAGCATCAGAAACAAGCTGAGTCAACCATTTTGGGCTAGAAATAGCCCATGGGCTAATGGCTGCTCCTCCCTGTTCTCCAGATTCTATAACACATTAAAGCAACTTTAATGACCTACTGTGAGAGACTGAAATGTTATGATTAATCATTTAAACATTGTTATAAAGGACTTTTTGCCCATTATGACAAAACTTTATAAAGAAGCTGCAACCACCAGAAACTACCTTTGCCTGGATCTGCCTCCTTTCTGGAACTTTGGACTGTGAATTAAGCCACCTAAGGGAACTTGAGATAAAAGTGACACTGTTGTCCAATTATCTCAGGTCTGGGGAGAAGTAAACAAGACTGAGGGAGAAGAATGTATTCACAAGAAAGCCACATCCAGCAGCTGTTCTGAATATCATCTCTGGCTGGGTTCAAGGTGGGGAGTCCATAGCCCACAGGCTCCTCTGCTGAGGCCAGGTTTGCACGCACTTCTCCCCAACCAAGATGGGGAAGAGATGTTGTGTAGGGGACAGTTTGAACTATCTATCAGAATTAAATAATATTTTCTTATTTTCAGTCCTGAACAGCAGAACTTAGATAATATTCAGAGCATAAAGTAGTGAGCTAATCATCATTAGGAGTACACTCAAATACGGGGCAAGGGACCAAAGCAATTGTGCCAGAATTTATAAACATCTTCCATAGGTTAATGAAGCTGTTGGAACTTGTTGCATATGACAGAAACAAGGGCCAAGCTAAATTTAATTTTTAATTTTCTAAGACCTTTTTAATTTTTAAGGTCTTAGAAGTAGGGAACATTAATATTGACAGACATTTGAAGAATAATAGGGCTATTTAAGAAAATGTTTCCCTTAGACTCATACACACAGGCTTTGAGTTGCATAATACATAAAAGTAGAACACATTAATGAGCTAAGCTGATTGATATTTATGACAACCATCAGCTTTCACTGATATAACCACACTGTTACATCCAAATTTCAATAAAAACTGAAAAATCGCACTTAGCCCATACTGTAGTAAGCCATCATATTTTCACTGCATGATGAAGTGCAGTGCAGAGATTCTTGACTTACCAGAGTCAAAGGCACTGTGTTGACAGTGATTCAGACAGACATTTTTAACTTGTACTGAACCTAATTATCCCTTTAAGATGCAATAGCACTTGTGACTCTTTAGAGTTCTAGGATGTGTATTTCTACAACCTGTTTTGGAGTAAACTTCAAACCAGGCATCCACAACATCTGTAACAGAAAATTTGAATGGGAAAAATTAGAAGATCCAATAATTAGAAGAAAGCAAGAAGCTTAAACACCTTTTGCCTACTACTATCAGCTAAATTCAGAGCATGTTTCAAATGCAGACTGCTTTTTGAGTCTCAGCTAAGTTCCTCCTCAAATGCAGACTCCTTTTTAAGTCTCAGATAAATTCAACCTCGTAGTAGAGTTATATAAAGAGACCTACCGAAATAAAACACTCCACTTCCAAGTGAACTCAAATAGTCCAAATTTAGAATTCTATGATTTTAAATTGCTGACAGGACCTTCAAAATAAGAATTAAAAAAAAAAATCATATAGTGGACATCAGTGCAGTTACTTTGCATACACAACTACCAGACATAAATGCACTCTTTAAAATTTACTAATAATCAAACCTGAATTGGGGTATCAATACAGGCTGAGAGATGAAGGGATGGAGAGCAGCCCTAGGAAGAAAGACTAAGGGTTAATAATGGATAAAAAGCTGAACATGGGCCAGCAATGGGCACTATCAGCCCAGAAGGCAAACATTCCCTGGGCTGCATCCAAAGTAGTGTGGCCATCGGGGCGAGGAAGGTGATTCTGTCCCTCTGCTCTTCTCTGGTGATACCCCACCTGGAACACTGCATCCAGCTCTGGTGTCCCAGCACAAGAAAGACATGGAATTGTTGGAGTCCAGAGGGGACATACAAAACTGATCAGAGGGGTCAAACGCTTCTCCTATGAAGGACACCTCTCTGTCCTGGGAGAGCTGGGGCTGTTCATTCTTGAGAAGAGAAGCTTCTGGGGAGAGTTCATTGCAGCCTTTCAGTGCTTAATAAGAATTTAGAAAGACAGAGAAAAATTTTTAGCAGGGTCTATGGAGATAGAACAAGAGGTAATGATTTTTTTTAAAAAGAGGGCAGATTTAGGCTAGATATAAGGAAGAAATTCTTTACTGTGAGGGTGATGAAACACTGGAACAGGTTGCCCAGAGAGGTGGTAGGTGTCCTATTCCTGGAAATATTCAAGGTCAGGTTGGACAGGGCTTTCAACAACCTGATGTGGTGGACCATGTCAATTTCCATAGCAGGGAGGTTGGACTAGATGATCTCTAAAGGTCCCTTCCAACCCAAACTATGCTATGATTCTGTAGTCTGGTAATAGTTAACTTCCAAATTGTTAGCCTTTTCTCAAGTCTCACATTATGAAAACTGATTGCTCTCCATATCTTTTCTCCCATGAGAGCTCTATGGTTCTCCCATACTGTTCCAGAGGATACCATAACTCAGTGGATTTTATATGAACAAGACAGTGGTGTTTACTTGTGTTTTTTGGTGTGGTTGGTTCTAATAGAAAGCTGTCTGGTCCAGCCTGGGTTTATTCTTTGTCTGCCTTACCTAAGAATGCCCCACACCTGAGGACAAAAAGCAAGATGGGTGAATCACAACTAACCTTCATGTTTATCTCCATGAGCCTTCTTCTCCTACTTCCCATAAGGTCTCGTCAAACTTTCTTGAGGCATGACAGCAAGTACAAAAAACCTGAAATACATACATTAGTGCCTACACTACTTCAGTAACCAAATGAAGAAAAATTCAGTACCATTTCAGTTGCCTCTGAAGTGTTACTTCAACACTCCAGAGCAGGGTACTACAGCAACTTAGGTAATGACCCTGTTGGGCTCAGTGACCCTGTGACTCTTTGTGTCACTAGGTTTCCATCAGTGTGAATGGGACTGCCAGCCTCTGCAGCAAAAACAGTAATCATTCCCCATTTACCTACAAAGGTTTTTGTGCATTTGTCTGTTAACACATAGAACACACTATTCTTAAACCATATTTTTAATGGCAGGCTGTAAGTCAATATAAGGGTATAATTCATATTTTTCAGAGTTTGCTACCTGTGAAAATATTCATACATCAAATTTCTCATTTGGCATCCTCCAGAGATGTTCAAAAGTGTTGTCCTTTGCTGCTGGGTATGTCAGAGTTTAATGGGAGTATATACTCATTAGTAAAATGACTACTACCTACCAAAAGACATTAATAAGTCTTCAATCAGACATCACACTTCTCTAACAAAAAACATATTTCAAAGCTTAGTCGCTATTTAAAAACTTTGCACATTACAAAATCTACAGTGAGCTTTGCATATGAGTACAATATGAGTACTGCAAGGAGTATAGCAGCGCAATGTGTTTGTTTTCCTCTCCCCGTGGTCTCCGCTTAATGAATTACCTGGTGTTTGAGAAAGACCATCATGGTAGCACCAGCACACATACATTTTGTTTTGTTCTTTTTCTGAAAGCTATTAATTCCTCAGCCTCAGATTCTCAGCTAAATTTCTCTCTTTTACTCATAACACCATCAAATGGAAAAAAAAAAAAGGCAAATGGCATTGCCCCATGAAATTTGACAAAATATTGATTATCTTTTTCATGATGTTCCCAACAAAAAATTTGCCAAGACATGAAAAACTTGTAGGCAATCCTGTGTTTCAGGTCCAACACACATGTTTGTGTATGTTCTGGAGCAGTTTGGATGTGCTACAGTGATACATCAAAAGTTTAACATTATTGAATATGAATAGGCCAGTTTGTATATTACATATTAATAACAAGAAAAAAAAAGGGAGACCTTTGTATACTAAGCAAATCTAGTAAAATAACTAGCTCCTTGGAACACACTTGGCAAGGTAATGAAAATATGCAATATTACTTGCTATTTCTGTATTATAACTTATCAGCCATACCAATAACTGTGTACCATATTGCCTTAGGGTCATCTTTTAGACAGAAATTCTCAGATACTCAAAGTGCATATGTCCACCTTCTGTGACTCTACCTTCTTCACGTGTCATTCTGTGTTCAACATTCAGCTCTAACTCCATTAATCTAAATTATCCCAGAACTATTATTTAGTGACAAAAGGACTGGAGATTTTCGTTAAATCCACCTTCCTCTCCTAAAGTGTCAATGAAGATAGTTGAAAGATAAACGGCTCAGTTAAATCATCTCTAATGGATATAAATACGTTTAACTTTTTGCATTTCCTGCTGAAGAATAATATTAATTTAAATTAACCAAGAAATATTAATGCAAATATGCTGAATATTCATTAAAATATGAATTATTAAAATAACATTCTGACTTCATTTTTTAAATGTTAGTATAAAAGACATTCCTAAAAATAAATGATAGTGTCCAAATCAATTCCAAAATGTTACTAAGAGATTAATATTGAAACCATTTATCAGTGTCTGTGTCCCTAAACAGTTCCTTCCCACACTTGCTCAAATAAAGAGTAGAATTGAATGGAAAAGTGTTCCTTTGCCATGCTTACACTTACTAGGAGTTAAGAATGGTATCTCAGAGTGACAAACCTCTCTATTGAAATATTAATTCGATAAAAATGCCAAAGGAACGTTTTGCTTTCTTTAGAAAAGATGAATCTCTTAGCTAAATGTGCATCTTTTGACATCCTTTAAAAACTTCCTTTTATTCCAATATTTCTTTTTATTAACTTTTCAATCTTGTCAGTCAAGTCTGGCTTCATGGTCCCTATGGCATTCATGGATTATTAGAAGTGCTTCTGGGTTTGATGCAAAAAGGCATCGAAAATGTGCACACCTCAGACTGTTTCTGGGCTGCTGATATTGTAATGACAACATTACTTTTTTAAGAAGTCATTGATGTTTAGACTGCAATTGATCAACTTTATTTTTAGGTCATATTCAACCGCAAAGAAAAATAATAGGAAAAAGTCTTGAAGAGTCATTTGAGTGTTTCTTGCTAATAACAAGGTGAAGCAGACACAGTTTATCACGCAAAAACTATATCTTATAGTCCAAGAAGTTCATTGGAAAGGAAAGTATAAGCCCTGTTTTAGAATTAGGCTGAAATCTTCACCATCACTGCAGCATATTAAATATGGGTTTTTCAGATAGCAAGAAATAGATAAAGAACAATGAGTCTGGCAAAAACACCCCAAACATATAACTCATTTCCCTTCCTTCTCTGAACATCCTTAAATAGGCAGAGGGTATCTAAATGTATTGTTTCTGTAAATCACTGTGATTAGTGAGTATGCAGTGAAATACACAGATATACAGCCGTGTTTTTTCCTTTTCCCTCCACAAAAAAAAACAAAAAAAAACAACAACAAAACAAAAAATAAAACATCACTACCCACACAAAAAAAAAACCCTTAATCCAAATGACAAAATAATCTTATACTTCACCCAAGAGAGAAGAAAATCACATCTCTGTTTATTTTGTAACACATTTGTAACGTACAAGTACATACAAGCTGAAGGAGCAGCCCAGGTAAAGCCTGTAATAGAGTTAATTACACACTGTTAGCAAGCAGTCTCAGTCTTGCAGAAAAATTCTTCAAATATTGGAAAAGTTTAACAAGAAGGCAGGATTCAATAGTTTTTCTCAGAGGCTATGAAGGACACATACATGGATGAGCTGCTAAGATTTCCTCCATGGATTTCAACTGTTATTCCCTCCATATTTTTATTTTCTTTCCCCTTTTCTTTCTCCCTAGAGGATTTTCTGTATCATTCTCATTCCTCCACAGATCTCATACGTCCATGTGAAACAGAAAGACATTGTTCTTAGTGCTGCACCAAGCAATTCTTCAATGGAAGCTTCGTTACCAGCTCAAATTTTAACCCAGATTTATCAGCATGTTAGCCAAAGTTAATGAGCCTACATTTTAACATCTCCAGACCCAGCCAGGGTTTGAGTGTCAGTGCAAAAGGTATGCAAGGACCAAGAAGGAAGCTTGACTGTAAATGAAACTTGAGTAGTTTCTTAATTGTACTTCCCTCAGCTTTCTAGACATGATCTGTTTCTCACTCCAAGATTTATTTATCTTAAAAATAAAAATGAATTTTTAAAAAAAGTAGCAATACCACCTCTTATTTATGAGGCATCATAAATCATTCAGCTGTCAACATGTCACATAGTAAGAAGAAAGCACTGAACTAGTCAATCTGTATCAAAATCCTTCTTTATCTAGTGCTCAATTGTCACTGCTATTGTAAAGTCAGGGCAAGTCCCTAACACAGATCTTTTAACAGGAAATGTTTTACTTTTCCACTAGCTGCCACAAAGAATCAAACAATTCTGAATACTCACAAGATGACTATACCATGACTATACATGGCTGTTTTAAAAGGGCATTTTCAACCATGGAACATAAAAAAAAGTTTATAATTTTGGGGTAATGTGTATATGAGCAAGCTTTTCTGAGTTTATCTGAGCATTAATGCATTAATGTTGACTCTTTCAGATTATCAACGTACATAAAAAATCCAAAATAAGTATTTACTTAGACATTATATTACTTCACTGTGTACTTCAGGTATCTATTTAAAGTAAATAATAGTGCGAAAACTTCTACAAATGTAGACCTCAAAAATTCAAACATAATAAGTTATACTAAATATTCCCAACAATTAAAAAAATCTGCAGAAAGGAATGAAACCACACTCACATTCACAAACACACACACACAGCCTGAGGGGGAACTACATTCCAGTATGCACTCCTAAATAACATTACATTTCTTTACAAGAAAAAGATCACTCCTTGCAAGCCTTCCCAAAAATACCGGTATTATACCATTTTGGCTGATTTCAGAATTAAATTAGACAAGTATGCTTAAAGTATTTGCCTTGACATTGGAGTTTGTTAAGTGTACCTTTTATGACACAGGTATCAGAAAAAAAGACTTTCATTTTAAAAAGTGAATTTTTAGAAAAATATTTGACTGCTGATATTGGAAATTATAAGATAAGAATGACTGGGGTTTGCTTCTTAGTATGTGAAGGCGCTCCTCCTGTTTATTTAGTCTGACCATGAAGGTTGTGATCTGGCTGCTAAACAGTGCCAAATGCAGTCTTTGGCTTCTAGAGGACTTCCACTGAATACAATACAATACAATATCCTTTCCTGTAATTTCCTTAAAAGTATTTATTAACCTTGTGCCAAGAGGTGCCAGTATCAAAGAGGTAAGTGGCAACATGCACCAATATCAAGCTGTATAAATTCAATCCCCAGTGCTGAGTTACAAAACCTTTCTAATATACAGGATGAACAGACTATTCTTTGAGATTACTATTGACACATTATTTCCAAGAAAAAAGGATGATAGATCACTTCCATAATTATAGAGACACCTGACTTTAATCAATAGCAGGCAAATTTCATCCAGACTAACGCTGAGGTTCCCATTCAATCATAAGAGCTGTCATTTCACTTGAAAATTACTATAGATTCCATGAAAAATAAAGCATCATGGGGAAGATCCATTAAACTTGACAAATTCAAGAGAAGTGCCAAGAAAACAACACAAATCAATATTTGATATTTATCAGTTTGACAAAAAGCATGTGATAGAAGGTAGAGAAGAGGCTCATGAACACTCATTGCTTGATCCATTTTTTTCTTAAAAACAGAGCCATATAATAACTCACCCTCAAATGTCATGTAGGAAAAGATAATACTTGAGAAGAAAATCTAAATGACATGGCCTACTCTCAGCAGTGTCAGGTATGTCTGTGTTTTTGCCCTATGTTTAATATCTTTTCAGTTTTGGCAAATAGCAGCGAGATCAGACCTCAGTGCATCTGCTGTCTATGATTCAGATGGCAGACTGTGTGAACTTTGCAAAGGGCAAGTCAAAGCCAAACACTACAGCATCTATTAGGAGTGTTTTGCTGATGACTGTGAAGTACAAATAGCCTATTCGTAGACAGAGTGCTCTTAATCATTCCTCTGAAAGTGCAAAGCACTGAGCAATTTATGGGCCAAATCGTGACTGGCTTGTAAGTAGCAGGAGGGCACAAAAGCCCCTAAGGCTAAATAAACCAGCTTTGCTTTCAGCTTTGTGATCCTGTATATAGCCAGGATCCATAAACAAAGTTCTAGGTATAAAAGTTGAAGTTGATTGGAAGCCAAAGATTTTATACAAATAACCTTCTCCTTCATCAATGTCCCCTTTCTCTTCCAGCCAGTGTCCCAAGCTACAGTTAAACGTCCTGTGGCTGCTTTAAAAAAAGAAAATAACAGAGATCCTCTTAGAATCATAGTATTGTTTAGGTTGGAAAAGACCTCTAAGACCATTCAGAATACCTGTTAATCTAACACTGCTGCATTCACTGCTAAACCATGTCTCTAAGTGCTACATCCACATGTTTTTTAAACACTTCCAGGCATGATGATTCTACCCTGACCAGCTTGTTCCAATGCCTGGCCAATCTTTTAGTTCAGTAGTTTTTCCTATTATCCAAGTTATCTCCTCCTGGCCTGTTGCTTGTTACCTAGGAAAAGAGACCCCACAGCCTCCCTGTATGTGGTTGTAGAGGATGATAAGGTCTTCCCTGAGCCTCCTTTTCTCCAGGCTAAAAAACCCCAACTCCTTTTGCCACTCCTCATGAGACCTCTTCCAAGTGAGCAATGAAGGAGGGAACTTTGCCGTGATGGACTCCACCACTGGCCCTGATGATCACTTAGATATCTCATGCATTGGGACACTCTAAGATCCAACAGAATGCAATGTTCTGCAGACAGCAGGTCCTCATGACTCAGCTGCTGTGGTCAGCAGTCCACTTCTGCAGAGTGGCAGAAATATGAAGGACAGTCACTGCTGTTGCTGTCATTAGTCTTTCTCCTTCCTCTTCAGGGTGTAAAATGACCTACACCACTTCATACATTATATGACAGTATGATGCAGTTGAATTAAAAATGTCTAGTAAAGGCTGGGTGCACATGTAATATGTGCAGATGATGGTTTGATATAGATATATAATAGATGGGCTGATGAATTTTCATTTACTTAGGCCAGGACGTACACTGAAGCACTTAAGCTTAGTAGCTGCACAGCCCTACTCACCCCAGTGCAACTCCTCAGTACCACAGCTTTGGTGCAGAGACAGGACTGAAACACTGGGGTGTTGAGAGAAAAGAAAAAAAACTCCATTTGCTGTATGAACTTCCTGGAGTTCTCAGTCAGACACAGGCGAAGATATTAGCAGTAAAATTTCAGAATAATGTTAAAGGAATACTCATATACATTTGATTTTTCATAAAGTTATAAATAGTATTTCAGTGGTTGAAAAATGTGAAGATACTTTGAAAAACTATTAAGATGGAATGCATTCCATTACACAGTAAAAGACCCCAAGACTGGAATCTGAGCCCAAACATGAGATAATCATTCTGAAATAGACACCATGAGAAACAGATCATTCTGATAGACAAATAGGCTGAACCTAAAAGTGCTAGGAAATTTCAAGAAATACTGGAAAAGTTCAGGTTTGTCATCAGTAAAAGTTGTGCCATTGATTTCTTTTTAGTGAGGATTTTTTCCCAGGGAATTTATGGAGGAAGAATATTTTCTTAGAAAAAATAAGAATGCAAACAGCAAATGTAAACAAAACAAATGAAAAAGCCAGGGAAAATCAGAAAAACAGACAGTTCATTAACAACGTGGAGATAAGGCATTGTCTATAGCACTTGCAGGTAGTGTTATTGATAGTCTTCTCTGAGTTCCACTAATTTCTGATTTTCAAGTCTTCAGCAGAGTCAACATCTCAGTAAAAGTTTACTATATACCTAAGTTTCTTACTTTGTCTGGTCTAGTTAACGAAAAGGCAAAAGATGAGGAAAATCCCATGCAATTTAACAGTGTGAACTTGGAGACTCAGAAATGGGACTATCCTATTGTGGGTGGGTTTCTCCCTCATGAGTTCCTCTAAGGCCTTTCTCAGTACAAAAGTGTCAGATCAGTGAGACACTCCAAGAGAAAACTTGGAAACCAGTACACTTTGAAATTTAAAAACAATAAAATGATTAAAAAATAGAGATATAAAGGATGGCACAGAGGGGTTATGTTGTATTGCACTATCTGGACCTCTGGGCTTTGATACCTCAGGGTTAGGGAAGGAAACTCTTCTCCAGAAAAGTGCAAAAGTCTGAAGCTTAAAAACTCTCATTCTGCAATAGGCCAAACTAACTTTTTAAACCTAAATTTCAATTTCAATTAAATTCAATAATTTGTCTTTCACTATTTTCATGTTTAATTTCAAATTTTATAGATTTTTCCTATAAGGAATTGCTAGAACTATTTTCTGTTTTCAAAGCAAAACCATGAAACCTTTAAAATTTTTTTCTAAAACAAGTATTTGTTCTAAACCAAGGGTTTCTCAAAACCAAGGGGTTTTGTAAGAAGTTTTAGTCTCTGTAGGTCAGTGTTCTCTAAGAGCTTCATAGCAAAATGTTTTGCCAGCTCCACTTGGTCATGAAGGTTGCTTTCTAAGAAACCACTAGGTTTACAGACTTAAGACTAAATGAATTTTCCTGTTCTATGTTGAAAAAAAAAAAAAAAAACCTACTTAGTGGTAAACTGTGTGTGATGAGAGTGGTAAAAATTCAATTTTCACCTCATACCCAGCCCCAGTTAGATAAGATCTCTGAAGCACAGAAGTACTTCTGGAAACTGAGCATGAGCACAGGATCCTTTGCTGAGCTTAAAACCCACAAATGGATCCAAAGGTAAGGAAGCTGTAAAGATAGAGGTTTGAGCTGTTCATCAGTACAAAGCTTCACAGTTTCACTGAGATACAACACACATCCTTTTTCAAAATGCTGCATATTTCTGAAATAAACACTGACAGCATTAATCTTTGCATATTGTTGATTAGCAAACAGTTAAGTGAATGTCTGAGAGATTAAATTTTTCCTTTCTCCTGTCTGACTCCTTTTAACTTTTCTACTGTTCTTCACTTTTTTCCTTCATCCATTGCAAATGGGAGAAAGCAATGAAAGAAGAAAATAAAACTCTTTTAATCCACCAGTGAGTCTCCAAGAATATAAGAAAGCTTTTTTTACAAGTTAAAGATATCCAACTGATTTTTAATAATATGTATCTATATTTATATGCATATACATATATATATCTCAAAGACATCACTTGAAAAGAATCTTATTTTAATATGTTGCAAGATTATGCATTATGTACAGTTCCTGGAAGATATCCTGTTCTTGATTATGACAAAAATTTTACTGAGTGAGCAGCCAACAGAAATCATAGAGTTCAAGCAGACATTGTGACAATACCATACTGACAAACCCTGCCTCCTTCTCCAAAACCATGTCACAGGAAGACCAGTCACCTTCCCAAAATGCTACTTTTTCTGAATAGCACAAGTTTCATATAGAGCAAGCTGCTTTATCTGTCACTCTTGTAATTTAGCACAGAATATTTGCTAAATTTGTAATTTAGCACAGAATAGCAGTACTCACCTTCTGCAGAGCAGTGAATCTGCGGTCAAAATTTTACTTTGAAATTTTCCTCAGGAGAAACCATAACAAACTTTGTGTAACCATAGGAACACTGGAAACAAATTTAGGGATAGGTTTGTTATTTGAAACTCAAATGTTTTGGGGTTGAAATTGAAGCAGATCTGCAGAATATAGATTTGAGGTTGGCTTCTGTCTCATCAGCATGTTTCTCTTCAGCATTTTCTCATGGCTTCCTCAGGCAGCCAGGACAGAATGTTCTTTTACTAAAAATGATATACTACATGTCACTTTAAGTATCCTTGTAAGAGCTTCTGTTGGAAGAATTTCCAGCAATATCTGCAGTTCTTTCATGTTCTTAAAGTCATTAATTGCCCATGACTTTCCAGTTCTCCAAGTTCCCTAGAAAGTGTAATATCAGCATATCTTGACCTTGAACTTCATAGCAAGACAAGAAGGTAAATGGTTGTTCATCATTATTTGAGCAATCTCAGAGTGTGACTTAGGGAGTGAATCTTGCATATTTGCAACCTCTTCTGCTATCCTGGCTTACAAAACCAAAATATTTATTGTAGCATTAAAAAAAAAAAATTAAACCAACTCAGTAAACCCAAAGAGCATTCCAGTGTGCATTGTGAGAGAGCATTCCAGACGTTGGTTGAACATTGGTTTACTGCCAATATGAAGAGAATGTTTTAAATATACTTGGCAATTAGCTTTTTTGCACCTCGAATTGAAAAAATATTTGAGGAAAATGGGTCAATCAGAGGAACTCCAAGTTTTAGGCAGAAGAAACCTCCCATAAGCAATATTCTACTGGGTATAACAATTTTTCAGTAAATTTCATGGCCTGCAATGCAAGCTTCTATTGCTTCATTCCTTCATCCAAAAACTTTATATCAGACAAAGGAATAATTGATATCAAATAAAT
>WBNO01007591.1:14727-53354 GCA_013400575.1 Peucedramus taeniatus | reverse complement strand
AATGGTGTAGAGAGGGCTTTACTATGCTTTATTACTTTTATCATCTCCCTGTCCTATCCCCTTGCCTTTTAGAAGACACACTGAGGATTCTGTGCTGGCTTAAGATGAAGTGTCAAGTGAAGAGAAAGTGTTGCTACAGCAAAAATCTATTATTTTTTTTTTCCTGACAGTACCAAAGACAGATTCCAATTTGATTCTTCAATGAAGAAAAATCTTAATAAGCCCTTTTACTTAACTCAGTACATTAATAAAAAAATTAAAATCACTTTGATGGTTAATTTATACCTACATCAAATTATCAATTTTTCCTTTCTATCAAGTTTTTGGTGTGATTAACCTTTTTTAACACCTTAAAAGCACTTAGAGAAAATGTCTGTTAAATTCATTAAACCTTGGTATTCCATAATTGTGAATATCTTCACATTAATTGTTCCTTTTGGATAGAACGTGTTCTACCCATGAATACAAGCCTTTGAAGTAATTTAATAATCATGGTGCAAGGTTTAAAAATTATTATGCTTTTCATAACTGCAAAATTCGTATTTTAATTAGACAATTCTGCTTGTATGTCTCCCTCACAGTATTGAGTTAAAATATGAAAAGAGGAAGACCTTACAGAAAACCATCACCCATGTAATGGCACATGTCTGTTAGTTAATCTTGAGGTGCTTTGGGTAGAAAAATGTCTTGATTTCACTATAAACCTCACTGAAGTTTTCACACAAAAATGCCTGGTATATTTGGTATTGATCACTAAAAACAAATAAAGAAAACAACACTGCATTTGCAGCAGGTGATAAGACTTTCATAAGCTTCATAGAGAAAACACACTCACACAAAGGATTCCCTGTATGGAGCAACATTTTTTTGATAAAACCTATTTTCAAAACTCTCTTGAGAACACACAATGCATGCATCTCACAGCATTTTATGATAAAAAAACATGCATCTCACAGCATTTAAAGATATTTCCAAACTAAGCACTTTTTTCCAGAGTTCCAAAAATCATCACTTCATATTAGGATCTTTTATCTCAAAAGTGAACAAAAAATTCAGGATATGCAGTACTAACGATAAAGAGAGGCCAAATATCTTACCACTAGGCTCTATTTGCAGGAAGACAACAGCCATGATTTAGAGAGAAAATTAATGAATGTTCTGAAAACTTTCACATATAAGGGACTTTGAGGAGTAAGTGCTTATTGGTTCTTTAAGGCCTGAAAACCTGAAAAGCTCTGTAGCAAATTTTGAATAAAATTGCCTGGTGGCATACTTTCATCTTTAACATATTTATTTTCATTTTAATATTTTTATACAATTTAAATTGCATTTATTTTAAATTTTAGTCTCTAGCATTTTTAGAAAAATTCCATTTAGATGCAAAAGAACATTCAGCCACAACAACTGCATGTAGCTAAAAATAAATTGGAATCAATTTTTAAAGAAACAAGCATTTTAGCAGCCCAGTGATGCACAGTATTATGTATTTAAAGTGTAAATTTTATAAAGACATAAAAGTAATTTAGATAATATCCATATAAACCTTTCTGAAGCCTACTCAAAAATCCTAATATTTAATACTGAAATGTCTCAAAGTGTTTTTTTGAACTCTGGAAAAACTGAGCTAATACAAACATCAGTGTCTTGGCATATTTACTGCTGGATAGATAAATAGATAAACATTTCAAAGTGATAACTGCAGATGTAAATAAAGGTAGCAAGGGTTGTTAAATTTTGGAATAGCTGCCCAGGATGGAGACAAAATCTCTGGAGGTGTTCAAGAAACCAGCGGATATGGTACTCAGTGCTATGCTCTAGTTGCTAAGGTGGTGATCCGTTAAAGATTGGACTTGATGGTCTTTTCCAGCCATAATGATTCTGTGATTCTGATCTCATGTATTCACATGCTGGTTAATGGTAAAGCTACATTATATTAAATTTCCAGAACTCTTTGTGTACTTTCTCTAACATGAAACTAATCCAAATTCTTACCTTTGCTTCTAAAGAATTTCCAGAGGTCTGCTCTATGTTTTTGATCTTCTCTACCTTTACAAATATTGACAGGTACTTTTTCTTGTCTACCCAACTGGAGCAGAACTTAAATTAGCCTCTTCCATAACATTTCTTCACAGATGGTGCTACAGTGTCTCTGGGGACCAGCAGCACATTCATTCTCACTGCTCTGGTGTGCACATACCCTGTGGTTGACCAAGGAAACGGGAAACTTTCCAGATAGCATCCCACAATGTAAACTGGGTACAGAGTGGACAACTCAGTGATGCCTAAGTCTGCAAAAGAAAGGTAAAATCGTCACCTTTTAAAGGGAGAATGAGGTGGGGGAATGGTGCGTCTTGTGGGAATTACACTCAGAAATTATCAGAGCAATTGCTTTAAAATGATTAGGAAAACTAATGGAGTAGAATATGTATGGGGATTTCATCTTGCTTATCAGCAGAGACAGTATTGTCACTTTGGGATTAAGCCCTAATAATGAGTAAACACACAGAACACATTAGCCAGGTATCTAATTATCACTAGCTAGAGAAAAATGCCTTTTGCAGAGTGACAAACATTAAAAAGCTGAATAGAAGAGATATTAATTTAGTGATCTGAAAGACAGTGAGCAGAAAGCTGCACATGATGTAACCATGTAGACACAGCATCTGTTCAACCTAAGTAACACAATAGTAAAAGCATGTGTGACAAGGTGAGAAAAATCCATTCGGCAAGGGCTAGACCTATTCTGAGGAAGTTATTGGAAAACATCCAAGGATAGCAAGTTAACAGCTTCACAGTTATTTTCCTCATGGTACAAAAGCACTACAATAATTCATTAGACAGATGGTTTCAAAGCAGAACGATTAGAGGGGAGAGAGAGCAGCCCTGTCTGAGCTCACAGGTTTGACTACGTGAGCCAGAAGAAGGGCTGGCAAGAAAAGCTAGAGAGTATCGAAGCTGTTTGCCAAAATGCAGGTAAAAAACTGCTAAGAAAGCATGAAAACTACACATGAGGCTTCTATCACTTGTTTGCAGCCAAAGCCAGTAACATATCTTCCCCAACATTAACACTTGTATATTTTTCTCTAAGCCAAATTTCATAAGGGAATTTATCAGGCTGGTAGATTCACCTAGTCAGCTCCAAACCACCTACTGACTCCAGGTTCTCAAGAGAAGCACTTTTAACTCTCTCTGGCATATGACTGAAGATAAGTAAGGAAATCCTGGCAAGAAATTGCAGAGGCTGTTTACACATCAGAAACCACCTGTGAAGAAAATCAGAATTAACAGAGATTTTTTTTTTAATTAAGTACAAGAATTTATTTCACCTAATATAAAAAATCCCAGCGCCAAAACCCATAAAGAACATTTTTAAAAGACACAGAAAATTATTTTTCAACTTTTTTCCTCCTCTCCCTCTAATTAACAGAGAAACCCTAATAAAAACAAGACAGAAATTGATGTTGGCTAACACTGGACACTGGCTTTAACTAGACAAGTTGGTTGTCTCCTCCTTCTTACAAAGGAAGCACAGCACATTGATCGTGTTATTGATTAAGATTATCTTTATCATCTCTCCTAGAGGTAAAGTCTACATCATAATAAAAAAAGTTTTAAAAACACTGACATGAATGTAACAAGAATATAGACAGAGTAGAAGAGATAATCTTCCAAAAAACTTAATGACTGCTTTGTAAAGCTTTGTTACTCAAAGTTATTCAGTGTAAAATCCTATGTGTGTATCATTTAATCTTTTTTTTTTTTTTCTCCTAGCTTTATAGCCATGCAAAGAGGTAGCTAATTTCTGTACTGGCTCAGGAAACAACACAAAATGAGACACTAAGTTTTACATATGTTTTGTTTGCTTGTCTGTTCTATCTTGCTCTTTTGTGATGCTGGGGAAACATACAAGAGCTTAGATTTCAAGAAGAAATGTCAGTTTTGCAAAGAATTTCCAGGCACTAAGAAAAATTTGAGATTACTTAGAAGATTCTTGAAGAGGTGAAGAAACTTCTGAGATTTTTTTTACAAAGTTTATTAAGATCAAGCTGAACTAAAGATTCAAAATCTTCCTTTTCTTCAGCACTTTTCTTGATAGGCTTCCTTCTGTTTGAAGTTAGGGCCATTCAGGATATAATCAATTTTTCTGTTAACAGTCATTTTGACATCACTGGGACCATCTCTCTAAACTAACCTGTCAGAAAAAGCCCAAAACCAAAAACAAACTAGGAAAAAAATTAAAAAGGAAATATTCTCAGTAAATACCAAGCCGACATGATTTACCTCATAAATGCAAATGGTTACATTAAAGGAAAATATATCAAAAACATGCAGCAGCACATTTAGGGGAATTTAGTATTATTTCATAGAGTCATAGAATCCTTTATGTTGGAAAACCTTGCCAAAGGTGGGTAGACAATGCATTGTCTTGCTCAATAAGGGACACCACACACCTGGACAGCCCTGGGTACAGTGTTGCTGTAGCTCTGCCCTCAAGTTGTAAAGAATTATGTTATGTAAACTCTAGCTCTGGACTGATACTCAGTATACAGGAATGTTCATGTATTTCATGAGAGAGAAGGGGAAAAAAGCTCAAAAGTGGGAAAAAGAGAAAATTCCTTAGTTGGAACAGGTGAGTTAGTGCACATTCTGGAGGAGAAGCAGAAAGGTGTTGCTGTTTTGGCTAAGGCAGAACAAGTAAGGAAAATGCAAGGGAGTAAGATCAGCTTGCTGCATCTAAAACAACAGGAAAACTATGGCCATGTCTGCTGCTATAGATTTTAGGATCACAAACCTGGATTTCATTCAGAAATCCCTTCTTAACTTGTATCCATTAAAATGCTGTGGTTTTAACTAGGCTCATTCCCACATTAATAGAGTACAAAATAAACATTACAAAAATATTGATTATCTACCTTTTGACCTAATACAGCTTATCCTTCCTTCCACCTTATGCAACAATAGTAACAAAATTTACAAAAAAGGTCAAAAGAATCAATTCAGAGGATGAAAATAATGTCAATAAATTTTTTTTAGGAATAAATTTAACTCTGAACATAACTCATTTTTCTCAGATGTTTAAGGTTAAAACTACAGTATAAGTAATATTGAATCAGATGTTAGAAATCCATGCCAATCTACAAAAGAAAATTAAAAAATAAATCTAAAGCAATTTTAGAGGCTTTGGATTCTAAGATTAGAGGTAAGCCCTGATATATTCGGAAGAAAAACAGAAGGATTATTTCACAATAAAAATCAATCCCATGGAAAAAAACAAACAAACAACAAAAAAAAAAAAAAACACATGTGGCCATCTTCTACATCTTTCTCTCAATAATTAATCTTTTCATGTGAGAATCAGTCAGAAGCACAGAGGAAAGTCTTCAAGATTGTTAAAAAAATGGAAACAAAAAACTACGCATGCAAGCACTATTACATTAAGGCTCAAATCCTTACATTTACATTGAGAGATTTAAAACCAAGAAAACAAGTTGATAAAAGATTAAATAAGAGATTTAAATAGACAGTAGGTTATGTATACAAATTATGACTCGTGAAATCCATTCTTATAGTCTTAGTATCAAGGGCAGATGAGTTCATTGAAAAACCAAACTAAGCAAACACAAAACCTCTAGTGAAATGCAAGGAGAGGTAATAATATTTCCTTGCAGGGCCTCTTCCCCATCCTCTCCCCTTTCTCCCTAGGGACAAGACCATATTCTGAATATAGACTTCACAGCACAGAACACAAGTAAATTACTCCAGGCACCATGTGCCCTTTGATATGCTACTGCACATTGCAATTGATAGTCACAGAAATGTCACAGACTGTTGAGGGATGTTTAGGAACTCTAAAGGACAGTATTTGCTTCTTATCACACGTTCCTGTTCTCTTCAATATAAAACATAGTGAGACATCCTGATGTACCAACTTGTTTTTGTTTTTGTTTTGTTGTGTTTTTTTGTTTGTTTTTTTTTGTTTGTTTGTTTGGGTTTTTTTGTTTTGTGTTTTTTTTTTGTGGGTTTTTTTTGTTTGGTTTTTTTTTTTGTTTTTTTGTTTGTTTTTTTTAATGCCAAAAGAAAAGATGGCAGCAGTTGAAACCTGAGAAAAGGGGAATAGTTTGGAGAAGGGTCTTACCCACCAGAACTTCCCAATCCATTGCCCATTCAGCTTAGCCACTGTGGTTTCAGGTGGCCTGACCAACATAAGCAACATTGGGCAATCAGACAAAAAGTTATTCTGCTTACCCAGGAAGAATCAAGACTCATAAATCCATTTTTATGAAAATAGTTTTCCTTCACCTATGTATTCATCCAACAAATATCTTTAACTATTGCATATAGTCCTTTAGTTCATAATCAGAAGGATATTTTTCTGTATATAAAGTAAATTCACCAAAGATTAAACTTGAAAAAAGCTTGATTTGGTCTCTTGGTGCACTGTTTACCAAGATTTTATTCATGAATGTCCCTCTTTCTTTTTACAATTTCCTTTCTTTTGTCAGACACATAGCAGCATTCACAAGAGATGCTCTTCCACTAATTAATAACAGAAATTCCTTGGCCTATCACTCATAAAAATGTTGATTAAAGTTAGTAGTAACAGAGGACATGTGTATGTGTGTGTATTTGATTAGTTGTGCTGGAAGGAGCTAATTAATGCCAGATAAAGTACATCCACTAAGGTTCTCCACATGCTTAGATTGATCTTTTTGACCAACAACAGATGCACAGGAAGCCAGAAGGTCAGTGGTCAGATGCATAGCGGTTGTTAAAGGAGCAGCTGTCAAGGTCCACTGATCCTGCCATTTTGGGAAAGCTGGAAAATCTCTCCCAAGAGAATGAAGTGCTGAAAAAAGGGCTGCAAGTAGGGACACAGTGCCTTAAATTTGGAAGTTAGAACTGTAACTCGACAGCTGGTACACCAGCCTGTGCACCAGCCATGGTGCCTGCCTGTGGAGAGCTCCTTTACAGCCTCTTGGCCTTACAACATGTCAGGCATGTGCTTCTACTTCAGGAGAGACTGAAAGTTTCTCCAGAGGCTTTTGGGGCATTTACTAAAGGGGAAATTTTAGTATAAACTACTACTGATAAAGGGGAAAAAAAAAAAAACCTCCAAAAAAGAAGAAAACTGAGGTTGATTGTGGAGTGTCAGTGTAAAAGGTAATCAAACGTGCTGGGCAGTCATATCAAGAGATTTCCAAGACTTCCACTCACTGCTTGTGGATATTGCCAGCACTTCACACTTCTGGTGGTGATGGTCTGTCGTGACTGCATGGATTCCTGGCTGTCTTTCAGCAAATGGTAGGATACCTCAGAAAAATAGCATTATAACAACAACAACAACAACAAACACACTACAAACAAACAGTGAGAAGAAACTTTCCTTTAAAAACAGTAAGAAAAATCTGCATTCATTTACCATAGAAGATTATATCATCATTACCCACATCACTCTAAATCAGTCTCCAGTAATCTTTCCGTTGATACTATCTATATACAGCTACATTTTTCAAGAAACATAAATATTCAGGGTAGTGAAGGCACATTCCCTATTACATCATGATTCCAATATAAGTGATCAAAGAAAAATACAGTTCCAGAGTACAGGTAACATCTGTTGTTATGCTGTTTTTGGCAGGGGTAGACTTAATCTTCTTCCTAGTGGCTAATATGGGGCTGTGTTTTTTGGATTTGTGCTGAATGCAATAGTAATAATGTAGAGACTTTTTTTGTTATTTCTGAGCAGGGCTTACAGAGAGCCAAGCCCTGTTCTGGTTTTTTGTACTGCCAAGCTGTCAGGAAAGTTTGGAGTGCATGGGAGGTTGGGAGGAGACAGAGCCAGGACAGATGACCCAAACTGACCAAAGGGATATTCCAGACCATGTGGCATCATGCTCAGTGTATAAAGTGGGGAAGAAGGAACAAAGGGGAGTGACATTTGGGATGATGGCATTTGTCTTCCTAAGTCACCATTACACATGATGGGGCCGTGCTCTGCTGGAGATGGTTGAACATCTGCCGGCTCATGGGAAGCAGTGAATTAATTCCTTGTTTTGCTTTGGGTGCATGGCTTTGCTTTCCCTAATGAACTGTCTTTATCTCAACCCTGAAGTTTTCCAACTTTCACCTTTCTGATTCTCTCCCTGATCCTGCTGGTGGGGGAGGAAGTGAGAAGCTGTGTAGGGCTTGGTGAATGGCTGGGGTTAAAGCAAGACAGAACTGAAATGCATTCAAGGATAAGGCCATAGTTTCAGCATCATTTTAAACCTATCTGAGTGCTGACAAATAGGACATTCCCACTGCCCCACCTCTGCTTTTCTTCTCTCTATAGCTTATAGAGTTTAAAGATGAAGTAAAGTAACACATTCAGCTCATTAAAATCCAACATTTCTTTCTGTTCTGATAAAACTGATTATTGTATTTCTTGATCTAATTCTATGCAACCTTATGAAGAAGTGGCAGAAATGGCAGAACTACCTTTTTGGAACTTGACCAAACTTAAATCTCCTTAAAGCAATCGGAAGGCTTCAGAGTTACAATATAAGTCTTAGAAATGTTACTGGGATTTTAACATCTTAATTTATTGTAGAATTGTTTATCTATGTGTACTGACACTGTGGTAAAACATACATTGCAGATATATTTCAAAATATTTTGCAGCCTTCTACCTATTTAAAAATCATGATATTTACATTAGTTCAAGTAAATAAAATATAATCTGGCCCATGATGAGCCTAATTTACATTCTTTATAATTATATGGGAAATTACAGCTCAAAACAGCAGAAAGGAATATAGAGAAATGTGCAGCTGAAGGATTTTAGACAGTGAAATACCCATCTGTATAAATATTTCTGTAGAGAATCCACAGGAGCATTCTCTCTCCAAACAGTTTAGGTGTAAGCAAAAAACATGGCAAACACACCACAGATCTTAATCTTCCAATGCATTTATGAACCAAGTTTGGAAGAGGTAAGTCTCTGTTTCTTCAGTCTTAGATTTCAGAAGCAGGGCTAAAAGGGACTTGTTCTCATTACAGCAAATTAATCAAACTTTGACATGAAAATGTGTGTTTAATAATTTTTTGCTACTTGTGAAAAATTCTCATTTTCACAAGGAAGGAAATGGAAAAGGAAAGGTTAAAAAAAATTTCACTCACACATGTTCTTAGATTGAACAGAAAACTTTTTTTTAAATGAAAAATTACAACCAACTGAAAAATAGTGTAAAATCTTTCATTAAGATATGAGCTAGAAAGAAAATACTGTTTGGACAAACCTAAAATAAAAGTTCACTTCTCTCTGAAAGTCAGGTTAATTTAAAGCTTTTAATATCAGTCTAGCTTTGGCAGCAGTCAAATACTTTTCAAAAATTGACACATTTATGTCAAAAGAAAGTAAATTATTTTTGCTATTGGTTGGTCCATTCTTGTCAAAATCCAACTAGCTTTCCTTTTCCCTTCATTCTTGGAATGTCATTTCTGCAGTTGTCAAAAGTTAAGCTATATGGAAAGAATGAAGTTACTGGAGTACAAAGCACACCTTTTTTAAAAAAAAGAGAGGAACAAAAAAATCACAAAAACCATAAAACCATACCCACACACAGGCACAGAAATTTAAACTGTTTACAAAATCATTATGTAACACTAAAAATAATAATCTTTAAAAAAAAACATTAGGAGTTTTTATGAAATTCCTATTATTAAAAAAACAATGATTAAAAGAATGATGAAGAAAAAAAAAAAGGATGAATAAAAACCAAAGGGAATTTTATTTACGTGCCAGAAATGTACTTTGTATTGTCTACTAAGTCTTCCTGTCTCTTAGGCTGGCCAAGAGAAATGTTAGGAGAAAAATGTACCCATCTCACTTCCAATAGAGCTACCAGTGCCTCCATTAAAAAGTTATTAGAAGACTCTCTATTAGCACAGCTATAACCAGTTCTGGGGATGGAGACAGTAAAATTTAATCTTAATAACTGGCATGTAACTAGAATCTCCTGCAGGAAAATTATTAATAAAAAACATGCAATAATTGTGTTATTAATGAAGGTCTACCACTACTAAAACAGCTAAAACCTTTCCATGCACAAAGCCAGTTCCTTTGTAGCCTCAAAGACATAGGATAATGGAAAAAATTTTGTACAAGAAGTGAATTTATTACTTATTTCATGCCATTTTCTACATCATTAGCAAGGATTAATATTATTAATAATGATTATTATTGTTGTTAATATTGCTATATTTAGAGTCAATCCTTCCAGTGGAATAAAATACTTTGTCTTTAAACATATTGGCAACATTATTTTAAATGGTCTTGTCGTATCTGGCCTTTCTTAGCAGTCCTGAACTTACATGGCATCATCCACAGAGCTGGATTTGAGCCTGTTCCCCAGAAGTTTGCACTGAATTCTGTCACACTAGACTACTAATGCATGCCTAGCCTGGGATCTTCTTCAAGAGCCCAAATTTCCCCATAGCAACATTACCTCTAAACATCTTTGTCTGAGAGACATATGTTATGTCAGAGTTTCTTCACAGGTATCAAAAATCAGAATGCCTTCACTCAGAGTCAGAATGGAGTCCAATATCTTCCTCATATCTGACTGACCAGAAGCCTCAGCCCTGTCCCCCATTCACACTCCATTTAGCTGACCTGTTTTGAAGTCTTTAAAAAAGAAATCACTGAATCTCCAATACGGCTAGATGGGGTTTTTTTCCCCTAAAAGGATCAGCAATTTCATAACAAATGAGAAATTACCTTAAACAGCCTAAAGGAAAGAGAAATGGATGGGTTCGACCTGTATTGTATAATTTGACACAGCAAATTAATATACATCAGTTACCCTTAGATAAAATGCAACAAGTTAAAATAAGAAATCACTGCAGCACTCCACAGTAAACCGCAATGCAACATGACATGAAGGTGAGAATCCTTTCTTCACAAGAGAAAAGGTTTTGAGATATATAAACAGTCTCCTAGCTGCAAAGGTTTCAAGTTTGTTACCTATTGCTGTTTTCTGAGCATGATAAATAGCTTGTTGTGCACAGGATTGAGATATAATTCCACTTCCCATGGCAAAACACAGGCATCCTTATCCTTCTAGCATATATCTGGCCTCCACACATTGCTGTTTTCAATATCCTCTAAATCCTAAGAGGTCTGAGCTAAGAACAAGCTAGGTAAACAGATACAATTCTTTCCCAAAGGGACAATCAAGGAAATGGTTGCAAAGTATCTTCAGTTCCAGTGACTTGCTCTATGCTAATAATCTTTTAATTCCCTCTCACAACTACCTCCTTGCTTCCAATACCATATTATGATCTTTCATTTGGGTCAGTTAAAGAAATATGGCAGAGGTAATCTATTAAAATGGAACAGAAAAGGACATCAAGCTAAAGGAAAAGCAAGAATTTGCTTTGCTTTTCTTTCTAAAGAAAATGAATGATTCTTGAAACAAACACATCAATTTAAAAGCTGAGTAGAATAGTGCAATTATGCATTAAGATCTTCACCACATGTTCAAGATCTTAGCTAAATATTAAGTTCTATAAATGAAACCAATGAAAGATGTCATCAGTGTTGACAACATAACTTCAAAACAAATGGGAGAGAAGCAAATTAATTCCTTCTAAATGTTATCAGAAGCTGCAAAGTTGAATTGATTTAATTAGTCTGATTGAGTATCAGAAGCAGAGTGCCAGAAAAACACTGCTTTCTAACAGTTTTTTCATGCTTATTCATCTGGAACTGATTTCTAGCTACAAATCATAAACTACCATATCAACACTTAAGAAAAACATATGAAGTACCTAAAATGAAGCCAAATCAGAGTTTGCCTATCTGATCTGAGAAAATAATTTTCGTCTCATGTATCTAAGAGATATTTGGAAGCTTCTTCTTTTCCTGGTAAGGTATCAGAGCCACTAGTGTCCCTTCCTGGAAGTGCTGCCACCTTGCCAGAGGGACACACATCTCAGTGTCTGCTTCCCAGCCACTGCCATGAGGAATTCTTAAACTGCATGACAACACTGAAAAATTCTCTATCTGCACTGACATTTTAAAAATTGTCCCTTCCAACTCAAAGCTATTCTAGAATTCTGTGATTCTTAGGGTGGGCTCAACAGCTCTGTGTTTTAAAACTGGCATCATGAGTCAGTTTATCCATAAGACCAAAAGGAAGGGGAGCCTTCTTCCCCAGAAATCCAGAAATCTAAGCATTTGCTCAGAGTGCAGCTTCTGTGCCGTCATGGAAAGAAGAGTTTAAGTCACATATTTTATTTGCAAGATGAAGCCATAATAATTAGGCTTTATTCCAAAGTACTTGCTTTCTCCCAGATTTGTTTACATCTATAATGAAAATTCAACATTTTGCTTTCATACTCAAAGGAACTGGGAAGATGATTATTTGGATAAAAACTAACAAAATTACGGTTGTTTAAAAAAAAAAAACAAACAATAACAAGGCATGTCAAAGAAAAACAGGAAAACTCATAACAAAAAGACCCTGATCATTTAAATTATTTCCTTCTAGTCTACCAAGCCTCAACTACATACATAATTAAACCCAGTACTGCTATGAAATTCACTTGCACAACATAAGTGACAGCACTGCAAAGGCCAGTGCAGACTATGCTTAAGGTCTTTTTGGTGTCTCCTTAAACCTCATCTTATAAATACTCTCCCTGATTTCTTCCCCAGTTGGTCTCACAGTATTAATTCAAACATTTTAAATTATGGAAGTAAAAAGCAGTGGTATAAAAGTGTACTACTCATTTTGGGCTTCAGTTTGTTTTTCTTCATCTTTTTAAAAAGAGAGTCCATTTCCAGTACACACAGTATGAGAGCATTTATAAGAGAGCAGGGAGAGAAAAAAGCAGAGAGAAGGCACATATAAGGGCTACCCTAAAGCAGGATTTTCCTTCAGCACATTTGCTGCATTGGCCCTGCTGACTGCATGCAAGTGAAGGCTGAACATTTCATAAATTGTAAAAAAAATGAATTTTTTTTAAATCACAAAAATATCCAAAATGTTAAATTGAATCCTGTCAATTTATAAGTAAGATTGCCATAGAGATACATAAAATGGACTTTTAACCAACAGTGAAATTCATTGTTACTGCACTCAGCACAAGAGAAAAGAAATTATACCCATTGACAACCATTTACACATCCCCCATAAATCAAAATATTTTTAATGTATTTTCTAAAGTTAATCCTGTTATCAAGTAATATCTTATATTTGGTTAGTTTATGAGGGCAAAATATGGCAAGAAAATTCTGGGAATTATTTTTAAAGTAAGCACAAATTAAAGCTGGGGCAAGGGAGAAGATGGAGTCTATTAAACTGTGATAATGAGTAGGGATCAAGGATAATATATTTATATTTTTTAGAAAAAATACTTCTATGGATCCTCTCAGGGTGTATAGTGTTACTGGGCTCAGATAAAAATGTCTCTAATTATTTGAAAAAATTAGTTTGCTATGCCACAGTTTGCATTTACCTGATACACAGTATGTGAGAAGGATCCTTTGCTTTCGCACTCATCCTGTTTTTAGAGCGTTACTAAATTTTGCTTTTGCATGACCCATGCATCTTAATAGGGTCCTCTAAGGAATTAGACAGATACTGGAAATGAGCAGACAGCTCCTAATAAGAGCACACCAGGCAGTGTGGGAGTCAGCACCGTGAGAAAACGGATCAGGTTGTGTAGGAAGCCCTGCCACTTTTCCTCAGTCTCCTGTTTTGCAGAAACCCGCCTGTGACAGACTGTCTTCTTCTCCTCCTCCTCCTCCTCTTCCACACCTGGCAGAAGGAACGATGCAAGGAACACAGTGCTGCTGTTGATATCATTGATGCCACTGCTCCATCAGCTGCAGATACACGTGTTTGTATTATGCACTTCGCCTACAGCAACGCAGCGTCAGAAAGAACCAATAACTCTGCACCCTTACAAACCATTTCCAGACAGTCAAATGAGAAGACTGAATTAAGGCAGGTCAAAGGAAAAAGTGCCTTAGCAAAGCTTGTTGAAAAAAATGCCTTCTAAAGCTTGTACATAGCCTATTACACTCTCAACAACAAATTTCCTGATCTTCAGTTTCCTTCTAGGTTATTTAAAAAGATATTCTAAAATAGGTTTCACTTCAAAGAGCAAGCACAAACACACACAAAAAATACAAAATTGTACAAATCTTCTTTTTTTTGTTTCAAAAATATGAAATGGTACTCAATAACTTCATTATTATTATATTTTCCTTCACAGATCTTGCCACAAAATGAATGTAGAAATGGAGCTCACTGCCCTTCCCTGATTTTTTTTTTCTCTTGGTGGGCTACAGTTTCAAATAGGTTCCAAGGATAGGCCAGTTTCAGGTGATAAACCAGAAGAAAGAATAACTGCAAGAAAATTGAACTGTTTTGTGCTGACTTAACTTCCTGTGATTGACTTCATATGGGATCAGACAAGAATCTGTATTTGCAGAGTGGCTGTAGTAGGAGAGCAGTAAGGTAAGACCACCACCTTCAGAAGTCACAAAGAGTCTCATTGGTTTGACAGTGTCACAAAACCACAAACTCAAGGTAGGTATCTTGTCTTGGGACAGGTTTGGGAGGGAACTTCCCAAAGGGGTCTCTTCTAGAAAGCAAATTTCAGCCACCCCTCTCCCAACCAGTTCAGGAGAAAAAGCTGGGAAGCATATGAGCCATTTCCCCACAAAAAATAAAAGCATAGAGATGAGGACTGGTGTCCATTAAAACTTGCCCTGATCTAACAGGGAACTTAAAAGCACTTCCAGGTTCACCAGTCTAGAAGTAAAAATACCAAAAGTATGTCTTTATCCTCTTTGTGCCTCCCAACAAATCCCAGCTTTACAGCAGGAACGTAACTGTAGAATTAGCATTTTTTACGGTACTTTTTAAAATGTAATAAATTGTGGAAATAGCAATATCTACATCTTAATATGGACTTTTCATATGTAAATACTATCTTTAGAAGGTAATTCACATATCAATACATAAAGTATTAAAAACTTATTGAAAAAATGTGGCATAGATTGGTGATAAACAACTTTCAGCAAATCTCCCAATGCCTTAGATAAACTTCAGGTGCACATTTGCCAATCCCAACCCAGGGCTTTATCAAGAAAGCACACTTACTTAGTGAGACTTTGAAAATTATACTGACATCAAGAAACATGCTCCTTGGGCCTAGATCACAACAGTATTGATGAAGGCTGATAGATATGTTCTCCAGCTTCCTCTCTGGCATTACCTATTCTCCTGATATTTGAATTTTCTTGTCCAAACAGTCAGCAGACCTTCTAACTCTAAGGCCTCCCAATATGCAGCTTTCTTCCTGCTCCTGTAGCTTTGGTAAAGTGATCATCAATACAAAAATGACTTTTCTCTGAATGGCACAGGGCACTAACAAAGGCAAAAGTGTGTGATTATTATTGCATCAGGCATGCTGCCTCTTTACATATGGAGGTAAAGGGGGAGGGAGGGAGACAGAGACATTGATCTTCAGGAGTTTATTGATTTGGTTCCATGAATCCTGGTAGTTACAGCTACTGAAATTCTCCAAGGAGCTGAACAGAGCATGTACATGATCCTTCTTCTTAAAAAGCAGTATTTTTTGCACCCCATTACCTTCATGCGTTCATCCAAATAAATCCACCTGATTAAATAAAATTATCCTCTTCCTTTTCATCCAGTGAAAGAAAACAGAAAATTGGCAGTACTTGTCCCATTACAGTAAGAGCACAGGCATTATTTAACTGCTTTTAGTAGAACTGTACTGTATTCTACCTGTCTTTTCATTTCTACAGTCAAAGCTAACACAAAGCCTTCTCTGGCCTTTCAGGAGTAATTTTATTTCAGAAACTGAAGGAATAGCTACCTCATAAAGCATTTTCCTTTAATACCTTCCATTTATCAACTGACGTCACCCAGCTATGAAAAAACATTTACACAAACATTGAACATTTTCTTTCCCACTCACACAGAAGTAAAATAAAAACAAAAGATACATTCAAGAAATAATTCTTAACAATAAATAGCATTTAGAATCCTCAACTCTTTCATTTTTCTTAACTACAGAAACATTCTTAATCAAAGAAATATTACTACACAAAATTTTAAGTTGACTGAAGCTTCTTCTTTTGCAAGGAAAATCCACAACATAGAAACAAAAGCCTACTTATTGCAGGAAAATGCTTTTTTGTCATTTTTTCTAAAGTCAAAGTTGTAATCACATCATCTATTACAGTTCTTCCTGACGTTTCACTCAGCAGTTGCCACTATGATATCTGAACATCAGTACCTGTAAACAAGATAGCTTCCTTGCTTGGTGAGGCCATGCTTCTGCCTTGCCATTCAAAGAAACCCAGTATAAAGCAACTTCCAATTCAATTGGATTAGCCTGCAAAAATATCACTTGACACTCCCTTTTTAGCCTTCCCAACTCACCAGAAAATTCTTAGCATAAATTCATAAGTAGATTAATTTTAAAGAGGAAACCTCTCACAAAGATTTACAGGCTGAGAAAACAAGGGGCTCAATAGCCCAGTGTAAGGAATCAGTAACAGTTTAGACTTTGCAACTGAAAGACTGGATTAAGTGAGTTATTTTTCCCTGTATTTACCAAATACAGAGACTGATATATCCCACAGATGCATATTCCTAGTGAAAATGTGAAATGTCAAGGCTTTACCACTTCACCAGAGCAGATAATTAAGTAATTAGAGCAATTAAACGTTGACAGAGCACCAGCAACCCCCAGGTGAATTACAGCCATGAATTATGAAAGCATGAGCAAGGGAAGAGGGAGGACTTTGGCACATGTGAGGATAGAGCGAATGCAGTTATAGCACCAGGTTTATAATTTCTGCACTTATCTTCCAGATGTGCTTAGCTGTCCACAAATTTGTTGTCAAACTGCTTATTTAGATGTCAGGGGCACACTCATCTAGGTACATTTTCTCTCTGAAAAAACAGTGAATTAGAAAGCAGAGTATATATTAATCTATTCTCTCAACCTTTTACACCACATGAAAGGGCTGAAAAAGTAGAAGAGTGCTTTAACAAATCTGCATCCGTCTCAGTAAAATACATCCATCACTCAAGGCACCTGGGAAAGGGAATGTCAAAGGGGCCCTTTGCACAAAACATACACAAATTATCAACCACTAAATTATGCCAGAGGCTTATAACCTCCATCACATCTTTTGTTGGGGACTGTCTGCTCATCAGTAACTGCTCATGTGCTACATGCAGGAACACCCTATTTGCTGAATAAGGAATATGAGCAACACAATCAACATAGCATGAAGTTCAGGAATAATTTGCTTTCCTTACTATTAGGGAAGGTTTGCTTTACTAAGTTTTTTTTGGGTAAGAAATTTGGTTTATAAGAAAGACATTGGACTGCCTGCTGAGATGAACCAACTCCAGGTAGAATGAGCTGGCTCTGGGGACTGGATGCATTATGTAGATGGAAAGCAGGGACAGAAGCACAACTGGTGAGCAGGCACAGCTGCTGAGTGCAGGGGAGATGGGCAACACACGGAATTACCAGCAGCTCTAAAAACTTCAGCTACCAGATTTGTTGCAAGTAAGAGTGTGTGAACATCTTATATGCTGCAATTCTTTTTAGTTGGAAAGTTGCTTTAAAAATTAAGAGAGAACAGGGAAAAGAAGAAGAGAGACCCACCAAAAAGCCAATACAAAATATGTGACATACAGGAGATTTTACACTTTTGTTTCTCAAAAGCACATCTAAAATTCTTCTGCTCTGAAATTGTTAATACTTCATTTCATTGCCTTTACCAATTGGAAAGAAATAATCTAGAGAAAATAAGATAAAAGACTATTAACTGGGTTTTTTTTCTAAAATAATTAGACCTTTTTATAACAAAAATATACTAAAAAAGCAGTTTTTCAAATAATTGAAATATTATATGTAAAATTAAAACTAATTATAATCTCACACAGTAAACTATATACAATCCATATTTTATTTATGAAATGACTGTTGTAATATATATTTATTTATTTAATTTTTAGAATTTTTAGAATTTTACAGCTTCAAGTCAAACCCTATATTGATATGGTTTAACATATATTACTTAATTTAAAAAATAGTCTGAATTAGCTGATGACACAAAAAGGGTAGAAAGGATAAAAGATTATAGGGTAAGGAACAAACCTTTCAGAGTGGTTTCTGTAGATTAACCATGTGGGTGGATAACTAACTCTCAGAGTTCAGAGAAGAGAACAGAGCAATGTCAATGTAATGAACAGAAGTAGGTGGATGGTTCCAGTTCCAATCAGAACATCTCCCACTTCATCTAGGCTGCTGAAAATGATTCATTCTATGGTACATTTTACATGCCGTGGACATTCTGTAGGTTTTCTTTCCTACTTGTCAGAGCCATGTACATAGTCAGAGGAGGTGGCAAAGAAAATGCCCTTTTGATTACCTTCCAGCATTCTTTTCTTTCAAAAACAAACAAACAAACAAAAAGTTTGGAAACAAGGAAGAATAGGGAAACTCAAACCTAAACTGAATTCAAGTGAAAAGAGAAGAAAATACAAACCTAAAATATGAAATTGGGAGAAACAGATTTGGAGGAAATGTGGGGGGAAAGAAAATGAAAAGAAAAGAAATTCCAAAAAGCAGTATTACTGAGAACACTTACCTTGAGTTTATATATCAATCCTTAATCAATATCCAGGTATTTAGCTGTGTTATACCTTAGTGAACATTCTTCTAGAGGTTTCCACGGGAGAACAGACCAGCATCCATTCCTCAGAAATAGCTAGAAGAAAAAAAAATCCATCAGCACTCCACTATTAGCCCCCAGAATCTATGCAGCTCCTGAAAAGACGAGATTTCTCTGTATTATACTTTACTAACAATACTATTAATGCTCCAACACAGATCATTAGTTTAAAAGAAAGTAAAAAAGAGATGGAAAGCACAAGCTGGTAATTCATAGCTCTGTGAAACAGACCTCTCTGAACTTGTAATGACAGTGCTGAGCTATAACCCAATTATATGACTGAACTGACCATATTCTGCCTCTCATTAAACCTCCCATCATACCTAAAAACCTACTGAAACCAATTTTCACTGAACTAGGGACCTAAACATATGTTTAATTCTGAGCACATGCTCTGCTAAATGCTGCAGAACAAAAGCCCATATCCTGTGCAGTAAAGGAAGTTAAGAGCTTTTTCAGGTCGTTGTCTTCCACCATGCACATCTTTGAATGACTTATGAAGAGGAAAGTTTGATTAGTACCTTCCAGGTCCACCCTGTATTGCTAACAAAGTTATCCTAGGTTTGATGCAGAAGGCTAGTGGAGTTCTTTTGGAATCATTTCAAAAATTAATTTTCAGGAAAAATTTCTTCTCTGTTAGCTTTCAGTTGTCTTACAAACTAAGAAGAAAGAAAAGAAAGCATGTCCTTTTTAACTGGAACTGAAAACCAAAAGCTAATGGCTATGGAGAATGGCCACTGACACTCCAGTTTTCTCAAAGCTGTAAATACAGGGAGTGGATAAATAGCAGCAGCAGTCACTACAGTCTTCTAACAGAGAGCAAGTTTTCTATTCATCAGAGCAAGAAAGTCATGTCATTGCTTATTAGAATAAAATACATAGGTAATATAAGAAGTTACTTGCAATTAAAAAAACCCAACAACAATACAATAATATGCAGGAATATACATTTCCTTTTTGTAACAATCCCATTAAATTACTGGTTTTAGCAGAAAAACAACAGATGCATAATTTTAATGGCCAGGTTGACCAAAAGATAATTTTCAATTTTGCTTTCTTCCTCTTTACCCAATACTGATAATGTGCACAAGCTACTCCTTAGTGTTTTATAAATTCAAATGTAGCCTCTCCTTCTGTGAATGCATATGACTTCAGTATATGTTTAATTTTGTCTTTTGTGGACTCCTTACACGTACTGTAGCCAAAAAAATTCCAGTCCACAGGCCAATTTTACAGTTGGATCTAAATTTATTTTCAAGATAAAAAATCCACACTCAAACTAAAACATATGGTTTCTGCTTATCAGTTCTCCAGTCTCCTTTTTTTTTCCTCAACTCTGTCAATTTACAGGCCTCAAACTACACAAATGTTTTGCATATATCAAATTAACTGATTTGATTTATCTATCTATGTAACATGAATCTTTGCAGAAATCACTCTTTTAAGGATTGATCTGAGCCTCCTACAGGTACTTGCAAAGCTTCCTAGCAAGGGTCCTGTATGTTTCACTTGTACTTTTTCCGTTTTTTCAGACCACCATTCACATCTTCCCAACTTTCTGATAAGTGCAGTCTGTAGGGTACTTAGTGATAACTAGATAGAAATATGGAACACCATAAATAGCCAGAAGGAAAAGCTGATATTTTAAAGTATGGGTTTTTTGGTTTTTTTTTCCAATTTTACACTCGACAGGTGAAAAGGCATATTCTACCACAAAACCAAATAAATTTTGCTTTTTTGAGCTTTCTCCAGGGCAGGTTTAAATCTCTGGCATTAAACCTGAAAAGAACTAAGAACTTTTGCAAACTTTACTGTCTTTTAAATGCAAAGTGTCCTCTTTGATGTATCCTACCTGAAAGACACAGCAGGATATTTGTTTTCTAAAGGACTTGTGTCAAAATGAAACCTACTACAAAAAAAATCTCCTCTCCTTACATGAAGAAGATAAGAAAAGAGTAAACAACATATGAAAGATAGGAGTTGCATTAGTAATATACCTCTGAAAGACTTTGGTATATTCCAGAGAAAAATATAAGTATACATCTTGGGAGAGGGGGAAGAGGTAATAACCCTGGGGGGGAGGGGGGGTACAATTGGTGTATACAAATATACACAAAATAAATAAGTAAACAAAACCCAAATATCCTCTCCAACCAACACATATCCTTTTAGTCAGTGTCGACTCTGATGACCTTTAGCTGGTGATAATCTCGACAGAAAGTTTTACAGTAGCTACTGCAGCTAAGGCTCTAACTGTGAAAACAGCGGCAGCTCTTCCCTTGGGAAGATCCTACCCTACCAAAACTCAATAACCCTTGGTAAAATGTTTGAGGCTTTTTTCCCTCTTGCATTAGGGAAGGATCCCAATGTGCTACCAAGCCTGGCAGTCCAAGACACAGGCACAAGAAACATTCTGTGCCTGCACAGTGCCCTCAGTAGGGAGCTCCCTGACTGCCCACATGGCCACAGAGTGTGACAAGTGACAGCTCAGGATAAGCAGGAGCAGAGGAACTTAAGAGAAAATGAAACAGTTATTCACAAGCTAACAAGCAATTCTTCTGCTTCCAATGGGTACCAAATAAGTATTTCCAGCTCATTCTTATTATTTTTACAATGAATAGCCTATATTGACCTTATCCAATTAGTGTTGTACTCTTAAAACTCTGTTGTACAAGACTTCTACAAAATTTTCTCTTGAGATATCCACCAGCTAAAAGCATTACAGACAACACTGGTTAAAAGGATCCTTCATGATAAGGGAGGATGTAGGGCTATAGGGACTTCATATCCCTGCTTCATTTCCCTTCATTAGTTAATCAAATTTCACTTAATAGAGGATAGGTAATTTCTTAGTCATGTCTCCTGTGTTGAGCACAATAGAGGGAACTGGAACTGGGAATTTGGGTATTCCCAAACACTGTGCTGGGAAACCCATACAAAAAAGAAAGTATACAGCAGGAAAAGAAAGCATTTGTCAGAGCAGCCATGTTTATGCAATTTTTGTTCTGTGGATTAAACATATTTTCCTGCTACATGTTTTGGAAACTTTGTATTTGGTGCTTGAACACTAAAGAAACAGGAGCTGCCAAAATTATACATACCATTTGCACGTAGCTAAAAACTTGCCCTTTCCCATCTGAGAGCAGCTATCCCCATCATTTTTAAAGAAGTGCAAGAACATTTTATATACGGCTAGACCTTACAACTATTTAAAAATATAGATATTATCTAAAACATTTTCACTTTCATCCAGTTTTATTCATGTAGGAAATAAATAACTAGAATTTCAGTGTATAGAAATCCAATGGGTTGTCCAGGATCTTTTATAAAGAGATTTTTCTAGTTGGCTGGCAACTCCTTTAGAAGCTGTACTTTTACACTGTGCGAAATGAGATGCAATAAACCAAGCACTCAAGATAACATCTACCTACTTCAGCAGGATAGGGACAATAACAAATGCAGCTTTTGTTATGATTGTAGGCTATTTTTCTTTGAAGGGCCCTCTCTCAGAGCATAAGATAAGTACATTGTAAGAATAAGTAAAGATCACGAAAAAAGCTTCTATTTTTAGAGCTCCTGTTCCTTTGTAAGAATTAGAAAGCAGAAGTGAATAAACTGGAAGAATTTACATAGAGTTGCTGTAACTTTGTACCCTCTGGAAAAGCAGATCCCATTCTAGCACCTTCCAAAAAGATCCTGGGTGGTGCTAAGCAAATCACTTAAGCTGATTTCACTTTTCACCACGGGTAATTAACAACGCAGTCTTCACAGCTGACCAATCTCTAGAAAGTCATCCACAGCTAGAGCATACTGTCGATTGATTTTGTGAACTCACTGTGAAAAGTTCCTGTGATTTGTAAGAGAGAAGATCAGACTGTTCTAGTTGGTGACTTTCAACAGCACAGCACGGCTCCTTAGAGAGCTTTGGCAATGTTATTAGCCGTGTTACTGTGCTGAATCTCATGCAAGAGACACCTGAACTAATTCTCCCACCTGATGGGAACAAAAGAAAACTGTAGTCTTCAAAGCAATCCTGCTGTCACAGGAGACTCAGCTTCACCCCTTCATCATCAACATCAGCCAGTTGAAAAAAGATTATGACTAAATGTATAGTCTAGATACACTGCAAACTCTTCTGTATTTGTCACAGGAGTTCATAGAATATCCTGAGTTGGAAGGGACCCACAATGATCATTACCTGGCCTATGTTAAAAACTTCTGTGCTTGGAACTTTTGGATGAGGCAGCTGAAAATAGATCTCTTATCTGGTAGCTAGGGAAGATTCAAAATGCTGAGAATTAGCCTTCCTTAACTGTAATGCGTTCTGCTTGATAATGAAGAGTCAATTTGCTCCTTAGAACACGTACTGTTCATCTCATTACCCTCAGCTGCAGCAGAAGCTTGTGAAGAAAAACAACACCAATTCAAAAGCACTGTTCAAGAGTTTGAAATGTGACAGTTCAAAAAACTAATTCAAAACACAACAATGCAGAAAGATTTGTAACAGCACTCAGACTACATGAGGAGGTACCAAGATGTTTGAACAGCACCATACACCTGTATGAACCATTTACTGTTGGAATAGGTAGCAGCAGTTTATGGACACAACGGGCCTTTAAGCTCAGTGATGGCTATAAATGCAGCTCCTTCTAAGCTGTATTTAAACTTGGGATGAGATTGGAAGAGATACAGGTAGACAAATCTAACTACCCACCTTTCTTGACAGGTAGAGAAGTCCAATCCCATCAATCACTTCTCCTCCTGAAGCCACTCCACAAACCTGTACAACACTCCAACATAGTAAGTTTACCCAGGGAGAAAGAAATAAAAACAGTTTCCTACATAACAAACTGAAATTACTCACAAAAGGGTTTAACAAGTTAAAAAAAACCAAAACCATCAGCTTGGCTTCTTGTGAAAATACAGTCTAAGCTTCCATGTATCTCAGTTTCTTCTCAGTACAATAGGAATATTCATAACATTGTACCTCAGAGGAGTTTGTTAGAAATGCATTCAAATACATGCCTCAGAAGCACTGAGAAAAGTGTGATGCACTATACTGAGTACTGAAGCGAAGTCCATGAGGAAATTAATAATTCCACCTTCAGTGCATGTTCTTATAATTTGAAATAAATAAAATATAAGGCCAAATACTGAATGAAGAAGATAAAAGTGAAAAATTAAATAGATGGTCATGAATGGTGAGCACCATTCATCCTGTATGCTAAACAATTCACTGGTCCTATTAAGCTGACAAACCAAAAAACAAAACCCAGATAAGGCTATTTAATTAAAACTTATATTAAAACCCAATTGTACTCACTGTTTTTCTAAAGAAAATATGAAAAGGCAACAGTAGATAAATTCTGCAAGTGGAGAGCTCACTCTCAAGCTAATAATGCTGAGAACACTAGCTGGTGAGGCTCAAACTGGCCAGCCTAGAAACTCTATAAGATGGGGCTTAGCTGAAAAATAAGCACTTGAGGACTCCCAAAACACAAAGCTAGGCACAATATGTTACAGGTATAGAGTCCAGTAGTAGAGATCTACAGTACAGATGTTATACAACAGAGTGGTAGGTAATGAAATCAGGTTGAGAATAGTGCCACATAACCAACAGAAAACTAGTCCTCACTGAAGGCTGTAGCTGAGAGGCTAAACATGAGGTTTTGGTGTACAAACAAGGGAAATACAGCAAGGAGATGACACTGCAGAGGATGACACAGAGCAGGGAGATGATATTGCATAAGAACAATGAATTACTGACCTGGTAATGACTTCTCTGTCTCTGAAAGTCATCAATGAAGAGTAAATTTCTTGGGTACTCCGTGCCAGCAAAACATTTGTATGAGCTTCTGCAGCTGAGCCCTCCCACCTCTGCCAAAGAAGCTGGTGGTCCCAGGCATAAGGTTCCTGTTTATCAGCTGTGAGTGCCATCAGAAAAGAAGACTGACTCAGACTGATTAGTTACTGTTGATGTTTTGCTTCCTGCATCAGCAAGGTTGAGTTTGGGTAACTGGTTGGCAAAACCGAAATTTAAACAAAGAGAAAGGCAGTTGTTAAATTCAAAAATATTCAGCAAGTGATGGTTAAAGTCATTTGATGTGTGGTCCCACTGCAACAGGGATGTTAGAATCTGACGGGCTCTACAGAAAGCAAATCTGCAGTGACAGATAACACCAAAGTGTCCAGGCAAGGAGGTGGCTGAAGAGCATCCTCTCAATCCTCAAGTTTTTCATCTGCAGGGTCTGGATATATCTTTCTGGATGTATATTTGTGATAATATACTGTTGGGACTTCCTCTTTTTTTCCTGGGCAATCTCACCATTATATCCTTATTTTTCCTGTTTACCAAAAATTAGAAGTCATGTATTTCTGCAAGTCTATGCTGATTTGCACAGGAGTAAGAAATTCCTGTTCCATTTACATTTTGGGCACAAAAAGATTAGAAATATTTCCCCAATGATAGAAACTCTATCAGGTGCCATTAAAACCAGATTATATCTTTTGGTTCCAAATGTATGAACAAAGACAAATCATAGACAATTTTCACCCCAGAGGGACATATAACAGATAAATTATTAATTGAAAAGGAATGTTGAACTAGAGAAAAAGTGGTTGAACCAATTACAAAAAAAATAACCCTATATCAAAAGCTATTTTATATTGACCCAGCAAAGGAAATGTTGGCAAGATATAAGAACTCCTTAAGGACCTAAGCTAGCTTAGTTGACCAAGAGAGAAAAAAAGAAAAAATATTAAATCCATTAAATCCTATGTAAATACCATGCCAGAAATCATTTTGCAGGCAGGCAATCTTTTTTTTTTTTTTTTTCTGAAAACATGAAGGCAGCATATAAGAATGTTGACTCGGACTGAAATTCCCAGTCAGGAACACTGCAGCTGTGGAGAAATTATGTGTCGGAATAAGAAAAAATACTTCTTTTGCCATCTAGAATCTGTGTGTTTCAGAAGCAAAAGAAACATTCAAGCTGGAAAATTTTACTCTTAGCACCACTCTGAGCTCAACTGAACTGACAAAATCTTGTTTTGGGATGTGTGTTTGCTGTTTGCATATTGACCTACATCTTATTTTTCACTTTCTACAGCTCAGATGCTTTTATTTGAAGTATTAAGCCCAGAGAAAAGTTCAAACAATTACTGTATCAGCTTAAAACTTCTTGTTCACCCTTAGTTTTTTCTTTCATGGGTAAAAGCACAAGGTTTTTAAATTAACCAAATTAACAGCTTTTGAACTCTTGAGGAACTCTGACAATCAGAGTATAGTTGTTTCCAGTAGTATTATTATGCAAAAAGACTAAGAGATCATAAATCCAATGTACATCCTAGTAAAAGGGTCAGGCTCTAGAGCCAATGAAGTGCTTAAATGTCCCTAAGTGTCATCCTATCAGCAAAAATTCTTCAGAAGCTCTAGGGAAATCAGACTGAGTTGAATGGTGCAGATAGGGCAAGTGACTGGAAAAATTGAAGAAAAAAAAAGACATAATGTCTGACAGATTGACAATATACAGAAAAACATGCTGCACACAGAAGAGCACTTATGCCAGCAAGCCAGATCTGCATTTTCAAATGCACATACTAGTGTTCTCTGGAAACAGAGTGAGGAGAAAGACATCAGCTCACTCGTGTTTTCATGGTCTGACATGGAAACTCTGCTGTCATCATCATATAACTGTATGTGTCGAACAGAACATATAAAAAATCCCTATATTGCAAACAATCTGTTGTTGATTAAAAAATTAAATAACACAGTGTACATCTCACTGAGGCCCTTTTGCCACCAAGCCTGATCTATACTCAGGAGCCTCCTTAAGCCAGTAAGATAACTTGATGATACAAATAGGATTTTACCAAAAACATCTTATTTTCAAAGAATGAAAAGGAAGCCTTGTTTCCTTAAACAATGAAAGACCTAGGAAACAACCCTACTTGTCAGTTTCAAAGATGCCTTTCAGCCAACACAACTCTCTGCATAACTCACAACTGCTTCCTTCTGGCCTGAAACCTCACAGGTGGGATTTCTGCTCGGATATCCACCAGTTGCTTCAGAAATTGAACCCCTGTGGTGATGTATTTGGAAGGCCTGACTGGGGAGCTGTGGGAATGGGCTGCCAGAGGATCAGGGCAATGGTGGCCATGAGCCTAGAAATGGCCAGCCCTGAGAGTCAGGCAGAGTGGAAGGAATGTGGTTACTGATCTCACATGGCCTTTACACAGAACTAAAAAACCAAGCCCCTCAGAAAATGCTTTATTATTATATTTATTTTAAATACTTTGTAGATAATAGATAATACTGCAGTCATTAAAATATTTACACAGAATGGTCAAGTTTGGTTTCATGTCTTGCTCATCTTCCATCTCTTGGAAAAAAATTCATCACCCACCAGGCTGTCAGTTTAAGTTAGGTGAATTCTCTTTCCATTTTGAACTGGGTGTCTCACAAAGAGAAAAAAAAAAAAGAAAAACAGAGGGAAAAAAAAAGTAAGAGAAATAAATAGTAGAAAAAAAATAGAATGAATAAACCATGTCCAAGTTCTCATAGTTGGGACACCAACTGGAACATCGACATAGGATGAGGAAACTCAGATTCTGATTCATGCTTACAGAACAACCTCCACACATGATTGCAAAAGCAGAACTGGTAGACAAGATTCCCACAAAGTAAGGATCCTAACTGCTGGACTACACAGCCTGTCCTACTCTCCTCCCTTCTGCACTTCCTGCAGATCATTAGGTAAAACACGCCACTTGGCAGAATGGTTGTATTGCCTGTCTTAATGGATAGAAAAAAGATCTGCTCAATTCTTTCAAAACTAATGCCAAAGTGTGTCTGTCTTAGGATGGCTTTTAGTCTCCACACCTCAAAGCAGATAAGTTTGTGACATCTGGAGAGAAAGGAGCTTTGAGACATACTCTTGCACTTTGCATTTTCTCTGGCCTTAAGCCCAGGAGTCAGGATTTTCTAATTGTTTTTCTGTGCCTTTCAAATACCACAGTGCTGTTTGTGAATCTGGGTTCACAGAATCACAGAATGGGTAAGATTGGAAGGGACCACAGTGGGTCATCTGGTCCCTGCTCAGACAGGGTCATCCTAGGGCCCAGGACTGCATCCAGATGGTTCTTGGATATCTCCAGTGAAGGAGACTCCACAAAATTTCTGAAAAATCTGTTCCAGTGCTCAGTCACCCACACAGTAAAGTTCTTCCTCATATTCAGGTGGAAATTCCTCTGCATCCGTTTCTTTCCATTGTCCCTTGTCCTATTGCTTGGCACCACCAAGAGCCTGGCTGCATCCTCTTGGCACCCTCCCTTCATATATTTGTGTACATTGATGAGGTCTCTCCTCAGTCATCTATTCTCAAGACTGAAAAGGCCTGGCTCCCTCACTTTGGATTTTGTCCTCCCTTTGCCTTTCAGGAAACAGTACTTTAAGTGTGGGTAATGTCTGATACAATAGCATTTTAGGCCATTTTTTAAATTCTAGTTCCTAGCATAGCAAAGAAGAGCTTCTATTGTCTCCAGGTCTCTTATCATTTATTTATTTTGCATTCCCATGAGCTTTAGCAAGATCTGAAGAAACCCTGTAGACAAAAATCTGTAACGTTTTTCTGGTGTAATGGAGTACATTAGCCCTCTTCCCCATGCAAAGGATTGAAAGTTTCATCAGTAGTAAAATGAAAGTAAAATCTAATAGAACTGGACAACCGATACACTCCAAATAATATCCATAATAAACTCTCCTCTCTGAAGATTTTAGTGCCTTTTTCTAGCAAGTCCAAGTGAATTTACCAAAATATCTGAATGGGCTATTCACCGTATATACAGTATTCACCATGAAATATCTCTCTGAAAGTGAAGCAAAAGAATTCTCCTATTTTCTTTATGCCTTAGTTTGTGTTAGCTGATGTTACCTTGATTAAATTTAGCTTTTCGAACGTTATCAAATCTGTCCTGCCTGAGATATGTTATCCTGCCAAAACAATTTCCAGTGTCAATAAACTGAGCTATACACTCATCAGCAGGAGAATCATACTGATGACTGTATGTTAGGACACGGCGATTGTCAAGCATTCACTCTGCAAGAGAATATAGGACTAATGGGGGAAATCTGCAGCATTTTCTGCTTGCAAAAAAAGCTGTGCATATATTTATAAACAATATTTTCCATTTTTCCCTTCTTCCTTGTGTTTTAGCTCTAATGTCTCATTTGTAAGATAACTAGAGACATCCAGAAAATTGTGGTTTTACTTCCATGACAAGCATAGCATAGAGGGGAATAATAAATCCAATTTAACTTAACTTAGTTTACCATATAAATTAAATGGTTTCCTGTATAGTTCATCATTAGACCTTCATCTGTATTCATTCTTTCCTTCATATGTTTATGAAATTAACCAGATTTACAACTATTGAAACTATCACAGTTCCCAGCCTGCAAACTACCAGCGAAAGAAGCTTTGCCAGCGTGAGACACAGGAACACTGGCTGTGAAAAAAACAGAGGTTCAAGTGTGTGGCACTACTGTTGCCTCCCTCTGTCAGAGGTAACATTGGACTCTGATGTGCTAAGCAGCCCCAGGATGCCTGTGAAGCTGAGCCACTCCAGTTGCCTGCCTGCTGTGACATTCCTAGGGGCTTTCACATGCCAAGAGGATCTTTTCCAGCTGCATGAGAAAAGCAGACTGGCACAGCAAACCCTTCCAACCTGTTCTCACAATATCCCTTACACAGCAGAGCAACCTAAACCTGACATCACTGTTTTTTTCAGATACAAAAGACTCCTGGGCATATTAAAGCACATTGCATCAGTAGGTTACAAATTACTTTATTTTCCTGAAAAGAAATGGACAAGGGGTAAGAAAAGGCATCAAAATAAAGGAGATAGAAAAACATTAATGTTAATTTTGCTTAAAGGAAAATAAATGCATTTTAATGTGGTTGATATGTAAGCCTCAGAAACTGAAAAATTGCAGTCAAGACATACATTTATGAAATCAGAATCCAGTGAATTTCTATTTCTAAGCAAAGCTAAATCAACCAGTTATGACAGGTGTGAAATGACCACCTTAACTACATGCATTTAGTTTCTGCTAGATAGAATACTGACATTAATATAAAGAAGAGAAATATTATTATGAAGGAAACTGGAAAAGTTAGAATGCTGGAAATATATTGAGGAGACAGTCAAGTAAAATGTCAGTAGGAAATGAAAGTAGATTTTATTTTTCTTATGCAAAATTATTTCTATAGTGAAAGGAGAAGAAATGCTGGGGAGAAATAGTATCGACAGTAATTTATAAACATGTAGGACTTGACAGAATGAGAAAACCAGAGGAAGCAAATGCCTTTTAATGGTTAGCAATAAACACTGCCGAGAAGGTCACACAGTCAAACCAGGTAAGAAAAGAGAAACACATTATTACTGAGACAGGAAGACCTCCTGCTGTTAGCCTGCTACTTTTCCTCCCTCTACCGCCCAGAAAACCTGCTGACTACCTGTTGCAATTGTGTTTAACACTTCTTGAAACGGAAGTCCTGTCTCATTAGAAAAAGCTCCTATTCAGATTCCGCATCAGGAACACCAGCCAGGAAGGCTCAGATTGACCGGTTAATATTCCAGCAGTGAGAAGAGTCCTTAAGATATTCATTACCATGCCTTATGTAAATCCTCTGAACTAGAGACATACAAAAAGAAGCCACAAAAAAGATTCCGATTAAGAGACAACATTAAGATAAGTGCTTGTTTTTAAGGTGTAATGATCAAAGAGAAAATCACTTGTTTACAATTACCAGTACATAAGTTAGAGAATCAAGTAAATTTCCTAGATCATAGGTAATTAAAAGTAGCTTGGTTAGAGAACTAAATTGATACAATATGTGCTTTATAGTAGCACAGTATAAATTTCAGCAGTTTGTAATACACTCCCTAAGGAAAAAAATGCAATTGGAAAATTCAATCTTGGAAAAATCTGTGTGTAGTCCAAAAACCTTTTCTGATTCTAAATCATATAGTTCACAATTGTACAAATACTGGTTTAATGACATTCTCTGATGTTTTGCAGTATAAAGGCAGACATCACTGGTCATCTTTAGAGGGGATGCAAGCACTGTGCACAATAAAATTGTTAATAACTTCATCAATTAGATCCTTTTCTATTTAATGACTAGTTGATAATAAGAATGGCTCTGTGACTTTTTGATTCTAAGGAAAATAAAGAACTCCACTTTGAAGGTTTTTTTACTTTGGCAAATTATCTGTTGTGCAATTTCAATCAGGATGTCTGTGTACCACTGGAAGGCAGATACTAATAACAAAGATGGGAAAATACAGGCAGCAGTGTAACCTTCTGTCAGCTCTCACTAGTCATGACAGCTTTTGGTACAATGAAAAATGTAATAGATGTAATAGATACATAGATGATACTGGATTTCTTGTTTTGATTTTACACTTTTTACTTGTTCAGTGGAACGCAATAAAGCTAAGACACAAAATTACTGACATGGAGAGTTCAAATTTATCCAGTTCTTTCAAAGTCCTGATTTCTCTCAAATATCTACGAATAGGAAAAGCAGAGAAGGAAAATTAGACAATGTTGTTTCTTTGCCAAGAGGCAGTCCCTAGGTCAGAGAATTCTCCTTTATAAGGCAGTATATGATGCAGTAAGAAAAGTAATTTCTAAAGGCACTTTCAGGGATTCAGGTTGAGTTTTGTAATACCCACTGCGGGAAGAGAAGTCACGCTAATAAAGCCCAATTGTGTACATTGGAAAACAGGAAAGAAAAACTTAAAAGCCAAAATACTTCTGCTTCTGTGATCCAAGGGATATGCAAACTATGACCCTTATCACACCCCCACAGCTAAAACTCTAATCCACAGAAGAAGTTAAAAGTGACAAGTTTTTATGAGAAGGAGAGTGTAAAAAGCAAGGGTGGACCCTCCTGTGAAAGAGGAAATTAAGGGCAAAGGGTTTTTCTAAATCAGCCCTGAGGAAAATAACTTCATACAATTGATTCTCTTACGCTCTACCACTACACAGAAGGCTGAGTAAAGAAAGGAGTAGAAGAGCTTTTGGTCAGCTCTGTACTACATTTGGTAAGCCTGTTTAGGACTTAGTATGCTCCTGCTGTAAACCAATGGCTTCCCAGACATCTTTCCAAGTCACAATTTTACACACTACCTGACACCTGTCCTTCTCTAGATCATGTGCTGCTTTCAGCCTCTCATTACATTTCAGGCCCACATTGAACATACTGCCCATTGCCAAGTTAATTCAATTAACTAAGGCAGGAACAAACTCATTTTCCCTAAGGAAAAGAAAATCCTGTCCTACTGAGACAGCAAACTGAACTGTTTCAGATAGGAGCTGTCAGTGAGTTGTCACTGGAAGGGAGTGGGGCTGTCCCTTTTGGCAGTGTGGAATCGTGAGCTTAGCTCAGCTGTACATACCTTCAGCTAGCAGTGAACTCAGCAGCAATGCCCCTTGCAGAGAAGGCATTTTTAAGGGCCTTTTCATTCACCTTCAAGAACCTTTACTCAGAGAAAAAGAGAAAAAGCAGTAAATCAAACCAAGCCCAAATAGCTTCCAGAAGCTCTAACCAAAACACTTACAAAGGCAATCTTTGCTGCTGCTGACCCCAGACAGATGACAGCTTGCAGCTCGAGCTCTTGCTCTTGGTCCTTAAAAAAGGAAAATGTACTGGGATACTACTTTGCTTTTAGTTTAGAACAGCATTCCAGAATCTTGGTGGACCACAGGTACTGAAATAAGGACTAAAAAGTAACTTACACTGTTAAGCTTCCTCTACAATCAATGAAGTCATCAGCCTCTGGTGTCTCCACCTCTCCATTTAGTAAACTCCGCAGTAACAGAGTGACACAGGTGTGTCCTATGTATTAAGCTCTAGATACTTTCAAATCAAATGCCTCAAAACAATTCAGATTCAAACCAGGAGAAATTATACTAACAAAACAAAATGCTAATTTTTCCTCAAATTTCTTCTTGAAGATAATAATGCTAAAACCTCTTAGATAACAACACATCAATAAAAATGTTTAAACTACAGGTATTCAATATCATTGGTATGTAAAAATTTTATTACCAATAAAAGATTTTTCAAAAGAACTGGTAAAGAAATCAGAAGGTAAAGGGCTATGAATGTTATTATGAAGACAGAACACATAAATGTAGAGTTTGAAGATAAAAAAACATATTTTCAAGTAATTCATCTGGATCAGTTAAAGCCCAGCCCCCAATATGCTTACAGTTTCATATACATCAGTGGGGAAGCATTTCCTTCTGTGGCAGCATCAAAGCAGAAAAAATTCACCATATGTAGCAAAATAACCTCATGTAGCACCAGTCATACTGGTGCCATTTGCTTGCATGTCTCTATTCCATGAAATCAGTTCCTTTCTCTCCTCTGTTAATGCCAGCACTTATGCATGTGCACAGAGCTTATCAAATGCTAAAATGTTTCCTTGAATTGAAAGCTGAAATCACTTTCCTGTCATCCAGTTAAGATCATTACAGAGAATTAAGGAGGGTTTCAGCACAAAATATATATATACAAACATTTCATATATTTAAAAACTCCACAAATTTCACAGAAGTAACACCCTCTGGGTACTCAAAGTCATATGCACATGCAGCCAAGTGGAGAAAGCGCAAATTCAAACCAACAGATAAGTGAGTGGAATGACTTAAAATTGCTGCCATAAGAATCATCCTGTCATTGCTCTTTTTAAAAGTCATGCTCTGAGTAGCCTGTAACTGCTGCAGAGAGGTAATCAAATTGTTCAATCTAAAATAAGTTGGTCCTGTACAGTGAGAAGCCCTTTTTATGAAAAGGTGTATATGGGAATGGTACATAAAATCCAGAATGGCCTTGGAAAGTACAAGAAGAGTTCCACATCATCATGGGGAGAATGGCCCAGACAGCAGGGACTTTAAATTCTGCAGTATTCAAATGCATCTCCTCACTATTCCTCCTCATGCAGCACTATCACTGCCAAGGGCAGAGCGAGTCATGGACAAAAGACATCCGCTTGAAGGACAAGATGCGAGTTTTGCCAGTGGATAAGGAAAAACACATGCTGGAGCACTTCAGGCACCTTTTTGTAGTTTACTGCAGTTGAAACACCTTCCAAATCTGGAATTTAGAAGTGCTCCCAGATTCCTCTCCCACACTAAGCTAACACATCCCCCAGCTATGCTTTCCTTTGGCTGAAAAATCCATCCTGTACCAACTTACCAGTCTTTAAACATGTGAAAACAGGAGTGCTCTTTCTCCTCAGTTTTGCATGTGATCAATATCACAAATTGTCCGAGACTTTTATATACAGAATTTTTACCCTACCATTAGACAAAAGTATGGAGACAGTAAAGAACAGTGTTGCAAGTAAAGGTGGCAATCCCAAGGTGAGACAGGATGAAGAAGTTTTGGGTTCCATCATTGCATTTTAATGGACCAAACAGGGAGGTCACTTATTCTGGGTTTTTCCCACGTGGATGGTAACAGCACATTATTTTATGGATGTTCAGCTTGAGGCGTTAAAATGTGATTAATTGCTTAATACCCTAAAGTATGAACTGAGTAAAATTAGGATAAGAAATTAAAAGTGGTGAATATCCAACCTGGGCTTAAGATGCTCCATGCCCCCTTTATGTTTTTGTGTGTATAAGCCTAGATGAGAATTTTGTTTGAATTCCGTTTGAATAAGTTTCAACATGTTAAGAGCTGTGAAGTTTCTAGGACATAGGATCTTGACAACCTCTATTTACCAGAGGGAAGCCATCCCACTGCCCCAATCACTTTTATGAAAGGAAGTAAGAAAAAGTGCTTTAGGGAGCTGATCCTTATTGCTATTGAGTTCTTAGTTGCTGTTTTTCAGATCCAGTCTTTCTTCATACTATGCCTCTGGGCAATAGCCAACTCTCTTGCCAATCATATGCAATTGCTGCCTTCTCCCAGAGTCCCCAGCACTTCAAAGCAGCATACTGGAACAAAAGATTATCATGGAAGGATACATATATTTTTACATGACACCAATGCTTTAAAACATTCCAAACAGTACTCCTGAAGTCCCATCTCAGCTGCTGATTGCATACTCATTATGATAAATATATTCATTGTGGTTTTAGTTGTAGTATGTTCCTCAAAGTTTTAAAATGTTTTTTAGTAAATCCACTTACACTATACTAGAGATAATTCACATAATTTCCCTTTTTCCAAATTTATGAGAGGTGTTAAAAACAAGGTCATTGAGCAGTCCCTATCCCTGATCCTTCCACACAGCTTCTAACTTAATATCAGAAACAATAACATAGATATACTGCTGCCAGAGTCGAGATAAGGCAATGTTTTCCTCATCCTCAAAGTCAGGGTTTGATTGATAAGCTGATAAGTTTCAAAGATTTTTTTTCTTCATGCTAACTTGAAAAAAAAATTTACACGAAAACTGAATGGACAACACATCTTTATCTTCCTGGATCTTTCTCACACAATCTCCAGAATTCTGATCTAAGGTTCTATTCAAAGACCAGAGATGTTACAGATGCAGAAGCACATGCTGCTGAATTACACTTCACAAATGTTTTCTTTGTTGATCTTCACAACCACTTCACTTTTGGCTCCAAATGCCTCAGGATAAGTCAAGGCTGTGTTAAATAATTGCAGATATGGAGACAACTGACTTTCTACTAAGATAGGAAGGTCCTGTGATTATAGTGTAGGAACGTGATCAGGAAATGTGCTTCAACAGGCAACAGTGCTATCGATTTTCAGTCAATTACATTCTAAGCTCTTGAAAGATAAGCTCAGTAAACTGTTTAAAGATAGGTACTTGATTTAACATTTCCTTCATGTCAGTTCCCCCCATCTGTCAAACGGAAGCCACATAATTTCGTTAGGGAGACTTACAAAGGCAATTTTTCAACGCTAGTCCTTTTCATACAGTCATTATGTTTCTTCAGCTAACCTTAGGGTATACATGTAATCTCCAAACCTTTTAAGACTGCTGCACCTTGCATTCAGGAAACTATTGTTATATAGATAATGGGATTCTAACGAATAGGGTCTCATAATTTCTTCATAAACAAAGAATATGGTTTCCATTTCCATGAGGAACTTGCATCTTCAGACTATTAGGCCAGTGTCTTTGAAAAGCTATGAGTAAGCAAGTAAGGCTCACTTGTTCTTCTTATCCTATCTCAGAACATCCTCGAAAGTTTTCAAAACCCTAGTATTCTGTTAGACTGTGCAGAAGAATTTTAGAACTGAAATGCTTGGATGTGATGTATTCTTACGATAGGTATGAATCTGGACTGCATTTTAACTACCACCTTTGTCACATCTATGAATATGGGCTCCCATAAACAGATATGCAGGGTTCATAGATATGGCCAATGTATGTGCCTGAATAATGCACATACACAAACCATGTCATCATCCTAAATTGTCCCAGTGGGTGAGAAGTGAGTAGGTAGGTTTTTTCAGATAGTCACATCAGCTGGAATTGTGAGGAAAATCTGCGACAGTGCAGATGATTCTGAGTCCATTCCTTTCCAGCTTACATACTAATTGTGAGCTGAGGAGGTTTTCAGCTACTAAATATGACCACGTAGCACATCATAGGTTTAATTTAACATTTCAAAAGTCCCAGCAAGATTATTTAAAGATAAGCACTCAGAAATGTACATCCCAAGTCTTTCTTTAAGCAGGAACATTATAAACCAACAGTTTCTGTAGCAGATTTGTATCTGAGCTACACATACCTATGTATTTCTATGTATACTTCTTCCATTTGTTATGATGTCCATTAATCCAAAGCAAGTGAACATGAAAGAAGGACCTGAGACATTAATCTCAGGGCTTCAAATCACTGGCATGACATTGATTTTTAGCATTAAGAGGCTACAAAGAACCTCTTTCATCTCCATAACCCTTACCATCATTCAAAATATAGAATAAAATTTATAATAGATGACAAATAGACATTTGTTATAGGAATATGCCAGGAAAGATCACAGGTAATTTTGTGTTTTCCACCCCTGCAGCAGAGCATAAGGACATCAACCTAGGCACTACTCATGCTCCTGTAGACTACTGAGAGGAAGAAAGAAGGAGAATTTTCTATGTTTTTTTCTTCTAGTCAATTCCTAATGTTTTCATAAGCCTTTACAGACATGGAAAACTATGGTCCAAATATCAAGTTAACCAAAGAAAACTCTACCAACTCATAATAAAATCAATCATGTCCTATAAAAGGCTTTACTGCCTAAGTCTGTGCAGTACAAAGTATCCAAGTAAAGCTGCAGTCAAGGAGGAGGCTGGATTCACTTCCTTCTTCCATCTCATTTATTTTTCACTGTTCAAAAATCACACCCCTTAGATGTCAGACGTCTTCTTTTCAGTATTTGGTCACTCTTACTGCATATTTCAGTATTACTCATAAGAAATTCGCCTGCAGATTTGAACTCTCTACACTTCAGTGCACAAAAGACTAAAAGAAATCTAAACCATTTCCCACGCCCTGATGGACAATCACCACTGAGGCTGAACAATAACTGTTGAGACAACACAAAGTACATACTTGTACATGAACTTAGTTAAAGAAGATCTCTAGGACAAACTACAATTGTAGGGAGAACAAGTTATGTATAACATTATTATCTATAATTAATGCCCTGGGAAGTAACATCAGCTTTACTTCATCTTTAGGATCCCCTCCGACACAAACCATTCTATGATTCTTTGATCATCTATGGGAATCTCACTGTATAGCACAATTTTAAGTAGTGTGACAAAACTTGCCATTGTCAGCTCTACTTCAAAAATAAAAAATGAACTTGCCTGAAACTCTAATTGTTTTTTGATCTGAGAACTTTCCAATTTTGTCTGCTGTGGAAATATGGATCAATCTAGACATTTATAAGAAAAGAGAGATATTGGTGCATCCTAAAATTAGCTTACATCTGACAACCCAACTCAGATATTATGACTTCTATTAAAAAATAGTTTAAATGGCTAATAATGTGTCACCATTGATGTATAACAGCCAAATGATGAAATGCTTGAACTCGAGTCTCAAGGAAATGCTGGCTTGCCATAGGCTCTAGAAAACACAGCTGCTTCACCTCTGTCTCTTAACTTCATTTTTTATATTCTATGCTAGCAAAAAAACAGTAAAATTCTTTCCTTTTATTATTCCACTGATACTATTGTACTAGCCCATAACCCAAACCCAGTAGCTCTGAATCCAGCAGTGTGTACAATCACTATAAGGAAAATTTTATTTTATCATAACATTATATTGCAAACAAAGTGATGTGTGTAAGTCGTAAAAGAGAAACATCACAATTATGATGTACAGAAAGGATTATTCTCCCTTGTAGATACAGACTTCCTGAATCTCTGATGAATGGTGAGGGATTAAACTACACTGTCTTCCAAAAGATCCCATCTTAAGTAATGGTATTCCTGTGCAACAGAGAAAATACATCATCTGAAAGAGTAATAGTTTTCTTCTTTATACCACTTCAAGTAGAAGTTAAATATTAGAAGATAAACTGATATTATAAGATAAACTTATATAAGATTATATAAGGTATATAATACATATACACTCTAAAATGTGCATACACTAAGAAGTGAAGAACATCGTCCCTGTTTTAAGATGTTGCAGAATCGTTTTCTATTAAAAAAACCCACAAAAACAAACAAAACCGAAACAAACAGAATATAAATAAATAAATAAATAAATATATTAAAAGTACCATAAATTAATTTTAGATTGTTAGGATGGCTTAATATTAAAAGAGAAA
>WBNO01007591.1:0-14146 GCA_013400575.1 Peucedramus taeniatus | reverse complement strand
ACAAAGCAAACTATTTACTTGGAGTCCCTTTTACTGGAAATAGGAGAGCCTTTATATCCATTGCACACTCTGATACTGTCTTTTCTTATCATATCCTTCTTTCTTTTCATTTTTTACATCTTCTTTTCAGATTATTTCCATGTTCTCTCTAACCATTAGAGTATTAAAACATTTCCTAGTCATCAACGACTTTGTAAGCAGAGCTACTCACTTGTAGGGCAGAATCTAGAGATTAAAATGAGCCAGAAACACGCTTGGAAATCATACGAGAGTCTTCAGTTAACAAAAGGATAGGTGGTATTTATTAACATATGTCCTCCTACAAGCCTCTTTTCTGGAACAGTCACAAAAGATATGCTAAGGAAGCCCCAAATGATGGATACCCTGCAGGGACTAAGGGAACAGTTTTCATCACTGTGTTCTTAAAATGTTTTTCAATGCTATACAGAACTGAACTTCCCTATCAGAGTTCTGACCTTCTACTGTGGGAGGATGTGCATTCCTGTCAAGTAGTGCTACAAAAGAATGTGGTCACCAAAGAGATCATTCATGTTATTTTGCCACAGATGAGTCTGAATTTCTGTTTCTACAAGTGAAAAGCTAGAGCTGCATAACAATTTTGTGTATGCTCAGTATAAATACTTGGAACTCATTGTCTCTCACGTGTTGAAACACAGGGTAGAAAGGAAAAAACGTGAAAAGATAAAAGCTTGAGTTTTCACAGTACAAGCAACCAAAAAGCACAACATTAGGATGCAGAGAGGAGTCTAACTAGCAAAAAAATAGAGCTGCTGGCTGCAGCTCAGGTATCATATATGTTACTGACACGGGCACCGAGAAGTTTAAAAAACAAAACAAAACGAAACAAAAACAAGAGCAACAAACAAAAACAGGAAACAACCAAAACAGTATTTATTCACATGGAAACACTACTGGACCACCCTTTCTGCCCATTCTTGCTGTATCAATTCCAATTCCAAGAGTTTGATTCAACCCTCAATTATGAAAATTTTCTATATATGCAGAACCTCTGTGCATATCAAAACACGGTTTGAAGAACATGACTTGAGACTTTCTTGTTTATAAAACAGCCCACTTCAGAACAGCCAAGTGGAATTCCCTGGTTACTCAGGTTTTTCACAAACAGGATGCTGCTCAGATGCTGCTAAAGAGTAATGTTGCTATTCATCAATTAAAAGGAACTGGTGCAGTCAGCCTGAGTGTTATTTGGAGATGTGTGAGCAGCAGCTCTGCCCTAGTTGATTACAAAAAAGGAAGCTTCTGCCACCACATCGACGCTCCAATTCCAGCATTTGAGTCTTAAGTGAATATTGAGTCATGTCTTAGGAGCTGTAAGAAACAGCCAAGCAGATGCGCTCAGTCAGCCTTGTCAGCTTTTCCCTTGTGCAAATCCAAATGTATCAAAGTTTGATTAGCACTGTAGAGAAAAAAGACCATCTGCTAACAAACCAAATGCATGTTTCACTGCAAAAAAGGAGCAAAGAGCTATTAGATACCTGCAGTGCTGAAATGCAAAAGAAGCAAAAAATTGTCATTTCTCTCAAACAACTGTGTGCCCAAAATAATGTGGTAAACTGTGAAACCAACACAGAAAAGGTAAAGTCTCACAATCAGAGCACTTTTTCTTACAGTCCATTTTTTGCTTTATCCCAAAACACAGAAAGTACTGCTGCTGCATCCAGTTTTCTAATCAGATTAAGGAAATCCATTATTCACTGGATAAAATGATCATGATTATTTTTTAGTTAATCCTAAACAATTTAGATTAAATTCCTAAGCCTGCATCTGCTTAAATTCCTGCTGAAAAACTCTTGGAACACCCTTTATAGCCATATGCTTAAATGGATAATATAAGGTCACATTCAGTAGAATTCTTCAATGAAAGGTATAAAATAATTTACAACTCTTGATGCTTTTGAAACATTGACTTGGGGTGAACAGGAAAAAGAAAAAAGGTCTTCGCATCAATTTTGTTTCTGTTTATCCAACAGCTATTGCTCCATAAAGATTGTTCGGAAAACACAGAATTTGGAGTGATATTTCCTTCATCCCTGCAATATCTATTACTTCATGAAATAAATGACCCTGCAAAAATGTTGGTTTATATATTTTGAAACAGGTTTTAATTTAGGCCTCTTGTCACAATACAGAGCAATATCATAATTAATGATGTGAAACTGGTAGCTAAGATGTCATTACACATGGGAATGTCACATTGAATCAAGTTAAACTAGCCACTAAGAAATTCAACACTGGAATATTAGTTTTTATACACACAGTATATCAAATAAATCTTTGACAAGCCACAAAAAATGGTATGGATTAAATATGATATGGGATGAGCAGATTTGGAACATAGCTGGCCTGGAATCTCAAAGTGCCAGCAAATCAAGGCCTGTGGGTAAGTCAGGCTATTTATTTGCCAAGCTGACCTACTTCTATTACCCTTATCATTCTTCTGAATACCATTTACAAGTCTTTCTGTCACAGCAAAAGACAATGTTAATTCATCAGAGCTCTCATGTAGTTTCTAAGAAGGCTGCATGCCTCCTGAAGCTGTTTTTACAAGGATTTCTGGGAAGTGTTCTGAGCTGCTCAAAACACCTTTATCCTGTTACCAGTAAGCTTTTTTTAGATCAAATTAACGTTATACCTAAAAATTAGGTGTAAAATCTAATTACCACTTATGCCAGATTTAAAAATCCTTTCAGTTGTTATTTTTCATTACATAAATACCCTTGTTAGTGCCCTAAGTTACTCCTCATCTAAATAGTCACTACCAAGTTTTTAAGACATCATAACATAATTGAATTTGCCTAATATTCTGGGTGCTAGAACTTGTTAGGAGCCACATAGTCCATTCCCCTTGTGGCTGTGTCCTCAGGGTTCCTATGGGTGGGTAGAGGAGGTGTTGGGGCATGCCTACCCAACAAAATTCCCAGCCCTAGGGAAATTGCACTGCAATCTGAGCTGCTGCTTTTTGTAAAAGTAATTTGTGGCTTACCTTTATTCCATCGTATTCAGTACATCTTCCCTCAAACAGCACACATTATTCATTGACTGACTGAAACAGAACAAAGTCATTTAAAAACAAACAACTACAAAATCTCCAAGTTTTGCTTATTGTATATGCATCAGCTTATGGCAGGAGACAATTACTTGTCTGCTATTAGCATGCTCTGATATATAGCCATTCTTATAGTAACAAATGAGCACATATAAGAGCTATTGCAGCACTTATACATGTTGGTGGCTTTTTGTTCCGTTTTGTAGATGATTTTTTTTCCCTTTAGCAATCCTCCTTTATTAATATTCCTTTGTTTAAAGTTTATTTGTACAGTTGAATCAAAATTTCCCCCACAAAGGTGGACTGTACTCCCATGAACAGTTTCTCTAGCTACTCATACAATCAGACATTACAGCTACTGGAAGGCCTGACTGTTACCTGGGGATGTAACCAGGCTCATTTTGAACTGTTTTTTTGGACAAAAACTTCAGTGAGGGTTCAGTCTCATGGGCTTCCTCCTGACTCTCGCATATATCCAAACATTTCCACAGGCTTATATTTAGAAGCCCACACTGCTCCCACTGCAATCATCAGCTGCTTTAACCAGAAAGAGCTGCTGGCTGCAAAACTAGGAATGCAGCAGTCGCTTCTGCACTGTTTTATAGATTCACCTTTAGGCAGTATAAATATTTAACAAGGATGTTTTGGGAGCACCCCTATGGAGAGTGCTTTCTCACCTCTTTCTTCTCCAACAGATATTTAACTTTCCTCTCATGCAACCCCAGATCTCTGCATCTTACACCCATCACTTAGCTCTAATGAGCTCTTTGGTACAAACACACTCAGGCAGGACTTGTGGCTCAGGGAACATCTGAGAGTCCATCTGCTCCATATCACTCTTTGCTGCTTTGATACACAGTTCAGTTCCTGAGTTTGTGATGTGATCACAGCTTTGTGTGGAAAATTTGTGTAAAAAGTCATATTAGTGAAATACACAACAGTACTAAGTGATGGTATGCAAGTAACTGTACAAATAGATGCTTTTTATTCTGTTAAAAAAGTGTGCTTTCAGCCGTAATTATATTTTTGTTTACACATTGTCCCATTTTGTTATGATCATAAGGGTTTCTACCCATGTAGTCCTGTAGATGACTGACAAGAGAGGAGAAACGAGAATTTATTTTTCTTCTAGTCAGCTCTTAATGTTTTCACAAGCCTTTAGAGACATCACTGCTATAAAAGGTAATATAAGAACAGTTGTATGCATACTTGAAAATAGTATTTCATGCTGTGCATGCTGTCTCAGGTCACCAGTTATCTAACTTGTACTCATTCATACTCTAGGGGACTTTTATTCTTTGTTTCTGTAGGAAGGAGCAGTTAAAATCAATCAATCAATCAAAATTTTCTCTGGTTTTAGCATACTAGCATCAAAGGAGGGGCATAAAGAAGGGCAAGGGATTGGGATACAACAGCACATCACCACTGATATCATCTCTGGGGAAGACTTGGTGCACTACTGTTGCTTTGCTCTTGCCTCCATGAATATAGGAAATGTACGTTGTACAAATGTAGCCAAAACGTAAGGCATAGCCCTGTTTTCACAGATAGGATACCAACCTCAGCTGATGATCCTCTTCATATCCCACAGTCCTTATTCCTTAAGTATGTAAGGAGAGGATGAAGCCATTACTTCTTTCTGAATTACCTTCTCTCTAACCTTTTAGCAAGGGGGGCCGGGAAGAGGACTGGGGAGGGTTGGCAAGAGAAATGTGCCTTGATTTGCACTATAATGGTTTTCATTCCTTAAAGCAGTGCCAGGCAGGTATTGGTCAGGTAGGCTTTTAGTGTAGTCATTAATTCTGTACCTAAAATATCTCACTATGGAGCAGGAAAATGCAAAACCCAAAGAACCTCATGGCTCACTGCAGTAAAGACATCACAGACAGTCTCAAAAATCAGCAAAATTTTTAGGGCATCCAAGGGATAACAGACCATAAGGTATGCTATGTATTATGCAGTGTGCCTTCTCCTCAAGTACCATACAATTGTCAAATCTAACAAAGGGCACTTGGTTCAAGTGACTGGATGAAAGTAAGGCAGGTCACCTTGCCAATCTGAAGGTGTTTATGGTATAACACTGGCAGCATAATTTTGAAGGTGGGAGAGGAAAAGGAAGTGCACATATTCCCTTTGAAATTCAATCTTACTCAACTCAAATACCCAAGAGAGCACGCACAATGTAGAGAGGTCAGCTCTGTGCCAACCACTGCAAGCTGGAAAAGGCTCAGAGACCAAATTATTCTCTTCATCTGCTGAGATGCAGAAGCTATCAGGAAATATTTAATAGCTATAAATAAGGAGTAAAATAATATTGTATCAAATTGTCAACTCTTTCAAAGGGCATATGCTGGCCAAAAAAGGCAAGTGTGGAAACTAGTAAAGGTAAGAAGATTTTTAGAAAGCTGGGAAAGCAGGCCTTAGAAACAGAAAGAACAGAAAGTTTAGAGCTAAGCTGCAGCTGCAAAGTTTGAAAGTAGAAAAAGTTACAATGGTATAGCAAGCAAGGACATTAAACAATAGCTTGAGTCTTAGGCTTGGCTAAGATAGAGCTTAAGACTGCAGGAAAATATGCTTAGCAAGACAGTAGAAGGTTTTAAGCTTAATAATGGAGCATTGTGTATTGTTAATAGAAAGAAGACAAGCATTGTGTGAAGCAGGTGTACGTGTACTTTTAGTAATTGGCTAAAACAACTATCTGTAAGCATTAGCAATACACTATTGGCTAAAAAGTTTTTAAGATGCTCTGTAACAAAGAAATCTTTGGCTGCTGCTGGCTGTATGTAAGCTTTGCCATATTCCTATTGTCTCAAGCATGTAATGAGGCTGATGTTGCAAATAAAGCTCTAATAACCCAGTACGCCAGCAGTCCCATCCTGTTTGTGAAAACGAAAAACACCAACACAGCAAGTTTGAATAACACCCTATGAAAAAAACAGACAAACAAACAAACAAACCAAAAAAACCCTACCAAGCAGAAAATCATGCTACCATGGTAGTTTATAGAGAGACTAACAAGATCTGTGCTGTGAAGAGCCTCCAGTCTAAAACCAGGACAAGGAAATGGAAAAACAAAGAGGTGTGAGGATACACATTAAGTATAATTTTAAAAAACAGGAGAAGCCCAAATATCACTTATGTGTTGCTGAATGGAAAAGTCCTGCTTTACCTCCTCTCCTCCACAATTTTTGGCTCACATCCTTACAACCAATCACCCCTCCAGCATCAAATTCTCTTTTGCCAGAATCAGAAAACTTGGAAGGGACCTTTGGAGGTCATCTGATCCAGCCTATAAATCTCTCTCCCCTCCTTTCTCCAAGCTAATTTGGCATATTGCAATACCTAAAAACGACTTTAAAAATCCCAGAAGTGTTTTTTATCGTCTTAATGAGTCACACCACATCCCAAAAGGAACCTCTGAGGTTCCTGCATCTTGTAAGGGTAGGACCCCAAAACTGGGAGAAGAGAAACACAAGCAAGATTCCTTCTTCTGAAGGCAGCAAGGCATTGCTTATTGCTCAACTACACACACAGTCATCCCATCCTCTCTGATCTACCCCTTAGTTACATTAGTTTTAATTTTGTATTTTTCTTCTGTTTCCAATAAACTAGCTGAGTAGGTTCAGGGAGGTAGGGCACTGAGTGTCTCCCTTAAAGTGTGCTGTCAGAAGTGGTTTTATTTTTCTCTGCCTTAGGAACTTTTCTCTAGCAAGGCAAACAGACATTTAATGACACTGCTAGACAACTGCAAATGAGAGATTAAAGATCCATGAGATTTGTCCCCTGAAATCTCACAGGTATAGTTCAAAAACCCTACTGTATGACTCTTGGGGTTATTTTCCTCTAGCATATGTTCCTATATCTAAGCTCACTGCTCTTTGAATGACCTCACTAGAAGCACTTCAAGGGATTTTCTCTGTTGCTACACTTCTGATGTAGCCAAACCATGAGGGATTGCTCCGGGAGCCAAGCCAAAGTAGGTGCTACAACCAGCCACTGCTGCATGCTGCGGACTGCATGACTCTTATCTGCTGTGAGCATTGCTTTCCTTTTGATTCCTTTGCTTTAAAGATGTGTGGGTGTTTGTTGGCTCATTGTTGTTGTTGTTGTTTTTATCAACACCCACTGCTATCTTACTTTTTCCATAACCAAAATGTATTTTAAAGTAAGTGGAATTTTAAGCAAATAAATTTAATTCTGCCTTGCCCCCGATTCAACATTTATTTTCCCTTCTTTTAAGGACATCACACTGGGCTCTCAATTCCATTTTCAAGCCAATCTCAGACAAGTGCCATCTTAGCCTTTCCCAGACAGGTGGCCAGCCAAGAGATTTTGAAGCTTTAGTGCTCAACTCATTTAGACTTCCTTCAAGACAGAGTGATTTGTGGGAGGGAACTCAACCTCTATGACCTCCCACTACACAGTACTTTGCTGCTAATCACTCTGCCATCAGTCCTTGAAACGCAATTTTACATAATCTGCACTGGGCAAAAGGAATTACAAATATTCCAGCAAGCCTTTGCTCTACTTCTGCAATCAAGTTACAATGTTGCTTATGTTTTAACCAAGTATTTTCATCTGCCTTTATGTACAGATAAAGCTCTATGTATTTATACATTTTTATCTGCATGTATATACATATGCATTTTTAAGTGCCTGAAAAGACAACTCTTTTAAAGACTTTGGTGATAAATTCAGAAGCTTAAATAAAAAATATTAAAACAGCAGAGGCATCCAATAATATATAATGGGAAGGTGAAATTTGAATTGAAAATATTTGCACTTTCTTCAGATGTCATATACTCAAATCTGTAATAATCCTAAAATCACAAAACACTGATGGCATTAGTGGTTTGAATGAACACTGACCTCTGACTCCTACTTTCATAAATCCCAATTATAAACTGCATGCTGGAAGTTCTGGAGGCTCCATCTGCAGCAGCTGTTTAAAACGTATGGCTCCCTGTTTTCAAATTACCAGCAGTCCTTTGCAGAAGTTGCAGAAGGAATCACACCAGTGCCTCAGTTGCCTCCAGCATGTAGGGCACTGCCACCTGATAAGAGGCCAACACAGCCACACGAACACTGACAGCTCGAAATTGGAGCAGCTGAAAAATGAATACATATTACTTACCAGGGAGATGGTAGCTTTAAGCTGAGAGCTGTTTGTCTTAAACTACCACAGCTGGATTTCTCCAACTGCAGGAAAAGTGACTGCAGTTTTTGGGGGTGTTACTTTACAGTGAGTGACTGGTGATACTCAGGCCTGTCAAATGTCACATAAAATTTTAAAGATAACCTATGCAATAGCTGTGCTGTGTGTATTTGAGGATACTCTGCCATTTAAAATCAAATATGGGAAACACTTCTCTCCAGAAGAGCTCAAGGGTCAAATAGGATCATGCCGTTTTTGAAAGCTTTACATATTCCTCTCCTGTGTGCATTACACTTCAGCAGAACAGAGCAGAGTCTTGCATGCAGGTGTCAGGGCTGAAGCTGGGGTTGTCCAAGAGAAGTTGGAAAGGAACTGAAGGAGCAGTGGATGTCAGATGTAGTCTCTAAAGTAAAAAGCAAGTGACCAAGGAAGAAATGAGAAAGCATCAATGGGAAAATACAAGTCAACAAGGAAAAACAAGCTGTCAAAGGATGAGTTTTTTTGATTATGGATACTTGTGTTTCCACTAGTTTCACCACAATGAGTCATAAATTGTCAGCAAGAATGGTTCTCTCTCAGATTTTGGCACTTAAGTTCAGAAATCCTGACCAGTGCTACAGGAAAGAAAGCAAAGTCAGCCTCAGGCTAAGCATTGTATTCATATTTCATCTCCTTTCTCTTGAGTTCAAGAGTTCAACTCTTAAATAGAGTGTAGAGCACTTAAATGCTCTGCAAGTGTGTTCACTTGCAGGTAGAACTGCAAAGGAAATATGGGGATCCTCACACAGCTTTGGGCTGATAGCGGCAGGACTCTGGCATTTTACAAACCTAATGGAGAAAGGCAAAGCAGAGAGAACCACTTGCTTTTTTGTAAAACCACAGCTAGAGAAGGGGTTACTACTCAAGAGAAAACAATAAAAAAGTGTTTGTAATATATGCTGATAATTGAAGAACTGTTTAATCCTGTTCATAGGTCTCATAGCTTCTAAGGGAATTTAAATAAGTTAGTGGGGTTTAACATCCTTCTGGGAGATGAGCCTATGTATAACCTTGTATTTAATAATTAAAAGTCTTTTTGATATGTAGGACTCAGAAAACTGATTATAGTAAATTGCAATCTGAACAACCAACCACTTGATGCTATGAATAATGCAGGAAAACTTCAAGTCCAGACTTCTCATGTCTGGATGGTCTACTGAGGATATGGGGCAATGGAGGGCTTGGCTGAATAAATGAGAACCACATGTTCTTGAAGAAGAGCTTCACCCTCCTCCTCATTAGCACTAACCACAGAGTGGCAAAATGTGCATAAATTTAGCAATAATGTGAATGGTATAATAATAATAAAAGAAACTTAATCCCTGAACTGGGAAGAATGTCTAAAGAGGAAAAAACCTGCCAGAAAATTGAGACAAAAAAAAATATCCACAAAAGGAGCTGCAGAAAAAAAGAAGATTAAATAGGTAGAATGAACTAGCTTTATTGTGTCTAAGAAGTATCAACTGGGTCAAAGGAAGGGCAATTCAAATAAAATAATATCTCAACCTAAGATGCATTGATATAAGCTATTTTACTTCAATAACATATTAATTTATCTAGATTAAATATTTTATGTTATTTCAGTAACTGAGCTAACTATAAACAAATATAGGTGTATACAAGTAGAAAGAATATTAACATTTAAACATAAAAACCTTGAATCTCCAGCTTTCGGTCCCTCATCACCCCTCTTCCAGAAATCAATCCCTTTATTCCAGAAGATATTATTTCAAATTAGCAAGCAAAGAGTTTGCCAGTAAGGTCATAATGTCAAAGATGAACAAAGGGAAACATTATTGGGGAATACAGAAAATGGAATTTCAAAAGTAATAGCAGTGTAAAACTATTTTAGAGCAAGAATATCTCAGTATTATGTCATGTGAAGGAAAGCATTTCTGCATCTCAGGACACTCTGAATTCTACCAACACAGTAGCCCTATTCACACAGAAAATACATTCTCAGCCTTATTGTGTTATTGAGCTCCAAACCAGAGAGGTATGCCATAACTTTCTTCATACAGGGAAGTGATAAAACAAAATTACTCCATTCAGCCCTCTTTCCATTCCCAAGCAGCTTTTCTATGAATCATCATGGACGATGTACGCTACAGACCCAAAAAACATGCACAGACAATCAAGACAAGGCGTAAAAAGTATTATAGACAGAAGTCATGCTCTATCAGCTTTACTAGATTTTATTTCTTAAGCAGGTTCTGTTTAAGGATGTGTCACAGTTTAAGTCCAGCTGTCAACTAAGCACCATTCAGCTGCTCACTCACTCCCTCCAGCAGCATGAGAGAATAGAATGGGAAACAAAAAAGTGAGAAGACTCATTGGTTTCCAGCACAAATCCAAAACATAGTCCCATAGTAGGTATTATGAAAAATTTAACTGTGCTCCAGCCCAAACCAGCCCAGAAGGTTTACAGGTGTTTTTTCTTTACAAAGATGAAACCCTGAAAGATAAGCTACTTGACCTTAGACCTAGTTCATAAATAGAAAGCTTGAGTTTAACATAAATTTTTGGTTCAAATTTTGTCAGCAGTTGAATATTGACTAGTTTGTTAGAGATTTTTCCATAAGTTACTTTTATAGGCATTTAACTGAATTTTCCCTTTTTTTTAAACATAAAGAGTATCACAGGTTTTGCGTGGTTTTTGTTTTTTTGTTTTTGTTTTTGTTTTTTTTTTTTTTTTTTTTTTTTTTTTTTTTTTTTTTTTTTTTTTTTTTTTTTTTGTTTTTTTTTGGTTTTTTTTTTTTTTTTTTTTGTTTGTTTGTTTTTTGTTTTTTTTTTGTAAAGTTAAAACAGGCAGGAGACATATGCCAATCTTAAAAAAATTGTATACTTTGATAACTGTTTTCAGTTGGCTTTCTCAAAGGAAATAGTCTTTAGCAGTGAAGATATAGCTATTTTATTAAGCAGTTCAGTTTACTGAATACGTTCCATAATCTCTACAGCAACTTATATATAAGGAGCTATAAATCTCTTTCTGTAGATGTCATTTTAGTGTTGATTCCAGTAATAACACCAGACAAAAATCTTTCAGAGCTCTTGTGGTGTCCCACCTCAAAGAGGAATGGAGTACTGAAAATTCATAGATGCCCACAGTTGAAAAGGAATGTCGTAAGTCACAGGGTCTGCAAAAAGTTACAGAGTTTTATTAATAAATGATACACACAGAATGGAAATTGGAATAAGCTAGTCCCTTATCTTCTGGTATAAACTCATGGTGGTGGATTTTGAATACGCAGTAGGGTGAAAGAAGAGAAGGAGATTAAAGAGAGGGAGAGGGACTAAAGCCAACAACAGACTCGAGCAAAACTACTAAAATGTACTATCCAGCACTTTTGTCTGGTAAATCATATCCTGTTTTTGCTAATTACAGAAATATTCTTTATATGTGACTAGAATTTTTCCTCATGGGGCATAGCAAGGTCAAACTTCTACTGTAGCTTGCATTTCTTTTAAATATCTGTTACAGTCATTTGACTGCTGCATACACAGTACACAGACAAATAAATAGAAGAGCATTAAACAAAAGCTGGATAAGAGGTGATTGCTGTGAGCTGTGAACTAATGATAATGCTTTTTTTCTGGTTTTCAGTTATGCATTCAGCAGCGTACCTGCAATGACTAAAGTAGCAGATAATCCCCCTATCTTCTTGTGGAATCCCAAGGATCCCAATTATTGTCAGAGGGCTACATTTTTAGCCCTGCAAATAGCATCCACCGACTTCAAATTTTCCCCTCCTAAAAGGGCTGAAAATAGTGACATCTCTTTTATACTTTGTTGTCATTGCAAATCTATGTCTGCCCATACTACATCAATATGATGGCTTTTCTAATTGGATCTATTTGTGGGAGGAAGAAGAATCAGTAGCAGAGAGAGACATAGAGATACATTTTCAGAGTTGAGCTAGGAAAAATATTGAAGCTGAAGTTTCATCAGTATGACAGGAGTTCTGCATCTGATTTCCATGAATATGGAAATATAGACAATCTTTCCTTATAAGAGCATATTTTTAGAAAGAGAGGAACATTTAACTAAATCAGAAGCTGTAATTATTTTTTTAACCAAAAAAAAAAAGTCTCAAAGCACTCACTTAGAATATTTAACTAAATCTCTGAAGATTCACTAATTTTTTACGAAGAACAATGGAGAGACAGAGATGCAGCCCATCAGCAGCAGAGAGCGAGCCAGGTGACCAGAGGCTGAGCCCTTCATAGCCTACAGGTCTCTCCACTCTCAATACCATGACAGTGAAAACTTTAGTAACTTTGCTAGAAATACAGCTTCTATGCTGGCTTATTGCATCAGCCATTTTACAAATATTAATGTCCAAATATACAAAATGTCTTTAACTCCTCATCTTATTTTAATGCAGTAGAATAAAATCAATAGCCTTTTCCTTACTTATGAATTCACATGAAATACAGGTATTTGGTAAGGAACCATAGAAAGGGTTCAGCTCATGACTCACTGACTGTATTACTCATGGATCTGGGTTTCTGCCAGTCCCTTAAAAAGAAAAGGTATGGGTTTTTTGGTTTGGTTGGTTTTTTTTTTTCTTTTGTCTAGCATCAGGACAGAAAGATATTAGTACCAGAAGTTGTCAAAACAAAACCCCAAACCACTCCCTTCCCTCCCTCAAAAAAAAAAAATTATGAGGCAAGGTGGTGTATTTGTCAAAAGTACAGTTGACTTGAAATGGTTCATTGTTTTACCTCAGATGTATCACAAGGTTCAAGTTATCAAAAAAAACCAAACCTACCTTTTAACATTGTTTTGCTTAATGAAGTAGAAATTACTGGTTTGGAAATTATAGTTTTACATTGGGTTATGGGAGACAAAGATCCTGTTTACTGCTCAGCCTGAGGGATGGTGGATTCAAAGCTCATACTTTTCACTGCCCAAGAGAGTGTCTTGACCATTGGCTAAAAGAGGATGATCTCAAGCTCCTGCTGTGAAAGCTAATCTATTCTGTAAAAGCTACAAGTTCAGTGGCAGCAGGAATAGTGCCCAAGTGGCCCAGCTTCCAAGCAAGATATTTTTAGCTCACAGCACCTCTCAGATTGCATAACACAAATTTTGACTACAAAACTCCATAGTTTTTGTCCTGTCATCTTAAAATGACAGGATTTTAATTAAGTCTTGGAAAGATAAAGAATAAATTGATTTAAGTTAAAATGTCTTCCCTTTTCTCACCAAAATACATAAACTAAAAATTTCAAAGTCTATCTATAGTCTACCATAGTGCATAGAAAAAAGGTCATTTTCAAAATTTCTGTATAGTATTTTTCAACACATTTTGGGGAGGGGAGTGGTAAATGATGTTAATAACTTCTGAGTAACCTTTCCAGTTGCTGCTGCTATTTTCAAACAATAGTTATTTTTGGTTCAGGTGTTTGAAGCACAGAGACTTTGTAAGGTCAGTCTGAGCACAGAGCTATTACTTACTTGTAATAGCATTTCCATGACACTGTCATTTAGTTCCCCTAAATGATTTCACAGGGGGATATGTCAAAATTCTTGTCTCACTGTCCTTAGTTTTGCTTCACGCTAAATGGACCTCGCACTGCGGCATTCCTGCCAATACTGCTTTTTCTTACAACAAACATCTCCAAACTTGCAAGATAAAGTCTGGCTGCTGCCGTGGTGCTCCTTGAATTTCTGTTTCAGATAAGAAGCTTCTGCATCAGCAAAAAATTTTATATGTAATTACTGGAGTCAAGTTTCGGGGTAATATCTATATTCCATTTCACAGAATTATATTTGTTGCTTTGATTTTTGCAGCTTGTACCTTCTATTAAGGATGTGAGTTATGGGGAAAAACTTATTAGGGCCTGTTGCAATAGGACAAGAG
>WBNO01007590.1:109811-167674 GCA_013400575.1 Peucedramus taeniatus | reverse complement strand
TTTTTTTCATTAGCTGCTGAGTACTGAGATATTTTCATGGAGCTTTATTTTCTGATCACCAAATCTCATTCCTGAAGAGCTTCAAGCCCAGTTTCCAGTGTGCCTTACCATTAATTGAAGCTGCTCTTGAGAATGAAAATACTTTTCTTTCCTCCATAAAAAGAGAAAATCACTCCTAACTCAGCCTCTAATTCCCTAGTTGAGGTTGGCCATCTTGGCTTCCAGTTTATTTCTGTGCCTGTTTTCCATTAAACAAAAAAGAGATACAATCTGTATCTGCCTACAAATTCTGGTTGCCTCAGTGCAGCACAGCTGCAGGAAGGTTGCAGGTTTTGTTACTTGTTGGAGCTGCAGCTCATCCTTCCAGCTGTGGAGATTACCCTTCCTAGCAGCATGTGAAACTTGGGATGTTATCAGGACTCCTTGTTTAGAGACCAGCTCTGAAATTAACCATTCACTTCAGAAAAAAAAAAAAATAAAAATTAAAAATTAGGTTAAATAATTCACAGCCTTTGTAAAATGAATTAAAAATGGAGTCGTATTTTGGGCCTTTTCTTAGCTGCTGTGATCCTCATAGCAACAATGCATTTCAGAGTTTGCTCTCTGTATTATTTAGGCTATAAAGAGTGAATTTATAAGCAAATGCAGGGGTTTCCCACCAGCAGTGGAGTGTGTGGGAAATATCAGCAGTAGTCCAGAGCATCAGCACAGTTCCTTCTCCTTTTAGTCTTTACTACTAATTGCCATTCATTTTTGGCTGCTAATGTTAATTTTTGCTAGTTTATTCCCCTCTAATCTGCTAATTCCCTAAGAGATTGTTTTGTGTAGTTGGATCAGTAGTTTACATACTTTATCTAGAAACTCCTAGTGTTCTTTTCTTATCCTAAACAGCTAGTGAAGCAAAATGGGAACTGGAGCAGGCAATTCCCAAAAAAAACCAGGCTCCACTGATACTGTGCTTTGCTAGTGGGTAAATCACAACAAGCTGGCAAACTGCAAGCCTTGAGTTTTTATTCTTATTTATTGTATGACCCTACAAAGTTCCTACAACACATCCACAGAAGGAGCTAATTAATAGGGTGTCATAAGGTCTGAGCAGTGCTTTTTATAGCTCCTTTAACCCTTGTGGGAAGCTGTTGTTTGAGGCAATTTTGGCTGCTGGCTGACATTTCTGTATGCAGGACAATGGTGACATTTTTTCCAGGGATTTTCCAATTATGGCTATTGGAGGTTAAGTATTCCTGGATGAATACAGTTTAATGTTATTAATCACCAAGGACAGTATAAAGAAAGGTAGCTTTTTTCAGCACTCTGTAAAACATGATCCTGCACACTGTCTCTGGGGGATTTGCAAGGTTTTTAGAACAAGAAAACTGAATGCTATGAATCACGTGGGAGTTTGCTTGTAACACCCAGCTAATATTTCATTTTATCTGATGGTTCCTGATTAAGTTTATATTTTAGATACCTCCATCACCTGTGGATATTCAGTCTTTCCCCTCTCTGTTTAAAATGACATGCAGAATGCCAAATGCAGCCAAAACCATTTTTCCCTGTGCAAAATGCTCAGCTCCAAATGGATCAAAGAAAGTTGCTGTGCATGAAAGCAGGTGTCAGCAAACAGTTAAAAGGTAAAAATAAACAAAAAACAAGCAAACAAACAAACAAACCCCCCCAAAAAAACAAGAACAAAAAAAAAAAAGCCAAAAACAAACAAATAAAAAAAAAACCAAGAAACCAAGCAAAAGCCACCCCCAAACCAGCATCATGCACACAAGCTCTCTGACTATATTTATCTAAATAAACTGCACATCCTGTGGGAAGTAAACCACCCAAATCAATATTCTAGAGACACTTTTGAAAAAATTCCTTTTGGAAAGCCAAAATTTTGACTGAACTTTTAGGAACTTGACTTTTTGTGCTGCTGGGACAAACAGTGCAGCTCTTTGTTCTGTGCATGCTGAGGGAGAGATGCACAGATGCTCTTTCCTGGAGGATTTTCTATCTCTCAACCTTGTTATTTAACAGCAGTAATAAATAAATGATAACATTTTGCACTTCTACAGTCACTTGAATCTAAAGAGCACCAAATGTGCTCAAAGAGAATCATCTAGGAACTGGGTAAAACTGCAAACTTAAATCATCCCAAACCCAAACCTGAGGAAAAACAGTGTCAGAACTGTGGCCTTAGTGATGGAATTACTGACAGAGCTGATCAAAATAAAAAGGAAACTCTGCTTTATCTTGAAGTCTATTTCTCATATTTATTGTGGGATGAAGCTCCAGAAGGAGGAGGAAGGCTTTGCAGTTCTGAAGTATTTCTAGCAGCTTGGGAAATGGTCACACTCTTCAGCCCTGAAGGTTGATGTAAAGGTGGATCTTCCAATGAAAATGGGAAATTAGCCTGTAAAATGCTTGGGACAGAACTGATATCTTTGTGTGTTGGTCAGCTGTATCACAGCAATTTATTCTGTTTGGGGTGTCCCTGCATCACTCCATGAGAATAAATAACAGGAATAATCAAGGAGAACAGTGAGTGCTTTGCTTGTGATATTTAGTGTTGGGGGAAAAAAACCCCCAAACAATCCTAAAAAGGCCCTGCACTCAAAGAGACCTTTAAAAAACCACTCCAAGTGTTGTAGGGGGCTGCAGCTCCTCTCTGCCATCAGCTGTGACCCTTCTCACAGCCATTTTCCTTGTCCTTTGGGTTTCCATCAGCATTCATGTGCCTATCTGCCCTTTATTACAGGGAGATTTGAGGGGGGGGACTGTAAGTGTTGGAATGTGGGTATTTAGTGAGTGTGACTGTATATTTTGGCAAGCCCTTTACAGTATTTATACCAGAATTATTCACAGAGCTCCTTGGACTGGATTCTCAGGTTTTTTTTTTTTTGTGAGAGGCTCAGGTTTTCCTTTTTATTGCCTCAATTCTACACAGTGCATTTGTGGAAAAGATAGGTGAGTCCTTGGTGTAGCTTTGGTTTTAATATTCCTTTTGCTTATGGAGTGAGCCACTATTTATGAGTATATGGTTTTCAGTTTTCATTTCTTTATCTTCAAAGCCTGGTTCATGTTGATGTTACCTGTGTAAAAAATTGAAATAGTGGATGTGCACTGAAAATCTTACCAAGTTCTCTCACTATAGCAGCCTTGATTAAAATGAAAATAAATATACAGGCAAAAAAAAAGTGACCTAAGATTTTGCATTATTCAAAGGAATCCTTTTATTTTTTTTCAAATGAGGCTTTAATAGGATTATATATGTATATTATATTGAAACTGGCATACCATTCAAACCTACAAACCCCTTTTCATAGTTATATTTAATGATTCCTACTTCTTTGAAGCTTAACATATTTTCACCATATGGCAAGCATTTAATTTTTCCTATTTTTCTAGTGGAGAATAAATTAAAATGGTTATATGGTTTAGCAAAAGCCTTCAACCTATATGTGCTGCAGGTCAAGGATTCTGTAGGCTTATTCCTCACTGCCATCCCATACTTTTCTCAACAGTTTGATCCAAAACCTGATGAAGTCAACCAAGATATTCCCACCTACACCAGAATTCCATGCTAAAATTAGGAAGCAGTATTTCTTTTTATGCACTGAAGTGTTCTGAATTGAGTAATCCTGAGTACAACAAAAACTCTGATTTTTGTAGATTCCACATTCAGGCCTGAAAAAAAGCCCCAAAAATTGCTACAGGCAAAGAACCACTCAGCAGGGAGAGAGGAGCTTTGGATTCCATCTCTGGATAAATATTTGTGTAAGAAAATTTAACCCAGTTCCCTAAAAATCATGTTTTGTGCTCCAGTGTCATAGGATCAAAGAATGGCCTGAGGTGGGAGGGATTAAAGAACCTTCCACTGTCCCAGGGTGTTCCAAGCTCCATCCAACCTTGGACACTTCCAGGGATCCAGGAGCAGCCACAGCTCCTCTGGGCACCCTGTGCCAGGGCCTGACCACCCCCACAGTGAGGAATTTCTTCCCAATATCTAATTTAAACCTGTTAGTGTGAAGCCATTTTAAAGAAACAATTTTTTAAGATTTTTTTTGCAATTATTATAGGTATTTCTGTTGTTACAGTATGAAAGCCTCGATTGCACTTGACACAGTGAAACTGAGTTTCTCTTTAATGCCTTGGGAGTTTCAGCACAGACTGGCCAGCATTTCTTGACATTCTACCTTCCTGAATACAAAGTGCAGCTGTGAATCCATCTGTTGCTTTGTTTTGTTTTGATTTGTTTCCCATTTTGTGTTGCTTGGTTTGGCTGTCAGGCAGAGGGGGAGCTGGGGGTAGGAAGTTGTAGCTGTATCTGTCATCTCACCTGAAGCAGTTCTGGAGATTATATTCTATAAACTGTATATTCTTTGGCTCCTCTACAAAAATGTGAGAATATTCAGATAGAGCTGTAACTGATGCTACATCCGCTTCTTGGAAAAAAAAAGATTTAATGTAAAGATAAATCAAGAGTACAAAAGACCTTTCTTCACTTTCATTTATTCACTGCATATTCAGTTTGCTTTTTATCACTCTTTGAGCAAAAAATACCCTACACACAACTACATCTCTGTAAGAATGAGCCCTTCCATTCCAGTTGTGTTATCTGTGCAGAATTCCAACCATTTGATGGGACATGGAGAACTAATAAGTGTTAAAAAGTAAAATGATACAATTACTCCTCTTCTTAAAAATCATAACATCCAAGCAAACAAAAAACCCAAACACAGTTTGTTTTTCTCCCAGGAAGTCACATACTTGCAATTTATGTGTTTTAATTTCCCTGGTTCTATTTTTTTAAGAAGGTTTATTTTCTCTTTCCCTCTGTCTAATATGATAAGTTATTTCTCATCAAAATGTAGTTTTCCTTCTTCCTTGGGCTATTAGATGTCACTGACTAGAACAAAGGAATCTTCACATAAGTCATTCTACTTCCAGTCTTTCATTTTCCTATCAAAATCCTAAGGCTATGGTTGTAAGAGCATGAATTTTTGTCTTGAAAGACACAAATTGTCTTTAATTCTATTAATGTTAATCATATTTTATGGCACTCTGGACCTTGTGGGATGAAGCTCCTCACTGTAGTTAAATAATGGTATTACTGCTCACTCTGATTTTCCCCTACACACATTTTACCAGCTGATCTCTGGTGGTGGTGCTTGCAGGGTCCTGTGCTCATGGATTGTGAGTATTTCCCTTTTAAAACATTATTTTCCTTTTCCAGGTGCAGTTGGCTGGCTGCCTGTGTGCAGTACTCCCAGTTTGTTTTTCCAGCAGCCACCACTGCTGTGGGAGCTGAGCTGAGCTGAGCTGGAGGGGACAAATCTCCCTAAGCCTGCTTCCCAAATCCAGCCTGGGCAATATTTATAGGGGTTTCAGCTGGAAACACCAGTGCCAAACACTGACTAGTTTGTTTTCATGTTTTACCTTTGTATTGCAAAGTCAAAACAAGTAAATTTTAAATGGAATGTTTTCATTCTAAGGGAAAAAAAAAAAAAAGAAAACAGAGCAGCTCTTTGTGAGGTGTTATTTTTAGTTTTACCACTCCAAAACAACTGATAGAGGAGGGTTCTGATTTCTGTTGTCTATAAAACTTCTGGGTTTTGACCTTGCAGTCTTATTTATTGTTGCATAAACTTTTGTATTACTTTTTAAACTTCTCTAGTCAAGGATTTACTCCTGGATGAGCACACACAGTCACCCAATGATACAGCACAGCAGAGGCCAGTGCAGACAAATCCACATTTCTTGAGGCATAAAATCCCCCACAACAGCAGGGAAAAGGCTTTTGTTGGACAGAAAACCTCCTAGATTTTGTCCCACTGGGTTTTGTCTTCTCTCACTGCTTTTTTGGTGGTTTTTTTTTGGTTGTTTTTTTGTTTTTGTTTTTGTTTTTTTTTTTTGTCCTCATTGTCTTATTATTTTTCTTACCTTATGCAGCATGGAAGGAGGATTGAGCCTTGCCTTCAAGAATTCACCAGGTTGAACAGCACCTTGCTCAGCCTGTGAAGGGAATAACATCATTTTAAATTAATGAGTGCCACCCTTATTCTCTCAAGCTTCACAGCAGCTGTTCCTGCTTTTCCTGCTCCTCCAAAGAAGTGTGTGCATGAGGGGAGGGGGAACAGAAACTGCTCCTGAATTGCTGGCCCAAAGAAATGCCATTCTACAGGAGAGATGTGGTCAGTGTCAAAAATTACATTTATTTTATACTCTTCATATTTGTTCTGTCAGGCTATGGCTAGAATGGATAGCTTAACTATCCAGAGGTTCTTGAGGGAGCTAATTTCTCACCAACCTGTACATTAAAAATAACTTTTCCATGCAGCTTTGCCTTGAGTAATTGGTCCAGGTACACTTATTTGTAAGAATGTACAGGCATTTTTATAAATCAGGACAATTCCCAAGATACAGAGAGCAATAACAGGAAAATAAAAACTCTGTAATTCTGCTTATGTTGTCTCTTTCCAGGTTTGCCAGCCTGAGATATTCTAAGGTGATGAATACCACGGGTGAGTTCTGTAACAGCAGGACTTTGTGTCAATTCAATGTATTTCAATGAGTCAGCTACAGAATCTTTTGGTTTTCTTTTAGAACAATGTGAAACTCATAGTCTGGTTTGATTTCAGTATGAACACAGGTGAAACTTGTCAATTTTGTCTCAATTTTGCCTTGGAAGCTGATGGTGGGTTTTTTGGGTTTTTTTTTCCCTAAGCCAGGTAATGATATAGTAGAAATATACAAAAAATTTGTTTGTCTGCCAATATTAAATCTTGTGCAAACTGAACTGAATCTTTGCAAACTGGCCTTTGCAAACTGAACTGTGGGTTTGTGGTTTAGTGCATTTGCAAACCTGAAGCCACACTAAGAAAAATTGAGCAAACACAAGCTGAGATTTTTGGCACTGCTGGGAAGTCCTCAGATCCCTCTTCTCATCTCCTACATGAGGGAAGAATGAGAGCTGGTAAAACAAAAGCTACAAAAAGTTTTGTGTTCTCCTTTTTGGATAGAACTGAGGGGATAGAACTGAGGAATTTGTATTTTCCTATATATAAGTTAAAGCAGTCATTTAAAAGTATGGTTACACAAAAATAATCCTACAATAAGTTAAGCCCTCAAATAATTCATACCTTCAGACAGCCAACATGAATTCTGAAAAGAGGGAAAGGGGAGAATAAAAAAGGGGGAAACCAAGGTGGAAGATCTTGAAGGGAAAGGAAACAACTGTGAGGAATTAAAAGTAGAGGAAAAGATTGAGAAATAAGGGGTGCTGAGATAAAGATCCCCCACTGTCCATATCCAGGAGATGTGGCTGAATCCCAAGACTGCTAGCCAAGAAAAGTGCTGGATGCACAGAAATCCCTTCCCATGGCAGAGAGCTCAGTTTGGGTCTGTTATTACTGCCTGTGAAGTAAACACGACCATAAAAAGGGAAAAGTTCATTTTATTCTGCTTCAATTCTTTTATTTCATTTCAATTCTCGTATTTCCAACCAAAGTAGTTTTATTCTCTACACATTTCTTCCCATGCCAGTGGCCTTGCTTCCAACCTTTTGACTTTGGCAAGAAGCAGCCTAAGTCAATAAAAAAGAACTCCAAGTGTCGTGCACAATAAAGACTTGGGTACAGTTTTCCAAATGAATGTAAAGAAAAATTTACTGAAAAGCAGGCAAAGAACTCATATCTAGAAATCAAATCTCTGCTTGTAAAAGTCAGAGGTTAAATTCTTTTATTAAAAAAGCTCTTACATGCATCTTTCAGGCATGCCCTATCCTTGCTTAAATATTTGAGGGGAGGGAAATCACTGGGATAGGCAAGAACATTTCCATAGATGTATGTTAGAAATCTACAGTACAAAAATTAAATTACTTCCCTCTCCTAAATGACATTTCTAATTTTCCATTTATCAAGTATTATGGGATCTAATACAACTTTTGAAAGGCAAAAGGAAAAGTAAAATAACAGGAACAAAAGACACATCCCAGTGTGTATTTATTTTACTTTGTAATTCATGTCAGTCCAATTGTGCTGCAGGGTATTTAGTTTATGCAATGCTGAAGTTTGAAAACTACACCCAGAATTACTTTTGGATCGTATTCTGAAGATATATAACTCAGGAATGATTGATTTATTTGCATGTTCTGCGGTTTTGTATTTTGCTCAGTTTGTGCCTAAATTCTGATGCAGGAAGGCTTTAAAAATCATATTCATAACAAAGGGAGAGGAACATCTTTATCTAACTGCCATTTTCTAAATGCGAAGACTAAACTTTAAAAGTAGACATTGACTTTTAGATGGTCAAAACAGAAGTCCCTCTCTTGACTTCCACAAGTTGAAGGGAAAGGTTTGGAACTGCTTTCCTAATTGCCCAAAGCAGGTCCATAAAATGGCTGCTCCTCTCAGGCAATGGCTGCTTTCACAATCCCATTAATTTTACTGTGTGAAGCACTGGTCTCCAGAGAGATGGAGCTCATTACTTCATATTTTGTGGCCCCTTAATGGATATGCTTAATCATACAGCTTCTGGTGTGAAAGAATGGTGTATGAGGATGTTCATGTATGGTTTCCCTTCGCTGGGATTTGGGAACAAACTTCCACCACCTCTCCCAGAAACACAGTGAATTTTGGCCATGTTGCAGAGCTGGGAACTTGCTGAATGCCTGGCCACAGAAAGCTTTTCCTGTTGTGCCCCAGTGCAATGAATATTCTGGTTTTGGGTGGTTTTCAGTTGTGCCCAGCTCATTCTATGGTTGCCAATGGCATTCGTGCTCCTGACTCCCTTTGGAGATTTTCAGCATGGAAAATATTTCCTCAGAGCTGTCCAAGCACGGGCATCACTTGCCTTTTATCTCCTGCTCATCCCATGGAATAAATATCAAAATCACCCACTCCTGGGTGGTTTGTTTCCCTCTCAGGAACCCTGATGTTGTCACAGTTGAGTTGCAGCAGTCTGGGGAATCGGTCCCATCAGGAGGGACTGGGGGCTGAAAGCTCTGCACCCACTGCTCTTGCTGCCAAGGGGGAACAGGGGAGAGCTCTGCCAGGACTTTTGGGCCAGAAGTGGGAAAAGGAGGCTTTTTAAAGAGCCATAGCCTGGATGCAAGGAGAAGAAGAGCTGCAGAAGGTGCTGCAGGAGCCCTGGATCTGCAGTGTCCCATCCCCTGGGGGCTGTGTGAGGATGGGAGCAGAGGAGCACACCTGGCTGGGAGTCAGGCTGGACCTGCCTGATGGCCACCAGACCTGCCAGCCACACAAACTGAACCTGAGCTTGTCTGCAGATTGTAAAACCATCCCCCTGTTTCCTTGGTTTGGGCAATTTGCTGTCTGTGCCACCTGCCACTCAGACAAGAGGCTATTCTTGGGACACCCAGCCCCACTCCTTCAGGGAGCAGAAGCTTGTTCATGCATTTTGTGGGATACAAAAGCCAACAATCCACAATCAGCACTCCTCAAAAATGTAGACTGGCTTTTTTGTTCCCTTCCCAAACTTCCCTTTTGAGTTAATTCACAACCAAGTGGGATCTACCCTTCATCACTAACAGGGGTCACCTTGCTCCTGAATATCCCCAAAACCTGTCCCCTTCTGACAGGCTCAGTGCTGCTGCTTTAATTTCATGGTAAGACAGAGATGTTTCCCTAACATCATTTCTCTAGATCAGGTTTGATTTCACTAAAATACATAACTTCACTAGGTGGATAACTAAGGACACATGTCGAAAAGGCAGCTGAATTAGGAGGAGTTTCACCAAGGATTCTTCCTTCATAGACAAGAACAGAAATACCACAGAAGGGGACAAAGAAAACCATGAGAAAGCACCAGCTCTGGTCATGACTTTATTTCCTTTATGAACATGCCCCAGATTTTGTGCTCACTTTTTCCAGCTGTGGTTTAAAAGTCTGAAAATTTTTTGCTTCCCACCTGTATAAATGTAGGTCATCTGATTTGGAAACTTAAGACCTAATTCACACTGCCATACTCCCATCATTTTTTGGTTGTAAAATAAGGTTTCTGAAACCCCCTAAGTGGTGAGGGGAAAACCTACCTATGGACATTAGCTTTCATCTCCTACAATCCAAAGAAAGGAAAATACATATAGTGGGATCTCACCCAGGAAAATATGCTTTTCTTTCTGAACTACCAAAATGCATCATTTAAACCCAAACTCTCAATCAGTACATCCAGATGGTGGTCCTGAATATTTTATCTCACCTTGCTCCTTCTATTTATCTTATCTTCTATTTATCTTTCCACTATTTGTCTTTTAAACTACTCTGGAAAGTTTGTGCATGGAACAGATCTTCATAAAAATTGCATATTTCAAATCAGAGCTTCAATTTGACCATAACACTGATATAAAAAAAAAATTGTCACTGAAGAGCTGCTTTTCTGACACATTAAAAACAAAACCATAGCTGAGAAACACTACTAAGCCTCATCCAGAGACAGAAAAAATACAGAATCCAGCTCTGTTTGCATCTCACTGATTTTATACTGATCTATCCAGTGGCAGAATGATGGATTTGATTTGTTTTTGACTCATGCAATTTTAGCTCCAGGAATAACAAAAAAAAAATCTTCTATGTTTTAGGTTGGCTTTGTTATGCTACCAGCACTGTTCCCCTTATGGCCAAAGAAGTGTCAAAATTAAAAATAATTACAAGTGTAAAAGAAACTCCATAACCTAAATTAGTGGATGCACTGTGTTAGCTACAGAAAGAACTGGGTGTGTTATGTACTGTGCTCAAGGCTAACTAAATTCCTTAGCTTTAGATACTTTGGCATTAATTACCTGTAATTATTTTTGTCCTTTCATTGAGATTTATGTTGGTCTGAATCATCACCAAAAACCTAATTAAATCAGCTACTTCCTTTTCTTTCTGTCCTGTTCAACGATGAGTTTATTCTCCTTTTGGTCATATTTGGACATTAATCTTCTCAATGTTTGTGAAAATCTCTGGAGAAGAGGGATTCATGTGAAACACAGGGAGGAGAATGAATGCACATCACTGATCTCTGAGAAATTTTATGCACTCAGGTGACAAGATTTTCCAAAGTATTTACAGTATTTACAAAAGTGATGGCTACTCTCAGTCCAGGGTTATCTGTCACGGTTGTAAAGGGAATTTTGACTTCACAACAAAAGAGTCTCTCTTCCTTTCTGTGATTTTTTTCCCCCGTGTGTGTATGTATACATATAAAAACACATTTTAAATTCATTCCTGTGCTTCACTTTCAAAAAGAAGACTTGCTGTCTGTCAGTTCCTGTTGTAGCTCTGTCTTCAAAGCTCCAGAGTATTTATTCACTTCCTCTGCCAATGAATATGTAGAAACTCCATCAAAACCCAAGGAGTCACACCTGTGTAAAACTGGTTCCAACATTGCACCTATTGTGTTTAGAAGTCAAATGTACACATTTTCAGAATCCCAAGGAAGCACAATATTTGCTTTAAATGGATGCAAGAGAGGTCATGGCAATGTCTGTGAGATCCTGAGTTTTTCACTGCTCTTTTTAACTCTTCTGAAATAATCCATGAAAATCAGGATGGAACAAGAACTCTTTTAGCCACAAACAGGGAAAAGGAGTTTGTAAAACAAGAGACAAGAGGGATGTTTGGAATCCACAATTTAAGTCTTTTTTAAAAGGACAGGAGGGGCACAGGTAGACAGAAAATGGTAATGCCTTCAGGTGGGAGTGTGGGAATTGTCTCCTAAATTAAATTCTTCCTCATAATCATGAAATTATTTAGTAATTTTTAAGGCACTCTCCTCAAACTTACTAATTTGCACTTAAATTGAGGCACCCCTTGCACCAGAATATTGTGCTAATTACAGATCCTTACAGATTTGGTGCCTTCCTGTGCCTCATTCCCACAAAAATGCCATTTGCTTTTCCACCCCTGTTCCACGCATATGAAAAATCTGCTTTAATTCCAATCAACTCCTCAGCAAATGCCATTTTAGTCCTGAATTCTGCCCAGAGGAATGAGGGGATGTGCTCTGCAGAGCTGTGTGCAGGCAGGGCTAGAGACAAACCCTGCAGAGCTGCTGCAGCATCACCAGACACGTGGAACCCAGCAGGGACATGCATGGAATGGATAGATATGTTTTTCATCCACACAAAGCAGAAAAAGTGGGTTATTTAACAGAAAAAAACAAACAAACAAACAAACAAAAAAACACACCACCCACAAAGCAGTTTTGTGGAAGAAAGCAGGTAGGCTCCAATTTAAAAGCATTTGCAATTCTGGTAGCTGTCTTACATATGTAGGTGGGGGAGCATAAAATATTTACTGGATTTTTCTGATCATTTCCCCAGCTAATATCTAAGGGAAAAAAAATGAATTTTTGTATCTCAGGCTGCATCTTTTGAAAGCTTTTCACAGATGTATTTCTTAAAAACACAAAAACACTTTTAAAATTCTCTTAATTGCTTGGAATTGTTGTCTGTGAAAGTAATTGGTAAATTGTTTTAGCTGGAAATCAGTGTCATGCAGGCAAGCCAAGAGATTGTAGGGGCAAATAACAAAGTCAATTCAAACAAGCAGGAATAGGAGGTTTTATGCTGCTCATGTATTTTTTATTAAAAGAAACTACCTGATGGTGCATGGGAAGAGAGTGTGGGTTTACAGAGGATGATAGGAAAATATCTGTTCTAGCCCCAACCCTCCATCTACTCCAAAGTCTGAATTGCTCCAAATTTCCAGTCCTGTTTAATTTGTGCATTTCAGGCTACCAAGGGATGGAGTGAGCAGTGAACACTCATAAGGACAAGAGTGTCTGTTTTATCTGATCTGCCCTCCAAAATTCCCTGTTTCCTTTCAAGAAAACCCCAAATCATGCATTAGGGTTGTTTCCATTTTGGTGGTGGTGAACAGTGCACTTCAGATTGAACACAAAGGGAAGAGATCTCTGCACTGGGAACTGAAACCTGAACTGATGGAGATCAGTATCCAGCAGATCAACATCTGTTTGCATCAGCTGAGAACTGGGAGCAGTGCTGTAAGCTGAACAGTGCATGCAGAATATTAAATGAGTTTTCTGCACATACTGGGGCTGGGCAGAACACAGGGATGGGTTTCCACTGCTAACTCTGACTGCTGCATTTGTCCTTCTCACCAGATCTGACTGACTGAGACAGTGGGGTGAGCTCAGCCCCCTGGTACAACCCTGTAATACAATTTCTTGTGTAACTGCCAATGTAGAATCTTATGGGTAATTATAGTTTAAGAGCATTTTACTTAAGGAGACCATAATTTGTGCAGTGATGTTTAAATAAGGTTTGAAGGCTTTGTTCACAGCCAGTATCTGATGATCAGTACAATCTCTAGAAGTCACAGGGATCTGAAGCATGGATAGATTCATTTTTCCTGGTCCATGGCCAAACAAGAGCAAGAAAAAAAAAAATTAAAAAAAAAAAGGACAATATAATTCAAGCTTTGACACTGATGGGAGAAGGAGGGGAGGGAGGGAATTGCAAATTCACCTCAGGAAAGTGTCCTGTTGTTGGATTGCCTAGAGGACAAAAAAAAAAAGCTCATTCATGTCCAGTTAAGGCTTCCTTTAATTGGCTCAAACCCTGACCTGCAGGAAAACCATTTTCCCAAACCAGGTGTGTGCATCTGCAGTTTTATCACTCATTAGAGACATTCCCTTTCCCAGCCTACTTCCTACCTTTTCAGAAGTGGATATATATTATCTTAGACTGCAGTATTATCTAAAGATCAAGAAACCTCCTTTCCAATGACACATTAGATGTGATTCATTGCATCAATTTTCAATTAGTTTAATGTTAAATTAAGCCTGTCTCAGCCTATGCCAATCCCTCAGCTGCTTTATTTGACAGACAAAAGGGCAAAGGCACTTCCAGAGAGACATTTCCTGCATTTATCTTAGAACCCAGTGACTGCAACCATCAGGTCATTTTGGAGGCCTACCTATTACATAGTAAAAATAAGACTTTGGTCCAAAACTAGTTTTGGTGAAGATAAGTGGAAATATTAGGAGGAAATTATAAATAACAGAATTGAGGGCCAGGGCAAAGTGGAAGGTCTCCTAAACACAGCTCCAAAGCTCAGAGGATGGTTGGGGTGAGGTTTCTTTTATCCTGAAAACCTCTCAAGCACTAAGCTTTTCTCTCCCTCTATTAAATGGATATTTGTGCTGTGTAACAGCACAACCAAAACTGCTTCTCCAGGTGAAGTTTTGAAAAAAATTACCTTCCTTCCTACATGCCAACACATGAGTTGAAGGATTTAGGCTTTGTTTTTCCTGTCACAAGTGAAGACATCACTAAAGGAAGGCATTTCTTCTGCCTCAGCATTCAGCAATTTCTGCTTTGCAAACAAAGCAAACTGAACCTGGGTCTTGGGTGGATGAAAAGTTCCCATCAAAAAAGACATTCACAGAGGTATAGGAGTGGGTCAGGGATTTATTGATTTTATCATCCTGTTCCTGCAGAAGCACAGCAGCTGCTTCAGAGGAAAGGACAGGAAGCCTTACAGAAGGCAATTATGGAAAAACTTGCTGACAGGAAAGAATTCTTACCAGCCCCCATTAATTAGAGGTTATCTCATGTCCTGGGAGCATGAAGACTTACATCCTTTCCAAAAAGATTGTCATGCTGTTTATCATTTCTGATATTCACTAGCTTGTAAACTGCATCTTAAACCACATATTTCTTGATTCAGCTTAATGGCACAAAATTAACAGTGTTTATTTGCAATGAAGACATAAACTCTTTTGTAAAAGTCATATCAAATTTTTCATTATATCACAAATTATTGCAAAGGATAACAAAACTGACTCATCTGGCACTAAAAAACAAACAGAGGTTTGAGGATTTCCCTCATAAATTCAGCAGAAAACAGTCCCATTTTATAGCAATGAATTATAACAAACAAGATAATTTTTCCTACTTTGAAAGTCTGCTATTAATTATTAACTGGATCAAGCTTTCCCCACTTATCTGACCTGATGACAAAGACGTTTGGGAAATTTCCATCTCTGTATTTATGCCTGCCCCTCTCTGAAATACAATGCTGGGACACTAAGGCTCATGTCTGACAAGTAGAAACACAAACTAGAGGATTACAACCCTGAAGCTGGAGGCTGCAGATTTGTAACAGTGGTGAGAAGCACCCAGCCAGCAACCCTTAAAATAGTTTTAAATATAAGCAAATGTCACCCAAGGCAATTAAACCCAAAGCTGTCCTCCCACTGCCACACCCTGCTGAAGCTCCTGCTGTGGTCTTTAAGGCAGCACTGACCTGTCCAGGACTGGTCATGGATAGCCCAAGGTTCAGGCCATGCAGGGGCTTCCAGACCAGTTCTGTTCTTGCCTTTGGCCATCCTGCTTTCAGGTAAAGGGGCTTTGGGCAAGGAGAGAGGCACAGAGAGCTAACCATGCTGTGCATCTCCCTTCATCTCCCCCTGCCCCCCAGTGGGCTGTGTGTCAGCTGGTTTGTTCCCATTTTTTGGCTGGTGACTCACAGGTCCTGCAGCCACTGGATTCAGCTGGGGCTGGAGAAGCCCAACCTGCCCTAGGGTGGAGGGAGCTCCTGCCTTGGCTAAGAAGCCACCAACAAGACTTGGTGTCACTTAGGAGACCCCTTATAGCAAAAGAGGAACCAATTCAGCCTCACACACTTTGAGAGCAGCCAAATTGTCTCAAAGATCCTCTTCACATCTCTTGGCATGCCCGTCAACAGCTGCCCTTCCAAAGTGTACAAACATTTCCTTTGTTCCTGTGTCAGACACCCTCCTGCCCACACCTCCCAATGCTCCTGGGGTGGTTTCTGTGATTTTTTTTTTTAAATTCCACTGGAACTTCCTGCCACATCTGTAACTAGACAGAAGCCCAAAGGGAGCTCAGCTTTCACCTGTCAGCTGCCATGTGCATACAACTTCCCCTTTTCCACTGCTTGCCATTAGAGCCTTCCATCCTTCCCAGAGCTTTTTCACAGTTACATTTTCATCTATCTGCTCCCTTGGGAAGTGCCATTTTCCTTTATAACTGCAGACCCCTTCTTTTGGCCATGTTTATGGCATCAAGCCAATGCATAACTGGCTGCTGTGTGTCCTTGGGAAGTGCATCCTTTGGCCTCAGGAAGAGCTCTCCCCATGTGTTCCCTTCCTACAAGAAGGATGCCTTTGGCATCACTGCCTTTTGTGCAACAGCTGTTGGGCTCAGAGAGCTCAGCCATGTCCTCCACCTACTGACCCAGTGATGGAAACAGCTCTAGCTTGGGAAAAAAACAGATGGATGGAGTGGAGAGATGGGAGCTTTTATCACGTGACACCAAAGTCCCAGAATTCAAGCAGGGTTGGCAGATATTGGGTGCTCTGCAGCAAGAAAAATCCCTTAATGTGTCAGCAGGGAATGTCAGATGGAAGAAGCTCAAGCAGAAATGGAGCCCACACTCAACACAATTGTTGCACAGCTGTTGTCCCAAATTACACAGCTTAGATTTGCAAACTCCCCAAAACTTCCCATTGCAAATAAACAGCAAGACTGCCCTGCTTGTGAGCATAAAAATGCACAGCACTTGAAAACAGCTAAAGCAACTACCACAGATACACAAGGAATTAAGTAACAGCAAATAATCAGAGAGCAACAGCCACTGTGGAAAATCAATATTACTTCAAGATGGGAATCATTCAAATGTGGCTCTTCTCAAACTTATATCAGATTGCTCTTGCTGTTACCAGAGCCCAGTGAAGTCATTTGTAATTTCATTCATGCCATCAATGTGCTTTTACGTATCTAAAAGCACAGGAAGAAATCTTTCCCCCACAGAACCTGACCCAGGATTGGCCATTGCCTTCCATAGAATTAAATATTCACCCACAGGATTTTCTTTCCTGTTCTGGCCTTCTCTGCAGTTCAGGCCTTAATGAAATGCTGAGAGCTCAGAAAACAGTCCCTTTATCTTTGCTATCAATAAGAGGTCAGTCTTGTGGGAATTTGGAGGTTTAAGATTACTGGAGATTGAGAGGTTTCAGGGGACCGCCCTCAAACTGCTCACTGGACTGCAGGAACTATTCTTTGGAGGTTTTTGAAAGTGTGTCTTCATGCTAAATGCACTGTTAGGTACTTTCCAGAGAAATATTTATGTTCATGAGCTGACTTGGAAAGGAGTCCAAGCAAGGATGGTTTCCAGTGAGGCTCTGCCTGGCTCATTTTGGTTTCCATGAAACACAAAGAGCTCGAGACTGGCCAGGGTGATTCAGATCCTCATCTGCTGCTAGATGCCAGCAGGGTCCTGGCACTCCATCCTCCCATCCAACCACATAACCACATATCCTCTTATGCACAAAATCCTGAATTTTTCTGATTTGTTCAATTTTCAGCATGTGCAAGCCATGGTTGTTATCTCCTACATGTTACATTATGGTAGTGAACATAACCTGGGTATTGTTCCAGCTCTGCTCCTTTCTTTGCTGTTTTCTCTCTGGCTGAAACCTGTGCCTCTTAAAATTCAACTATTTTTTTCTTCATATAAATTACAACAAGATTTGGCCCAATTAACATCCTTTGTCTTATCCAGAAGTTAGGGATCCAGTATGATTTTCCATATTTCCATGCACTACTTACAGGTTCTAACATTTGCACTTAACAGTATCAGCGAGGAGCTGTTTTGTGAGGACAAAAAAAGGACTTTTGCTTATTTTAGCAATCATTTCAGTGCTTGCTTTTATTTGACCATTATCAGCTTCCATCCAGAAAGTTTATTTCTGTGTGGTTAAATACACAAACATGAGCCCACACACTTATCTCTGCACTCATGCACATCCACACAAATAAACAGTTCCAAATATTTCTGAGTGGTGATGAACTCCTGTCTCTGAGAAAGAGGCATGTGGAGCTCCACATGCTCAACAGAGGAATTGTGAGCCAGCAAAAGCAATGGCATTGACCATCAGACACTGGGTACCAGGAGCTGTTGTGAGAACACCAATCCAGGGCTGAGAGGATTTGCAGGGTGTTGGTCATGACTTAGAATGAGGAGATTTGGTCTTAGTCCCACCTAGCATGAGCAGAATGAACTATTTTTTGAAATATCTGACTTTCTTTTCCTCTCTGATTAATTTTTGAAAAGCAGTGGCAGCCCCCATGCTTTTATAATGTATAACAGTGTCCTGGACATCATCTGGGAACGTTTCCTTCCTGGGGGAAGGTGGGGACCTTTGGGGACCCAGTGGAGTGGGTGACATTCCAGGCTGCTTGGCAGGGTCAGAGCTGAGGCAATTCTGGGTTTTTTGAGGCAGGAAGCCTCAAAACCAGGGGAAGCTTTAAAGCCTGGAAGTGGCAGCCACATGTGGCTGAGAGGTCTCTGAGGTGAGGCCATAAAGGGTTGGTGGTTTCCATGATCTCACCTTTTGACTTGGCTGCCCTGCTCAGCCTCTGTGGCTGTTTACATGGAGCTGGCCCTTAGAAACCTGCTCAGTGTGAGGCCAGAAGTGTGTGCTCTGAATAAGAACTGGGGGTTGTGTATTTTTTAATGGTTTTGAGGTTCTAACAAGACTTGCTCTCCTCTGTTTCATACAGTAAACTACAGATGGAAAAAGTAAAGCCACCAGTCATGGTGGCTAAAAAGGGAAGGATATTTGCCCTTCACCAGCTCACTCTATGGTTTTTAGAGATGTCTCTTTACTGACTGTAGACAGAGGTTTATTCATTAGAAAAACTCTTCTAAGCAATGAATAAGAAGCATCAATATTTTTTTCTATTTTTGCTAAAACTCCCAAGTATATATTTGGAATATTCCTTACTCAAAATGTTGGTGGAATAAACCATGAATCTGAATTTTTCAAGTCTCACATAGGTGCATTTACCAGTAGACAAGTACTGATTTCCACATCTAAAGTCTGGCCCCTCAAAACCAAAGAAATGTTTCCAGCTGTCTAATTTTTCTAGGTATTTGGTTCCTGCCAGTGAAGTTTTCAAAGCACCTCCATCCCTGCTTCTGTACAGAAACTGAGCCTTAACAGCATTAGGACTGGTTCCTATCTCAGCCCTAAGACTATTTGGCTTCATAGGATTCCCTGCCTGTCAGTTCCAGGTAGATTTGCTCAAAACTTATCCATTTTTACAGAATTCAAAAGGCTTCCTTTCATGTGCAATCAGATATAAAAACAAGCCAGCTGAAAGCAGTTGAATGTCACTCTGCCATTCCAAGTGAAAACGCTGGCACTTTCCTCAGGAATGCAGTGACTCAAGTTCCCAAATAAGACAAAACCAAATAAACAAATAATGACAATAGCAAACCCAGGATAGCTAAATTCCAGAGCAGTGCTTCAAAACTTGTATTTAAATCATTGCCTGTAGACCACCAATGAAAGTTCTTACCTGCAGTGCAAAGAATAATCCTTTTTCCTTCGGTTGAGGTGAGTCAATCCTCACCTCCCACAGATCTGCTCTAAACCCCAGCCTCTGAAATGTGTGGTGGGAGATTTCTCATGTTAAAGGTATTTCACTTTGCATGGAACAGCCAAATAACCCTCGGACAACTGAGAGTATCTGAAAATCAGGCTTTAGCCTGTTTTTTAGGGCTATTAATGCTCCTCAGAGGGAGATTGGCTGTCCCATCCAGCACAGACTGGCAGGTAGGCTGCAGGCGCTGCCAACAGAGGAAGGTGCTTTTCTATTCATTGCCTATTCAAGCTCCTTTTTAACTGACTGATTGGGAAAACTTGCTTGGAGAAAAGCTGGGAGTGAGTGAGCTACCCCAGCCAGCTTGCCTGAAGAGGAGAGCGGGCTCTGGCTGCTGGGAACTGCCCCCAGCCCTCCTGCAGGACAGGGCTGCTGCTCAGCCCTGAGGGTCCCAGCGCTTCCTGCCAAACCCCTGGCTCGTTTTGGCTCTGCCCTGGTTACCCCCGCCTTGTGTGGCCCTTCCACCAGTGCTGTGGCCACCTCTGATGCCATCCTGTGTGGTGGTGTGTGTTTTGTTTGATTTTGCCAGACTCTTTCGCTGTTATGTTTTGAGAGGGTTGTAAAGTTATACAAGTGGAGATAATGGTTTGCCCCATGTTACCCCTATCCCTTCCCCTTATAATGGTTTAGCCCAAGTGGGTTTTATCCAAGTTTTCCCGCCACTAGGGGTGTCCATCAACCTGCTCCTCTCTCCCTTCCCCCGTTTCTGCTGAGTCATTCCCAGTTGTCCTGCCCCCTTTTATGTCAATTAAGTTTTCCCTGCCCAGCTTGTTCTCGAAGTTTCTGTGTCAGTCGCCTTATCCCCTGTGTATGGTTTGTTATGTGAATTTTCTCCCACCCCTATGTTTTCCCTATTGGTTCAGTCATCCCTATTGTAACTACCCATGGCTCCTGNCGGGGGTGCCTCCCCCGCCACAAAGGGGCGGGCGAGCCGGATTCCCCCCTCGGGGCGGCGAGGAGAGGCCGCAGTCCTGGCCTGAAAACATCCCAGAATTGCACATCCAGGCAGCTGTCGAGCCAGGTATCATCTGCACTAATGTGACAACAGCCTCACCTTGCACATAAAGCCTGTGACACTTCATAGGCCCCTGAGTTATCCTTTGGGCTGCCTTGCAAGTGATGATCTGTTCTTTTTGGGAAGAAAGCTGCCGTGACTGCCAGGCTCAGTGTGGAGTTTGGGCGCAGTCTGAAGCTAACCATGAAGTCACATTAGCAGGCTGGGAGAGGTCTCACTTTCTGAGCCTCAGGTGGATTGGAGGGTACAGATGTGCTCTGCTTGCTGTGTTCAGCCTTAGGGCACACAAGGAGTGTGAACCAGGCACAATCAAACCACTCTGAGCTCAGTGGTGCCAGCGTGGTTACACGTTTCTCTCTATCACTTTCTCTTTTTTTTCCCCTGTGAATGAGTCTTGAACTTTTTTGACAAATTAAGGTTCCCCAGTTTACTTTCAGGCTTTGTTGATTCTGCTCTCACGCCTGATTTTGAATGCTATGGTAATGTTAAAGATTGACCTAAAAATTAGATGTTTAAATGAGGACCTTGAGTCTTCCCAAGCACATTTGTGCTGTGCCCACCAGCCTGACAGATAATAATTATCAAAGATTTTGACCAACCCAGCCCTTTCATTGCCTGTTTTCCTCAAGGATTTTAAACCACCCTTGTTCTTAACACACTTTGTTCCCGAAGCCCTGTGGGAGCCCCAAAGTATCACTGTCCAGGGCAGCACTGCTAAAGGCAAAGCTCATCCAAAGGTTTTCTTTTTAACTTTCCTGGCCCAAGCTCATCCACACTGTTGCCCACACATTTACTAATGTGAGCAGCTGCTTTGCAAACATCCTTGAGAGGAAGGCTTGTCCTGTATTTCAAAAGTTCACAAATCAAGCTGCACTGGAAGGCCTCTTTAACCTCAGCCTTAAGCATCCTCAGCATATCATTAGGAAGATTAGCAGAGCCTTTAGCACCCCACTGAATTTCCTTATGTAAGGAAAGGCCTGGCAGATCAAAGGAAACATTACTTCAAATAGCTTGGGACTTATCTTGTGCTTACCCTAGCACTGCTGGCCTCTCAATCATCATATTTTCTTCCAGTAGGGATTGCTTTTAAAGACAACAGTTTATCCTCCAAGATCCTTCTTTTGACCCTTTCATCTTTCCCAAGGTTCCCCTTACTGAGCTGTGCAATTAAAAGAAGTAACAAACCAAATAGTTGGTAGATAAAAATGTGTTCAAATTAAGAAAATAGTTGCAACTCATAATTACTGCTTGGTTCTGCTAATAAGTGACTAAGAATCTGACTAAAATCATGTTTATTCTTTATAGATTTGCCTGGAACTTGGCAGAAACTCTTCACAAACACTGAGGTCAATGATATTTGGCCTTCTTTGGCTTTTTCCAAGTAGGATGTGAACGACTGCAGAGTGCTAAAGGGTCAGTCCCAGTTCTGCAGCCACATGTGGGTGTGTTTGGACCTTTCCACCCACACAGAGAGCCCAGCTCAGGGTGTTCCAGCTGCAGGGCCCACCCACATGGACTGACTGAAAGCAGAGGTGTCTGATTCATTAGCATGCCTCCTATAAAACTGTATTATTCATCAGTTTAAGGTATTAATCACTTTCTATTTAAATTTCCTTCAGGGGCTTGTTATTTATTCTGTAGGTGTGTTTTAGCATGTTGTAATATGAAATCCTCTTTCGTTTAATCAGCTTAAAATATTTCCAGGTTTATTACTTACATGTAAATCTGAATTGAGATATATATGCAAGAACCAAGGAACATGGATTTGCAAATAAGATGTTTGACTTTCACCTTTTTTCAAAATTACACCACTGGTACCTCCTGTGTGAATGAATGAGTCATCTGAAGAATTAAAAATCAGGTACATAACTGTTACTCCAACATATCTGTTTCAGTGAAGCATCAGCTGCTATTTCCATTCTAAATCCCATTTTCATGGGTATATAATCTGATGTTTTCAATTATATGGGGCTTAAACTTCCCTTAGTGCTCTTAACTTCACAAATAAGCATGGCAATTCTAAGTTAAATGACTGTGCTTCAAAAAGTGTCATTTACCAATAAAAGGATAAGATTTGTGTTCTAAGGTTTGGGTGCAAATGGTAAAAAGGAACCTTATAAAACTATGGTTTAGATTGGTTCACTATGGATTTAACCACTGAACAGCAGTATAAACTGAGTTTCTTGTTACTTCCATTCTATTTCTTTTCAAATTAACTTTCAAACACAGCACACTTTTAACAGCTGGGAAATAAATCATCTAACAGATATCATCAATCTCCCATCCTCAGACAGACAGGGTATGTAAACAACCTAGTGCCAGTTATCTGCAATTAAAATCAGTATCAGACAAGGAAACATGGAGTTTTCACAGAGTGATCCAGAATACTTCAAGTCAGAACCAGAGATGGTTTTAAAAATTATGAGCACTGTGGTCATAAATTTTATGTCACTTAACTCAGAGATAGCTGCCTTCTAACCCTGATGGGCAGAGAAATGTGCCCTTCACATTCTCCTGTCATGTAGAAATTTGTCAAAATTCCAGTGACATTCCAAAAGCTAGAAATAAAATAATTGAGCCCTGTTGTTTTTAAGAAAAAAAAAAATAAATCCAGTTATAAGATTTCATTTGTCGTCCTCGGCATCTAAGGTAAAGGTCTTCCTATAATAATGTTAATTTTCTCACCAGTTCTCCTGATGTATTTTGTAATTTGTTGGCATCACTTTGCCTGCAGATAGGGGAGGAAAACTAGAAAAATGTGGTGTCTTGGATCCAGTAGCCATCCCTTTTCAGGCCTTACCTTAATGGGCTGGGATCTCTGGGTATTGTGGCAGGTTTTCTGGCTGGAGTGGAACAAGAATGATTGGATCCCCTTTACTCAACTTTATTTAGTGCTGAGCCCCTCTCCTAAGGTTTGCCTGTATTTGTTTGATGTATTTGGGGTGGAGGGGGCAACTTCTGTCCCAAAAGTCTCCCAAGTTAATCCTGAGCAGACACTGGGACTTTCTCCAACCCCTGTAGTGCAGAGTGGGGAACGAGACGAGCGCTGCTGGCACACGGCTCTGAGCCCTCCTCTGCAGTGGAGGCAAAAGATCCATGTGGTGGGCTCCAATCATATATCATTAGCATTCATAAACCTCATTTCCTGCCAGCAACAGCCACTCAGCACTGAAAAATCATAATTTCACACTGGATTGCCATGCAAGTTGAAATAAATCCCCGAGGCAGAGCACGGCACGCTCTGTCCTGAGGCATGGCAGGCAGCCCCCAGGAAGTCTGCTAAAGCACTCTGCCTTTAGTGATCTCTTTTTACGCACATAAATTCTTTTTTAAAATCTATTTTTATGTGTATCTATATGTAAATATGTGTATATGAGAAGTAAAGTGCCTTGGGAATAGAATTCCCTACGAATGATAGCTATTATTAGACAGAAATATGAGACTCTGTTCCACCTCTGTACCATCTGTGCTAAAAAGCAGCTTCAAGGCTCCAGCAGCACTAAAAAAGCTGGCAGTGCACTTTTCTTATCTCTGCTGCCTGCAAAGAGAAAATTAGTAAAGGCTCCCTGATACTGAGCAATTGAATGTGTTTACCAAAAGGAACCATCAGTGACACAGAATTCTGCTCTGGACTCTGTAAAAAGATTGTATAAACATCTGCCTTATCATTTACTGTACATCTTTCCCCTGCACTTATTTTTTATAAGTATCTTAAAATACCCAGCATGTTCTTGCCATTGTATTTTTAAGAGTATTTTGAGCAGATAAGCTATTTCCTTACTGATGTCTATATTCTGCTGAGTCAAATATTTGCACTCAATTTAAAAGTAATGATGAAAGTTTGACATTTTAGGTTTTCACTTTTCTTCCAAACTCACAAACAAGAAGTAGTTTCCCCAAATAAATCTTTTCTCTCTATGGTCAGAGAGCTTTGTAAACACAACTCGTGGAGTGAAGCAGCACAGGGCTGAGTTTAAGGCTTCCAAATCCACAATAAAATTAAATAGTTAATTGGGAAGATGGATGCATTTCAGCAGATGTAAGAGCCAAGAATGCCTTCTGCCTTCACTGAAACTGGTAACATATGTTTTTCCTTGCAGCCCAACACAGAACCAAACAGAAGAAAATACTCTCACAAAATTGGTATTAGAATGATGAGGTTCTGATTGTTATTAATGGATGTGAGACCAGCCTTTCATCCTACTGCAAATTATTCTTTGAAACCAGCATTAAATCACACATTCAAAGACCTCTCACTCAGGCAGCTCTGGGCTGCTATGATTTGTTTCCACTCCACAGATTGTCCATGTATTTAAATGCAGTTATAGCACTGCAGAGCTGATCTCACCAAACTCAGTGTGTCCTAATTCATCTTTGTGGTGATTGTCTCCTTTAGATCACAGTGAAAGGCACATTTTGGTGTGTAACAAGGTTGGACACGAAACTTATTTTTTAACATTCTGGTGGTAACAGCTATGAATTGTTCAGTGTGTGCTGCTCCGCCACTTTATTTTGTCCTTTAAATAGACACAATTTTTGCTTGTGCAATGTGTGTTTTTCCACCTACATCTCCATGCAGGTTGAATCTCCATGATGCAATTCATGAAAATAATATTAAGTGGTAAACCTGGGTGCTTTCTTGGACTTGCCAGGCTGTGAGCACAGGGAGGGCACACGGATTGCCAGAGTGAAAACAGAGGTGTGAGTTTGCTCTGCAAAGGTGGCAGGTGCACTGCAGGACTACAAAGGGGACCTGCTCCTTTTGGGAACCTGCCATAAACACAACAGCTGAGGCAGGAAGGGCTACAGTGAGCTCATGTTTATTTTAATACTGTTTGTTGCTCTGCTCAAACAACTCCCTGGATGATTTTGACCTCAAGTGCTCACTCCAAAAAAGCGTTTGTGTGTAAACAGCACCTGCATGGTGGAGCACACCACGAGCCACTGCTGCCACTGTGTTACTTTCTTATCATTCATAATGTGGGAATGGGGCTGTCTGCACAGCCAGCCCACAGGCTGCCAGGCTCTGCAGATGGCAGGCACATGTGTGCACAACATCCACATTTTATAGCTCTGATCAATAAAACGGAGACTGTCCCACCTCTGATGCTGTCCTGATCAAAATAGTCTCTCTTTAGTTGCTGGTTATTCTCTGTCCCTGTAATTTCCAGATGATACTGTCTTTAAATATTTGCATTTAATTTTGGCATTGTTGAGCAGTTGGGCTACCTGTTGGATTTTCCTAGAGCCAACATTTTCTTGGTGTTACCTAGAATTTTAATTTATTAGCTCCCCTCCTTAGTGAAGAATTAACTTTGATCTTCTCTTATCTGCTCCTGTGTTTGTGGTGAAAGTATCTTCTCCAATGCAATTCCCTATTTTCTGGCTTTATAGGAGAACTCAGAGGTTAAAATCAGCCCTTCTCCTCAGCCTGTGGTACCCCGGGGGTGCAGAACCCCTTACCTGAGCTGTGCACCTCTGAAGGTGGGAGCAGGAGCAAACCTGCATTTCACACCATGCCCGGGGTTTGGGGTCACTGTGTGGGGTTTCACCTGGTTTATCCTCTGAAAATTCGTGCATCTCCAGTGACTGGATTACCACAAATCCATTTTTTTTTATTGTCCTAGTTCTGAACCTCCAAATGGTTGCACCTCCTTGGGGTTGAAGAAGGAGAAATATGAAACTTCTCAGCAAAATATGCAAAGCTCAGTCCTGTTTTCCTTGAACAGGATAACTTCTATTTTCTATCAAATATTTTCAAATATTTTTTATCTCTTTTGGTTCTTGAAAAACAGTTCCCTTAAAATTTCAACTTCAGGCATTACAAATAGAGTCTGTGCCTATTTACTTATTTGTTCAAACATCTATTCAGGTGTCAAACACAGAAGAGGGGCTTTTTACATCCCTGTCTGTCCAGAGGAGTCATATCAGTCATGCAGACTTCAACAGTGGCAGTTTCCACAGGTTTAGTTAAATAAAACTGAGAGGGAAGTGATCCCACTGAAGGTCAGCCTGCCTCAGCCCACTCTCTCTGCTGGCATCCCAAGGCAAAGAGCAGGAACAGAGCAGGCACAGGCAATTCCCCCCTCACCCTCTCCCAGCTTCTGAGCACTCTCAGCCTCAGATGTGCTTCCCATGATTTAACAGCCCTCAGTGGATTTCCATTCCATGGACTTGTCCAATTTCCTCTTGAACCTCCAGCATATCACCAAAGGGGTATCAGGGACAGACAAAGGTGACACAGAGACTCCATCATCAGAAGGCACAAAAAGACACTTTATTATTAGAAATCTACAATTCTTATAGAAACAATGGTGGACCTAAGACCTGACTGGCCTTTAGGAATCTTCTCTCACAGTATTGGTGAACTATGAATAGCACACTCTGGAGAATCATATCTATAAACAGTGGTTACAGAAAGAGAGACAATAATTGTTTTAATTCTTTTCTCTAAGTTTCTCACAGCTTCCCAGGATTTTCCTGGGACAGCTGTGTCTCTCTCTGTTCAGAGGATGTGTGGTTACCACATTCAGCATCCACAATCCCATCATTCCTGACTTCCCAGACCTGGTCACTGCCCTTGTCAGCTCCCTCTCTCCTGGACAGCCCTCGTGGGAGCTGAGTGAGTGACACTTTGTCACCCCTCAAATCATTGCCCATCTCATAAAGGACAGATGTCACAGACAGCAGTTTTCCCATGGGAATTGCTCTGTGCTGGGAATGGGATATATATGATCATTTTATGTGGGTATGATCAACCCATGAAAATCCCAAAGCAAAGTTTTATCACATTTTCTAGCTCCTTCATGATATAATAATTAGACTGTAAGTTTTGGATTTTAAATTGCCATCACATGAATGCCTCAGCCATCAGAGGAATGGCACATTTTAGTAGGCACAGTGCTCACAGGATTGAGAATAGTTTTGCAAAACTGTTTGTTACAATGCAAATGCTTTCAGGGCCTTCTGTATATTGAACCTAATCAGGAGTCATTTCCAGAGAATGTTTTTTACTATAGTTCTATAAAAACTTGTAAGAAGCATCACCAGTACAAGTGCATGCAGGCACAAATAAATTAATTACAGTGTGAGTTGTTGGAGGAGATAATGGTTCTCTCTCCTTGACCATGTGACATCCTGGAGAGATATGGAGCATCTGACTGCCCAAGTGCTCATTTGCACTTCACAGGACCATTTACACATCTAAATGGTGTTTTTATAGTCTTTCTGAGCACTTTAAATATCATAACTCTACTCCCTGATTTAAACATGGAACTAAAGTAAAATTTCCATTTTGTGATCAGGTCCTTTTACATTAAAAAAATTTTAAATGGATGAATTGAGGTGCCTGATCACAATTAATTCTTTTGCTCTCATTCCATTTGTTTTTTGCTCTCTGCAAGCAACATTTTCTATTTAAAAAGTAAACATAATAAAGAAAATAAAGTCAGGAGGAAGGAAATGTGTAAATCCTTGTCAGCTTTGCATTGCCACAGTAAATGCAATGTGATATTTCCAGCATCCCCTAGAACAGCATCATTTTTGCTGCTGACAGTGTGATTACTCTTTTTTTTTATGTAAGAAAAATGAGAGCTTTTTCCTGTGTTAAGATCTCATTTTCTTAATCTCATTCACTGGCTGGTACCAGACTCCTCAAATTGGACATTTTTCCTCTCAAACCATGCATGGATGTACATTCTGATCCTACTGTTAAACTTCATGGAAAAAAAAAAAAATTGACCCCACCATGTCAGCACATTTTTATGAGTAAAACCCCAGAGTCTCTTATTTGAACTCCTGGTAGCTTATGGGTTTATGTGCAGCTTTGGTAAGAGCTTTTATATAAGTGAATGTATTTTAAACCAGCATTTGTCAGAATTCTATATTATTACATTTTTCCAATTCTGTTGATTTATGTGTAATCTTCTCATTTCCTCTCTCAGCCCTGTAAAAATGATCCTCACTGCTGTGCTGCTCATACAGCAAAAACTGGCCAACTTTGCTTCAGATGCCTGTTTGACTCTGACAGTGTCCACATGCCAAAAATTCCCTCAGTAATTATTTCTGTCTCCTAAATCTTCTTTCCCTGCTTTTCCCACTCCATGGAAACTCTTTCTTGACCTATATATGTGCCCTGTTTTAACAGTTTGTTGCTATACTGTGGCTGCTCTCAACCTTGTGTACATTTTCTTTTCTTCTGTATAACAAACTGCAGGTAACAAATACACAGGCCTGTTAAAATTGTTCCAGACTGTCAACCCTCATTCATTTTTTGTGGGAAAATTCAAATGGAGGCCTCCATCCCCTAGGAAATCACTGCCTTAAATCTGTTGCACAGTTTGAGTCTATGAAACTAACTTGTTGCAATAAATTAACAGCTTAAATGAATTTATGTATGCCCTTGTTCCTAATAATATTTTTAAATGAAAGTACATTTTAAAATTTAAATTCTGCAGATTTTTTAAACCCATTATTTCCATGTTATTTTTTTCCAAACTTGGCCCCACAAGTTATAAATTCTTTATTTGAATTATAATCATAGAATCATAAAATGGTTTGGGTTGGAAGGAACTTTAAAAATCTTTTTGTTTCAACACCCCTGCCATGGGAAGGGTGGCCTTACAGAATATATTCATTTTTTTTATGAAGAGTCCAAGCTTGATTGCATTTTTCCAGTTTTCTTATTTTAAAACTAAAAATCCCTACTACCAAAGCAGCTCCCAAAATCCAACAGGTGTTAGCTAAATAACATAACTTCTCCAAGTATGAACCATCAATTTCTAAAATAATTGGGGTTTTCATCTACAGCTCTGTTTATTACATTTATTAAAATAAATTTCTTTTATCTTTATACCCTTCCATTTCCCATATTTATTTGAATTCTTTCATTCCACTTCTTTTTGAGGAGCAGGATTCTGCATTCTCAGGGAACATGAGAGCCCCATAAGCAGTGAGTGCTAAAATTCCACCCTGGCCTTTGCCCCAAAGTGCTCAAAATGAATAAAAGTGCAATGTTTAGCCCTGGTGCCATATTTTGGTGTATTCACCATCCCAAATGTGCAACCCCATGGGGTGAGGTGACCTCCACTGGCTGAGGGACATCTTCCAAGGCACTGAGGGTTCACTGAGCAGGGGTTTGGCAGCTCCTCTGTGGGCAGGGTCTTTATCTGCTCATTCCACATCCATCAGGGGCCCTGGAGGGCAGAACTTTATTCACACCCCTGGGACTGTCTGAGTCACAATCTGCTCCTGCAGCACAACCTCTTCTCCACAGAATGGACTCACAGAATCACCAGGTTGGAAGAGACCTTCAAGATCATCGAGTCCAACCCAGCCCCAACACCTCAACTAAACCCTGGCACCCAGTGCCACATCCAGGCTTTGTTAAACACACCCAGGGATGGTGACTCCACCACCTCCCTGGGCAGCCATTCCAGAACTTTATCACCCTTTCTGGAAAAAACTTTTTCCTGATATCCAACCTGTATTTCCCTTGGTGCAGCTTGAGGCTGTGTCCTCTGGTTCTGTCAGTGCTGCCTGGAGAAAGAGCCCAACCCCACCTGAGCACAGGCACCTTTCAGGAGCTGTGCAGAGTGATGAGGGCACCCCTGAGTCTCCTTTTCTCCAGGCTGAGCAGCCCCAGCTCCCTCAGTGGTTCCTCTCAGGGTTTGTGTTCCCAGCCCCTCTCCAGCCTCGTTGCCTCCTCTGGACGCGCTCCAGCGTCTCCAGCTCCTTCCCAAACTGAGGGCCCAGAGCTGGACACAGCACTCAAGGTGCTCTTACCTGGCTGTGTTGTGTCTTTCCCTCTGGTTGTCACTTTGCAGCCTGGCTGAAAAAGGGCCTAGAATGAACTTGGTTTGGGCTTCCTGTCTCTTCTGTCACCAAATGACTAATTACTAATTTCCAGCTATGAATAATTTACATTACATCCTCCTTCTTAACCTCAGGGGTATTTCCTTGGATTTATGTGCTTTAGATTTCTGCAGACATCTTCATGCTGCTGCAAAGGCTTCGATGAACACCTGCTTGAAATAAAGAGCAATTTTCCAAGCAATATTTTTAAATATTTTACATCTGTCATGAAAATGAAGAAGTTTATCTCCGAGTTCTCTGCTAAATCTAATGTGTCAGGTTGTTCTTATTCTTTAAAATTCTGGTTTCCGAATAGCTACAGAGCTGCACTTCCCTACACACTTGCTCTTGCCTTGTCCTTCAGTCTTCCCCCAAAAATTTCTTTGCAGAGCCTGGATTATGATTACTGCAGTAGATTTCTGGCTACTACCAGCCAACCTGGTTATTCCATTCTGCTTTTCATCACAATCCTTTCTGGTGATCTGGGCTGCCTACAAGAGCCCAAGGGTATGTTTTCCCAAACATGTAATTATCCTGTTTGCCACTTCCTCTGCCAGGACCAAACCCCTGGCCAGTCTCTGATTAGTCAAATTTAGAGCCCATGGCTCTGTGCTGTTGATCTCTCTCCCCTGCCTGACCTAAATTCCATTGTACACCTGCCATGCTGCATTTGCTTCAACCTGGAACGAATTCTGGTTCTTGATGTACTGCCAGTCTTGGGTTTTAAGTTGGGGAGCTGACTGGGCACGGGGATTTGTGTCTGCACTGACTTGTGGACCTGCCACAGGACTGCTGTGCACGTGCCTCTCACTCAAAAAGTCAAAAAAAAAAACCAAAAACTGAACTCCAGGGATGGAGGGCACATCCCAGAGTGCAGCCTCTGCCCAGAGCCCCTCGCTCCTCCTGCTGCTTCCAATGGGGCTGCTCCTGCTTTGGGCTGGCACTCCCTGCCCAGGAAAGTCTGAGTGCATAAAGCCCATTTGGTTGTGGGTGAAAAATAAATAAATAAACCAACACCATGGAACAAACACCTTCTGTAGAAGTCATATTTCAAAAAGAGTAGCTCAAAGTAAAAAGAAGTTTCTTGGAGAAATGTGGTCACTGGCTCTATGTTCACTTCCCTTCTGGAAGGGATTTATATATTTATATCCTGATTTTTTTTCTAATACATGATGTAATCCATGTTTTTCTCTTACAAATAATAACATAAACATCATTCTACAACATACAAATAACAACATAAGCATTAATCTGTAGTTGGGGCTATGAAGTAGGGTGCCACAGTTCCTGCCACCTTCAGATAAATATTTACTTTTACTTTTATAATTTAAACTGATCCATCCTTAGGGAAATTGGTCAGAAACCTGACATATATCCAAAATCAGTGAACACTAGAACATTTTGATCCAGACAACTTGTCAGATCCATAGCTGAAATATGACTGGAAAAGTCCACAGTATCCACCAGTCCTATCCAGGTCAGCATGACTCTGTTTTCCTCTAGAACAGGATCTTTTGGATCAATGTCCTTGGAGCCCAACCACAGCTGACCATGGAGCAGCAGTCCCAAACACAGCAGAGCTCTACTCTGCATTTTCACTAAACCTCAGGACCAGAATAATGGGCCAGTTGATAAAGTTTAAATAATGCTCCACACCTGGAGACCCATGGGAAAGGTGGAACATCTATTCTTGGAAACAGGCCCCTAAATTATGCCAAAATCTCATCTGGGAGTCTAAATCCTTGAGTGGATCTGACCAAGGTGATATGATCCATCTGAGAGATCTAGAATTTAAAGCCTTCTATTCTTGGAATACCTAAACCCCATCAATTTTCCCCTTTTTGGAAAGAAATATCCAGATTCTCTCCTATATGAGATTTGATTTTAATAAAATCTTCTGAAAGGTGCAAAGTGGAACAGTTTAATTAAATTAAGGACAATGGCAAGAGTTTCCAAGTAACCAGAAGCTTTCATGGCTCAAACTAGATGAAACACATAATAATTATCACTGCAACACAAGTTCAAACAATGATGCAGCCAGAAAGAAAAGCATTGATAGATAAAATTGAGAAGGTTGGGACAGAGAGTAAAAGGAATTATTTGTGTCAGTGTGTCACCAGTAGTTTTGCAGGTGGCTATAAATCTAAAAAGCTTCCTTGTGTTTCATGAAGGTTGCATTATATTCAAAAGTACTTCTTGATATTGCAGGTGGCACTGGAGACTGGAATTCAATCTTGAGTGTCTCCATTTGAAATTTTCACTGTTGTCAAAAATGAGGAGACAAGGAAGTGAATTCTTTTCAGTTGTTTGTTATTTGGGCAGGGAATTTGCTTTTGACATGTGTGTACAGTGCAAAGCTCCCTTGGGGTGTGACTGTCCTGTTAATGCTACCATTAATAATAATGTAAATAAGCTGTCAGCTCAATTCTTAAGTAATTCTGCCCTAAATCTTAGCTTTGATCTCTTCATATTTCAAAGGCAATATATTGATAAGACACTTTAAATGGTTCCATTTACCTTATGCCATCTGACCTTGCAGCAGGTGAAGTGTAGGGGGTGACTGGATCCTATCTCCTTTCCACAAAATCACAGATATTGGGGTAAAGCACAGGGAAGAGAGGAACCTCTGGGATTCAACTGAGATGTTGAAATGGTTGACATTAGGAAATAGGGGTGAAAATTGTCCCATTGTTAGATTTACTCTGGTAAATAATATGGGTTTAAATCATTTGACTTCTATTTTGATACTCAGCCATGAGGCTGCTTAAATTGATACTTTCCTTAGGGTCTGATTTTCTCTCTTGTCCCTTGTCCTCATGACCAAGCCAGGAATGGTGCTGGTTAGTCTGGCACCTTTTACCGTTAACAAAATCTCCACTCTGAGCTAAACACTGCTTTTTCTCAGACAAAAATTCTCAAAAAGCTTGGTTTTCGTCCTGAAAATTTGAAAATTTCAAAACAGCTTTGAAGTCCAGAAAAAAAAAAATCAGCTAAGTTACTGTAACATTTTAAAACTAGGGCACAAGCTGGATAGAAGATCTGGCCCAATTTGGTTAATTCTAGTGCAATTTAAATAATTACAGCTGTTCCATTTTTCCAGAGCAGCACTGCACATTCCTGCTGATGGTTGTGAGCAGGTTGTGAGCAAGAAATCTCCCTGTTCCCCCAGCCCAGGAGCACAGCAGGACTCATGGACAGGAACCAGAGCTCTACCACAGGCTGTCTTTAGACCTTTACAATGGGTCCTGAAGGACTTCTGGCAGGATCTCCAGGAGATGGATGCACATGCTGAGGGTTGCAAGGGGGTGAAGGGAGGACAGATATCTCATGAGCAGCTGGTGCTTGCAGCCCTGTATTTTTTGCTTTGAAAGTCCCAGAAAAACTGATTTCTGCTGACTGACAAGGAGAAGCAGGGCCTCCACATTGCTGGTGCTTTTCCAGTCAAGTACCCAACTCCTGTGGGGCTTTTTAGTGCTGTAGCCTTGGAGACAACTAGAAAAAATCAATTACTGAGTCAATGCCAAGTGGGAAAATGAGACAAAGAGCCTTCCAAGAGCACAAAAAACTGAGATGAGTCTGAAAAAAATAAACAAGAAGAATGGTAGTCCTACCTCATTCTGAAGTGAAGCTCACATAAAATAAATGCGGATGGATTTGCTTTCCAAGTGGAACATGGGAGAGAGTGAGCGAGGGAGATTGTGAAAGAAAAATCATTTGTACATTACAAATGTGGAGGGAGCACTTTCAGTCAGGCTGGAAACTCCAATTTTTCCAAAGCATCCTGCAGCAGACTGCACAAATGCCTAGGAAAGAGTAAAGGTGTCTTGGATCAGGCAGCACCCAATATGTTTATGCAGCCCTGATGGGAAGAGACATGTTTATTCAAGCTGCTTGCCAAAATTATATGTGCTGGAGGCTGCTAAGGAAGGGAAAGAATTTATTATTTGTAACAGTGCAATGTTATATATGTATAAGAAAACCCACCTAAGTAAAATGGATTCTAAGTAATTTCAAGCCAGGCTTTCATAAGCTGGAGTAGGAACAGGGGGGAGGAAAAACAGGGTGGGGGACCAGGAAAATGCTTTGAGTTGGATTCTTACCTCACAGAAGCTCCACAGTGAGTCAGTGTGAGCAGGAATTGGGCACCAGAGTGTTTTGTCCTCCACAGAGGTGGCATCACTGTCCCACCCTCCCTCCCTTCCCAACACCACCAGTGCCTCCATCCTTAAATATCCTGCTGGGCAATAGGGGCCAGCAAGCCAGCCTAGCTGAACTCCAAGTATTTTTTCTTGGGGTGAATTCTCTGAATCAACAAACCAACAAGTTTGTAGGTATTATAGAAAATAATGTCTACATGGTTCCATTCCTCTAATGGAATAATATCTATATAATGCCATTACTCTGAGATTTTGGTGTCTCATCACTAAGTTGAAAAAATAAATAACCAACAACTCCATGACCTTGGATGTTTGAAAAATTGCAGAGCAATCCTTCTGAATCCTGCAGTGATTCTGAAAAGCACATTTTCTAGCCAAAGCCTACTTGCTCTAAACTTTGGAGCTCTATCTCCTTGCTAGATTGAGCTGGATCTCACTATTGAAATGTAACTCATGTGCAAGAGCCTCGTATAATCTGCCTCAAGGAATTATTACTGCACTTAAAGCAAATTGTTTTGCAAGCACTGGGTTTCTGTTGTGTAATAAATCTAAACTTTCTTTGTCTTGCTTTATTTTGCCTCAGTGAACAACATCCACTCATTGTCTTTTCTTCCCGAGATGTTTGAATAATTATTGTTTTCAAAGCAAGAGGTTTTGTTTGATTAAGTATAAATTGTTGTATAAATCTGCATACCTCAAAACACACACAAAGAAAGACAGGGAGATGAGACAGCAAAGAGAAAATGAGAGCAGATTAAAGGAGAAAAGAAGAGAAAATAGAATCTTTCTGTTTGAGTCACTGCAGCTCTTCAACTTGAATTTGTGATATTTTCAAGGAGCTTGAAATCCTGCTTCTCAAGAAGAGCTTGGGAAGACCCAGTTATGTAGCAGATGATTTTGTGGACACATGTCCTGCATCATTCTGTCTCTCTCACTGGGCTAAAACAGAGGCAAGCACAGAAGTAGGGTCCTGCAGAGTCAGCTGAGTCTGCCTTATTTTTTTAATTAAATGTGGGAATTCCCTTAGATATTGTTTTAACATTAAAAAAAAAAATCAAATTTTTAACAGGAGCATTTTTGCCACTTTCTTATCAAGCCAAACAACAAAGTGGGGAGTGGGGTGAAGAAATTTACCTCTATCCCAGCCAACACAAGGACGGGGTTTGGCCACCTTTGTTTTTCCCATTTCCTAGAAATTCTTTCACAGAATCCTCACCAGCCCCATCCACCTGCATGGGAAAGCAGCAAGCAGGAGGGCAAAGGAGCTTTGGTTGATCTTCCCTGGAGGAAGCTGTGAGTGCCATGGAAATGGGCAATCAGCTGGCACCAGCAGGGTGAAGGAGAAAGGATTTTGATGCAGGCTGTGTCCAGATGTGCAGTGTGGGGAATACCTCGCTTCACACAGCACAGTTTGCACTTTTATTGAGTGGAAGTTGAATTCTTTGGGGTTTTTCTTAGGCAAACAATTGCTGTGCTATTCCTGAACCAGCACTTCCTCCCTCTGGAAAAGCCCAGGCACCTCAGCTTCCATTCTTGTCATCCAGCTCTTGGCTCCCCTGCTCATTTGTCTGATCCTGTAGCTCAGGAAAATATAAAATGCAATAAAATCTTCAAAATACTGAACAGAATGGATCTTGAAGTTTTATAAGCAGAGATCTTGGGTGCCCTTTACCCTGTAACTACTACACTGAAATACTTTGTAACTGAAGAAATTTAAAAACAAGTCTATCAAAGGATTTAATTTTCCATGATTTAAGCATAGTTTTAAAGAACATTTTGCATTTATTAGCTTTGTTCTTTGTGTAAGTGCATTAGCTGTTGCCAATATTTTTAATCTGTATCTGCATAAACTTGTATTTACCATCTGTTCCTTAAATGGAGCCCCTGTAATAGGTTATGTTTAACATTAGATTAATGAAGAAAAATGGGCCTGCAATCACATTTTGTAGTAAACTGTTGTCTCAGCTCCACCTTTAGTGTCATTTACAGCAGGTGGGCAATGGCAAGGGATTTTGTGATGGTGCCTCAGCAAAGTGGGCCATGGGCAGGCCCCGTGGAAGGTCACCCTCTGAGCCTGTCAGGATTATCTGCTGGGAAAGATTGGTCCCATTTCCAATGGGAGGAAAATTCAGTAGAATGGGGCACACTGGAATAAGGAATATTTGTCCTGCAAGGGACAATTCTATTGGTAAGTCAGTATTTTCAGGTGAGGTGTTTATGAAGATTTCTCAATTTGAAATAGCTGTCTAGGGAAGGTTTTAACAAAGAAGTCAATGTGTCTCCTGGCAACCCAAGACATTTATATCAAACAGGACACCCCAAAATCACGACCCCTGAATCTGTGGCTTCTTCCAAGGAGTTCTGTCCTAGGAGCAGAGTCCCCAGAGCACAGATGAGAGTCCTTTGAGGATAAAATGTCACATTCAAAAGGAAAAGCTTGGTTTTTACATTGTTTGGAAATGTTTTCCGTGCCTCCTAGAGAACATACAAACAAAAAGAAAGGAAAAACATACAAAAGAATATTCCAAGAAAATGTTGCAATGAAAAGAAAACGACAGAGAACTTCCTCTGTTTGGATCAGTAAATACAAAGAAAATCTCTACAAACAATCTCCTTTCAGTAAGGATACGAGTGAAGTTCACAGCACAGGTCATGAGATCCTGGGCTGTTACTTCCATTTCGGGGGGAATTACTGGAAGGAATTCCTCCCAGCCCTGGTGGAGGCTGTGTGTGTTGTATGGCCAGGTCTCCAGCTGACTGTGGGACTAACACACACCACCCCTGAGCCTGCTGGCTGCAGCTCCTTCAGGAGAAAACCAGCTCAGGGTACAGGCTGCAACTCTTCAGAGATAAATAAGAAATATCTGCTGGTTTTCAGGCAACAAGGACACTGCAGGTCCCCACTCAAAGCCTGACAGCAGAGCATCAGCTGTGCCTGGTGGTCACTGTGCAGTCAGCTGAGGGTCCCTGCCCCGTGCCCAGCAGGTCCAGCAGCCTCAGCAGGAGGCTCAGCACAGCTGCAGAGGGCCAGTCCATCTTTGAGCTCTTGCTTTATGCCCACGGTGTTTTCCTCTGTGTTTAATATCCTCTAGTTCACTGATTTAATCGTGGGGCTGTCACCATGGGGCGACACAAGAATGACACGGAGCAGTTCTGTTCAAAGCAAACTAAAAAACTCTTTATTAAGACATCTGACTCCATATTTATATCTTTCTGAAATTGTGTCATTGGAGGGTGACAGTGCCACCTCCTCAATGTCACTGGGCAACCCAACAGTCCCATCAGGTTGCTCATCCCCCATAAAGGAATGAGAACAATAAGTTATTTATACAAAGTGCATGAGAAAGATCTGTGCAAAAAATGCAAACATCAGAAGGCTTGGTAAAACTTGAGAAAATCAGGGTGACATGGGGCTCTGGACAAGATTACATGATTATTAAACTCTCTGTTCTTGAACTCCTTGTAGCAAAAAAATGGAGTTTTCTCTCGACCTTTTATCAGTTGATTTTGCTGTGAATGGTTATGTGAGAAAGTGTCTGTACCCCCAGTGCTGTCTGAATGATCACAGCCATTAAAATGCAGAGATTTTCCCCCTGAAATACCTGCAGAGAAATATTCTGTATTTACTGGTTCAGCTGAAAAATGCAAAATAGACACTTAACCCCAAATTTAACAAAAAGGACACAAGCAGCATCTCTCAGTGCCTTCTGTGTAAACTTGTGAGCATTTTCATTACAAAGGTGTCTGAACAATTATTTGATTTCTTTGAATGTTTAGTTGGAAGTGCTTTGCTTTTTCCAGCCATTTTTTGAGTCACAGAGCTGTGACCACACCAATGTCCTATTTCTTCACCAAGACTGGTGCTTCACTGTGGCTCTCTGAAACAGAAGACTGAAAATCAGGGAGTACACAGCAAATGCCAAAAGAGGGATTAAACTGTTAAAAATGCACAGACCTGCTTTTTTTTTTTTTTTTTTTTTAAGTAATTTAGGGAAGATCCAAACCCCAACCCTATTAACAGGATGATACAAAGGGCCTTTTGAACATGGAACTTTTAAAAATCTTTGTATTTTGTTTTATAAAATTAAATGCTTGAATGTTTACTTTCTTACCTTTTTGGGCTTTGTCTGCTTTTTTTTTTTTTTTAATCACAATTGTCAGTGTGATTCTTCCCTTCCAATTCCAGGCAGGAGTACCACAGGCATTGTGAGCTCTTGTTCCTGAACAAAATAAATGAAAATAATAAACTTTGTAAAAAGTGAAAAGAATAAACTTCATAAAAACTTTAGAAACTCTTTCTAATGGTTAGCTTCAACTCCTGGGCCTTCTAGCCAAGAACATGGAGGTTTTTTTTAGTTCATGGAAATATCTAATTTTACCAGATGAAATAAATGGAACTAGGCATGTAATAAGGGCACCATTCTGTATAAATGCAGCAGAGATGGTCCAGCAGAGATTACCTCATGAGCATCAGCTTGGCTGCTCTAGCTACAGACTGAAAACAAACAGCTCCCAACATTCTGCATGAGTAACAGACCCTCAGGAAATGCCCAAACCCAAAATTTCAAGCATCAATCTCTTCTCAAGTGCAGAAAATTTAATCTTTTATTGACTAGCCCTGATGCTGCCTGGGACTCCTTGTGTGAGTATCCAGGAATCAGCCAGCCTCGTTTCTCACTGCCCTGAAAGCAAGTGAGGAGAGCACTTCCAGATGTTAAATGAACCCTCTACATTTCACAGATTCAGGGATTTCTTTCTGAGACCATTTATAGAAGTTTGGAAAGAGCACAGGGTATCATGTTATTAAAATTAAGGGAGGAGTGTTTTAGTTTTACAACAAATTGAAGACATTACTTGGCTTTTTTTGCAATCACTACTAACATCTGAGCTCCAAAAAGGAAGTAGCTCTAGGCACCTATAACTAAATACATCCTTACCCTTATATTAATGATTTTGCATGAAATAATGTGTCCCAAATTTGGCTTCCAAATATTCAGCTGGGTCTGATGCTACTGAGAAGGTCACAGAATTTATAACTTTTTAGGCTGCCATGTTCAGTGCAACAAATTGTGATTGCTTTAAGGATTAATTGCCAAACAGCCACAAGAATTAAAGAAGCTCTGCAGAAAAGGGATGTGCAGTTTTGGGGGAACTGGCTGAGGTCACACATCCAGCCTGGATGTTTTGCTGTGATGCTCCATGCAGCATTTCTGTCTCGTGGAGAATGGAGGAGGACACACAAATGGTAAAAGGGAGGGAGGAGTGCTAGGAATACACATTAAAGTAGGAGTATCTCCATTTAAGGTGAAGTTGAATGACTTCCTTTTCTCTGAAGTTGGATTTAGTTTGATGAGAATTTGGAAAGAATGACCAGTATATTTAACAATTAACATGGCCTGCATTTTGCATTAACAGGCTGTCAATAAGCCAAGTCAGCTTGGTAGCTTAGAGCTTGCCTAACTCTGATGAATTTCTCTCTTTTATGCAAACATTAACTCACTCCTGGCATGCTCTGCTCTGTGCCATGGCACAGATTAGATGAAGGTGGAAGAGATTTAGCATATCAGGTTCTACAGAAGATCATAGGTGTGCAGGCAGCAGCAAAGTGCTTGCCAAAGGCAACAAACCAGGGAAAATATTGGAAAAAAAAAATCCCTCATCTGCTTAGTTCTCCAGAACCAGGGTCCTACTGGGGAGAAAGGGCTTCTATGGCAATGGGCAAGTGACCAGGAGCTGCAATGGCCACTCATCTGTGAGATGGTTCCATGCCATGATCATGGCTATTCCAGCAGCTTCTGCCTCATGGAGCTGCTGACTGCACAATAAAGACATCTACAGGTCCTGATCTATAAATTATTCTCATTATGTGTTGAAAGCAGCTGTGTTGTTTATGCACATCTCAGTTCTGCTCAGCAGGAGCAAAGGTTAGTGTGGGTGCTCACAATGAGATCAGTAAATCAGAGACATCAGTAAATCATAGCCTCACATGCAGCAGGTTGAGGATGCTGAAGCAGAGCTTTAGTTCCCTTCTTTTTCTCTTTTTTACCCATGAAAACCTCAATAAAAAAATCCTCTGTCATCCCATCTGGGTACAAGGCCAATTTCACAGCTTCAGCAGCTGCAAAACCTTTGTGGAAGATGCAGGAGTCTCTCCTGAAACTTTAGATAATTTGTGACCTTTTGGAAGCTCTGAAGCAAACCAGAACACAAGGATGGAAATCTACCATTCCAGTTATTAATAGCTCTGAAAAAAAAAAAATTAAATTGTGCTGAAGAAAAATGACAACACCTGTTCTTACCTTCCAGGTGCTCGGAACAACTCAGTTGTTGCTGAGCTTCAGGGATGAAGGGGAGAAACTTTCTGCCTGATGCAGTTAGATACAGTCTCCAGGGATTACAAAAGCTGCACAAAAACTTGAAAGAGAGAGGAAATAAATAATTTTTTAGGAAATAAAATCAGACAGGCCACCTTTATCCTTTTCCACTCAAACAAGAGAGCATACATGTAAGCTCTCTTGGTTTTTTTACACAGAATAATATAGGTAGAAGTAATTTTTCAGCCAAGTATCAATCTTGTTTAGGAGACAGAAATCAACATTATGTACAGAATACAGCCTGTGAACCTTTTTTTTATAGATTTTGATGTGTAGAAGGGCAGCTGGTACTGGGAAGGGCACTGCAGCACCCAAAGGAATCCATCAGATCTTCTCAAAAGTTGCAAAGGCAAGCCAATCAGGTTGATTATAAAGAAAGGAATTTTATCACCTATTTTTATTCTGTTCACTTGTGACAGCAGACATGAAAACAGTCTCTGACCTGTAAAGTTTTTACCTAGTGTGAGTGAAATCCTTCAGCTGAGACTCAAGAGCCCTTTTTGAAGAGGAAAACTTGCATTCTCATCAGTGTGGTGGGAATTTGGCAATCCTACTCCCCTGAACAATATGAAAAATCTCAACCTGAGACTCACTCAGATGTAAATCTAACAGCACCCAAATATTTCCCATGATGGAAAGCCCTGGAGATCCCAGCTTGAGCAGCAGCAGATGAAGCAGGAGGACCATCACTGTAACCAGTCAATGACTTGAGCACAAAAGTTAATTAATACAGTGTTTTAATCAAGAGAAGCTTTACACCACAAAGGGTGTGCAAAGAAAGGCTGTGAGCTTTCCTTCTGCAAAGGGAAAGCAGCTCTGGAATTAAATAGATAGGCTCAGGCTCCTTGCCACAGTAAATCTCTCCTAAATCTTTTCACCCCACTCCAAGGGTGGGAGTGGGAGGTGCAGGACAGGGGAGGGTTAGCCAAGACTTCCACTGCTCCTGAGGGAACTGGGATTGCTGCAGCTGCTAAAACGAGGAGCAGGATTTATGCTGCATGTTTGGAATAGCACTCATGTTAAGCAATATATACTTCTTAAATCATATGTTTTTTCTACTCTAGTGCATGTGGCATGGCTATACCATTTCTGGAGTAAGAAATAAACCAAACCACACTTTGGCTGTTTTGGATAAATTCACACAAAATTTCTGCAGCGTGTCCCACTGAATTTACAGCGTTAGTTGTGTCTGAGGTTTCTGGCTGATCTCTTGTTTACCCTTTTGATAACAATGCCAGGCACTTCCTAAAGTTGCACTGCATCCAGTAAGGAGTTGATGGGAATTTGCTGATCTACACCAGCTGTGACTTCATGCAGGCATTCAGTGGAAATATTACGTGTTTCTTGTAGTGGAAAAAATAATCTCAGTGCTGAAGATGTTTTATTATTCAGTAGCCTGTCTGTATATAGAAAAACATGATGTCCTGTTGCTCTTTACACTTTTAAGAAACTACAGGTGACTTAAGGGGCAAAAAGTTCCTCAGTCCCTCCAAGAAAAGCCATGGAAGACAGCTAGTATGTTCTCCCTAGAAATGTTTTTAAAATAATGGATTAAGTGATACAGAATCCATAGGTGAATTTAAGTAATAAGTTATAAGTTATATTTATGAAGTTATAGCTGTCTTTATGTAATTCAGGTTATTTATACCAAGTTTAATATAGCCACAGTTTCAATCACTGTTATTTTAACATATTTATTTAAAAATTAAAGAATGTCTTAGGTTGCCTGCCAGCTGTATCACAGCCACATCAGTTATCGTGCAAGAGATCAGTCATTCAAATTCAGTGCATGACAAAGTGTAGGAAAAAGAAATATTCCCACAAATGCAAACATTATGAGGAAAGTGCTTTATATGTTGTGAGCCACAGAGTCAGCTGGCTGTTTTAACTGAGACCCTCACTGCTCTCCCCATGTTTATAAATAGCATTATGAAGGGTGTGTTCCATGTTCTACACTACCACGAGAACACAATTTAAATATTCATATTCACTTACATATCCTGAGAGAATATAAAGCTAACATTCAGATTTGGAAGCCTGTAAAACCCCATATTGTCTCGATGGAAACAATTATGGTGGAAGCAAAGCAAGAGCAAAAGGGACTCCCAAAGTCCTGGGTGAGAGCAGAAGTCCCAGAGCTCCACCAGGCACCAGAGCAGGAGATCCCACCTGGCTCACCCAGCTCCTTCAGGAAGGGCTCCTGGGTGAAAACTGAACCTGTGCCTTGGCTTCTGTGACAGGTCAGCTTGGTTTTAGTGCAATGCTGCTGGGGAGGTGCCTTTCAGGCTGATGGGGGAGACAGGAATAAACAGTGAGGGAGAATAAGGAGACACAATCCAATCAGTCAGGCGGGAGGTGATGTCAAAGGCAAGTTTCAATTAGAGCAGGATTATTAAGGGTGATGGTGTCAGCCTGAGATAAACACTCTCAGCCCAGTACCAGACATGCAAATGCTCTCAGTCTGCCTCCAGACAGGCTAATTTCAGCTGAGGAGTCTGTGAGGAAGTGTTGGGTACACAGTGCCCAGAGGAACCATCAGAGCCCTCACTGGGACTGGGGCACTCAGTGCAGGTCGTGGCAAAGCCAACATGAGTTCCCTGGCTCAGCAGCCCTGAGAGCATCACTCAAGGGGTAAACCAGGAGCTGAGCAGCCCTTTTCAGCCTGGGAATGGTCACTGTGCATAAATTTGAGGAGGAGTCACAAGGCTGTGGTCTGTCTAGAAATAGCACAGAAGCACAGGATGGTTTGGGATGGAAGGGACCCTAAATCCCACCCAGTGCCACCCCTGCCATGGCAGGGACACCTTCCCCTGTCCCAGGCTGCTCCAAGCCCTGTCCAGCCTGGCCTTGGGCACTGCCAGGGATCCAGGGGCAGCCCCAGCTGCTCTGGGCACCCTGTGCCAGGGCCCCACCACCTGCAAAGGGAGGAATTTCAGTCACACCAAACACAAGTTTGGACTAAAGGAATACAGAAAGCTGAGAACACTGCCAATATCATTGGATCCACTGGTATAAGCTATGGGTATCTATTTCTCTCATTGAAATAATGAGATAATTATTTCCTCCTTGAAGGTTATTTATCCTCCATTTGACAAAATTTAATCAACTGACTAAATCACCATCAACCAAACACCTAAATATTTTAAGAAGACTTCATGATTCTCCTTTTTGGCTGATCTCTAAGAATTCCATTTCTGCTGCACGGGACTGGAACACAGAAATCTGTAATTCTTGGTGTTTTCCATAAATAATTATCACCAAAAAAAACCCAAAAAAAAAAAACCCCACCAACAACAAAAACAACAACAACCAAAAACCCCAAAACAAACCCCAAAAAAACCCCAAAAACAGAGTGTTAGGGATTCTTTGAGAAACTCTTTCTCTGTGTATTTGAAAGACACAAATTTATGCAGAGTAATAAGGTTCCATTTATGTGTAATGCAGATATTGTTGTACAAAATTATATATAAAACCAGTCAAAGGCCTAATGAACACATAAGCAGCTTTGGTAAATTGGTGTTGAAAAGGACACTTGTGAGATTGAGACAACATAAAAAAAAAGGTTGAGATCATTCAACTGAAAAATGTCGTTTAGATCCTGTCTAAAATGTAGGAACTTTAAGGGTTAGGAAGACAGAAAAGAAATCTACACCTAACTAACAAAGCTCAGGTGAACAAAAATCAGTGTAATGATTGCACAAAAGCCACACTTCTGACAGTTTAATTTATATCCTTTGGGGATCCTGTGTAGAGGAATGTTATTCTGCCATTTTCAGTTCCATCTCTCCCAACAACACTGCATTCAGCTGCCTGTCCTAAGATTGCAAGAAAATCTGAAAAATTCATTTTTTAAGTAATATCTTTAATTCAGTCAATGTTATGGGTTGGAGAGCTAGAATTGATAGCTGATTCTGTCTTGTTTTGTCAATAAATGATGCAGCTTTTGTTTCTGAAGGCATATTCTTTTTAATAAAAAAAATCTAATAACACAGAGGTGTTCTAGATGATGTCATCTGTTTGTAGGGAGTTTTAGATTTTGTATTTTTATGCAATACTAAAAAAAAAAAATACCAAAAATCTGTTCCCAGGTTCCATTTTCTCTTTAAAAAACAACCTAAGACAAAGTGAATCCTTTCTTCTTTACACAATTCCTCATGAATGTCATCTCCTCAGAGCAGACAAAGAGGATTCTTTCCAGTTCTTTCTAAACAGAGGTTCTCTTTGTTTCAGGGATGTCTCCATTTTACTATTTATATCTATTTTAGAGCTCTAAACAAATATCTGCATGCCACATAAATTAAGAAGATTAAATGGGGGCAGCACTAAAAAAAGCAAGCCAGGCTTAACCCCAGTGTAAAGGATGAATTAAGCACAATGACATCAAACAGGAGCAGGAAACTTGGAGAAGCAGTAGGTGATTACTGCCTCTTAATTTATGAGGAGGATTAGAGTGCAAAGGCTTGAAGAGGCACACGGAATAGCAAAGGTGCTTTTCTCTGCAGACTGGTAATGCAATAACCAGGGGCATCCTCTGCCTGCCCATCCCACTGCAAACACTCAGCTCTGCCCATTGGAAGCCTAAAAAATTCTGGTACTCTGAAACCCTTATAAACACCAGGAATTTGAGAATTATCACTGCAGAGATTTCTAGAGGCAAAGGGTTCAAAGGAACCCACCATGAAGCCACAGCTCTATCACTGAGAAGACAAGCACATCTTTTATTAAATCAATTTTTTTTTTTTTAGTAAATAGATATCCACTTTTGAGGCAAAAGTTGTCTCTTGAAGCTTTCAGATCTAGAGGGTCCTGAACTAAACCTTCTGGTAACTGCTAGCACAAAGTTCTAAAGGCAGAAGGTGCAACATTTTGGCATCTCTGTGGCTGTAGTTGGCTCCAAACTAAAAAAAAAGTGTCACACAAACCCTTTGCCTTGATCAAAAATGATGATAGCTGCTTTACTACTCTTCTGGCAATGTGTTGTATTGTATTAAAACCTATTAATTGCAAAGGTCATTATTTTATTTTGTTTTTCTTTCTTTTGGATTGTCCTTATTGAAGCTTCTGGGAGTGCTTCAAGAAACAAAGGAAAATTGATTTTTCCATTTATTTGTATAAATCCTCCAGTTTTCAACAACACATTCAGACCAGTAACTGAAATGTTTTGTCTGACCACACCAAATGCATGCATTCTGATAAACTTCTGCACATATCTTACTCTTGTCTCAGCATGCCTGGAACAGTATCTGTAAAAATATCCTCAAAAGAGGGGAAAGTCACAGCAAGAGGGGAAAAAAAGGGGGGAAGGCAGAAGTGACATATTAGAAATGAAAAATGCTACTAAAAAGAAATATATCTTTTTTTGGCACAAATAAGAGGCTTCATTTTCATTGCCAAAGTCAAGTCAGATTACTTTTCAGAGTTATGCAAACCTCAAAGTTTTGCCTGGAGGAGATCCTGGGAGAGAATTTGAGGAAGGCTCATTTCAATTCCTGCTATTTGATCCACAAAGGAGAAACACTGCTGGCATTAGCTCAGCACACCCAGGGATGCTCCTGGCCTGTGGAGGATGAGAAGAATTGCTGGTGGGGAAGAGGCAAGTGGTCCCCACACAGGGCTCCCAGTGAGCCCAGACTCAGCACCAGCCTTCACCAGCAGGATTCAGAAGCCACTGAGAAGTTAGCTGGATATTTTGCATCATGCTGTCATCTTCTGTATTTTTTTTTTACTGTTCCATCTCTCGTTACTAATCAGGATCCTTTCATGCATTTGATAACAAACATTATCAGTTTAACATAACAAACCCCCCCAGTTTCTGTGCAAAGGGATAGAAGTGACCTTTTCTTTCCTAAATCCACCTTCTAGAGCCAGCACAGAGGATTTTGACTGCAGTGGGATGTTTTGTTTGTTTGACATTCCAGCAGTTGACTGTGTGACACAGGGAAGATGGAAACGATGCTTTTGGCACTTGCATACCTGGATCATGCTACAGCTTGCCAGGAGGAAAGGAACAAAACCTGAGCCTGCAGGGACATCCTGTAGTAATGGCCCATTAATCCAAACAGAGCAATCACTCACCTGTCAGACTGAAAGAATTTAGACAACATTTTAAAAAGCTTCTCTGCTTGTCTGTAGCATAATGAGCACAAATCTGCCATTTTCTGGTCTCCTAAGCCAAGAGAGCATGAGAGCAGCTCTGCACCCTGAGGATTGTGTTAATACAACTCTGGTGCTCCTTAAGCAAAGCAGATTTCCCAAGAGCACGTCCCTGAAAGATTTTCTCCTCCCTGACAGAGCAGATCTTTATCATGTCACTCCTTGAGAACAATTTGCAGAGTCTAAAGAGACAAAGGAATTGTTGGATCTACAGGGTTCTAAGAGGAGGGGCAGATGTTGGAATGCAAGCTTCTCTGAGCTCCTCAGAGAGAGAGAGATGAATGCAGGGGTTGAATTAAAGCCTTTAGAGAAATTAAGATATATTAAGCCACATAGATATGAAGTAGAAGTGTAGGTTTAAGTAGAAATACATTTTAAGTGCCTTAAGAAACTGTGTTAGCTAGGAAAGGAACACAGGCCTAGTTTAAAGTTCAGTAACTTAGCTCCAGACAGCTTTACTTATTTTTTGTTATGCTTTTAGAATTATTATTCTTTTCTGATCTATCTTTGCTGTGTTGTACAGCACCAGCTGGAGCATTGCCCATGGTCACATCATCCCAGGAGCAACAGCAGGACAAGAATAATGTCCCATTACTGCTGGGGCATTTAATTTGCCTTTGCCAGCTGAAAGATCAGCCCTGGGACTGAGAACTCCAAGAATTACATGTTTTGCAGGACGTAGACACACAGCTCTGCAAACCTTTCTGCAGAGGTAACAGAATGGAGGAGGCCACCTGAGAGAGCCAAGCTTGGGAAGAAAGATTCTCTGACTCCTGAGGGACACTGAAAATACTTGAGCAGATCACAAAAGGTGACCTGAACCCCTGTCCCAGAATGGGAGACAGACATTAACCCTGCCTTTTCTTTCTTACAATGAAATATCAGTGTAGACCTACAAAAGCTATTTTCTCAAGTCAAAAGAAAACTTCAAATGATTAAACTTTTGATCTATTTCTTAAACCTACCAAAATCCCAGGGTTTGTAAATGTCTCCTCTGCCTCAGATCATCTCTTTAGGCTTTTTAATTTTGGATTTTTGACATTATTCAAATAAAGAGAGGTTTGGTTTTTTTTGTTTGGGTTTTTTTTCTGAGGAAGCAGAGGAAAAGCAGTAGAAGTTCAATGATGTGCATTCAGTGTTCTTCTGTGAAAAGCAAACTTGTAAAAATTGCATCCTAGGATAAATTATTAATTACCCTGCAATTATTATCCAATCCAGCTTATCCAGTTCAGCACTAAAAGGATGGGTTTGCTCCTGATTGTCACTGAAAGCTCAATAAAGGTAAAGCCTGACATTTTCTGGGTCATGCTTTCTGAAAAGATCTTCTAAAGAGAATGCTGAAAAATCTCCCTCACAGTGTGAGAGCCAGAACTCCATTTACCTCCAACTTCTACAGGGCTGAGAAAGCCCCTAAAGAGCACCAATGGGTTATTTAAAGACCAAAGGAAATAGATCTAAGTAGATACAGGAAACAGGTTAAAATGGCTCTTGATTGTGCCAGGGGAGATTTAGATTGGATATTAGAAAAAAATCTCTTCATGGGAAGGACTGTCCAGCCCTGGCACAGCTGGAATCACCACCTGTGGAGGGGTTTAAAAGCCATGCAGATGTGGCCCTTGGGGACATGGTTTTGTGGTGGCTTTGGCAGTGCTGGGGGACTGACTGCACTCAGTGATCCTACAGATATTTCCTACTCTTCCCACCAGGTGTTTGCTTAAGCCTATAAAGATTCAGGTCAGCTTCAGCCAGCTCAGGGCAGGGATGTATCTTTGCACATCCCAGGAACTTTGTTTTTGGGGGCCACAGTGTGTTTGTGGGCAGATATAACCCAACCCCACACCTATCCCAGATTCTCTGCAGTTGTTTTTTTCCCTCAGAATTATTCCCTCACCAATCATGGCCACAGAGCCTCCAGTTTGCTCAGATCAGGGAGAAAGAGAGGTGGGTAAAATACAACTCAAATACGTGCTGGATCCTGCAGGCAGAGTCCAGGGAAAGCCTTCTGACAAAACCAACACCCTCTGTGGTCTGAGACCTCCCCAGCTCCAAGCTGTACTCCTGCCACAACTCCAGAGCACTGCTGGGATGGGTTTTATAGGGATGCAGTGACATTAACAACCAGCACTGTACAGAACCCTGGCATTTTCCTAAGCTGTTACAGATGTGGATGAATAAAATCAAACCTTCTCCTAGCACTGAACCCCCTTTGTGGGCACAGGGCTCCCTCAGTGTGAGGCTATTTATTCTAATTTACTGTGCTCTTGGCTGTGTTCATGAGGATCAGGACACCCAGGGAGAAGGAGCTGTTTTCCTTTAATTTCTCCCAAAGCCTTGGGCTGCAGCAGAAGCTCCCCTGCCTCGCCAAGAGTGCTGCTCCTCATGGCAGCTCATCAGCTGGGAAGGTGTCAACCATGCTACAGCCCAGCAGCAAGTTTATGAAGAAGTGTAGAGGGAATAAGAAATTAAAAGACCTAATCTGGAAGAAATGTGTGTATTACTCCTGTTACTGAAACACTGGAGACAGGCCAAAACACAGATGGAAGAATAATATGACCTCTAGAAAATTCTGAATAACTGTAGAAGCTAGACCTATTTAAACTTCCAAAGGTGACCTGCCACCATTTTGACCCTAATATAGAGTGAAATGTAAAAAAAAAAACAACTAATACTAGAGGATTTCTAAAATAAAACATGAACCAAAGACAGACTGAAAGACTGGAAGCTGAAGCCACATAAATTCAAAGTGGAAAATGGGTGATGACTTTTCCTCGGTAGCAGTCAGTCACTGCAAGAACTTCCCATGCATGGTTTCCCCATCATTTAAAATTTTTAAACAAAAGAGGATGTCTTTCTAAAACATATCCTTTTCTGGAATAGTGCAGCCTGCCCTGGATTACATAGGAAGTCAAATATTCCCTTCTGGCCTTAATCTAGGAATGGTTATATTCTTGTTCTGTAAAGTTCCTATGGAAGAAGTTTGTTTTCTCCCCACTCAAGGTGATATTTTCAAGACATCAAATGAAACTAGACAAGATGTGTTCCACAAAAATGTGCTGTCAGCTTGACATCTGTGGATCACAGCTGGACCTGTGGGGTTCTTAGCAGGTGAATCTTGAGACAGAGGCCTTAGAGCAGCCCAGGTACAGCCAGGGCTGTGTCACACCCATGGGTGCAGGTGTGCCCTCCTGGGCTGCTCTGGAGGGGACAGCCACCACCTTTGGCCCTTTTCCTAGTCCTTGTGCTCCCCAGTGATGATGGGGAGGTGATTTTCCCTCACACTACAGTGATCAGTGTGTGCCCATCTCATTTGTATGAACAAAACACCACCAATAAATAAATAGGTGATTTCTTTCCTGCCTTACAGATGTTGTTGCAACAGCTTTGCAGAGAACTCGCAGGTGGGCTTTGGACTCCTCCCATGCAAAAAAAGCCTTACAGGTGTTCCCCACATCTCTGTGGTCACTCCTTTGGAAGCACATCTTGCTCACTGCTTCAAAAAACACAACCTGGCACTGCTGGGTGTTTGCCTTCCCTTTAACTGCCCACCCACACCGAGGCAGAGGGTGTTTGATGGTGTTTGATGGTGTTTGGGAAGGCTGTGGGTACAATGTGAGGCTTTGAACAGCGAGGCTCCCCTCCAGAGCAGGAGGCACAGTGAGGAAAGGTGACCCAGGGCTGTGGTTGTGTTTTTCACCTGGACCTCCCTCTGCAGGAGCTCTGCTGTGATGGTTGGCACTGGCTGCTCTCCCAGCTGCATCCCCTCAGCCTCCCAGCAGACAACTGCACAAACCCCAGCCTGTCTCAGCCAACTGCACTTGGAAAGCAGAGGCAGGTCACCCCAGCATTACACATCTTATTAAGCACCTCATGATACCTAAAATTAAGACAAATGAAAGCAAATTTCCTAAAACACTTCTGTGGTCACAGGCTGTGCAGTTGACATGAGTTTGGTGAGGTTTCCTAGGCTATGAGTCTATACTTCCTATAACCTTTTGGAAAAGCTTTGATTTATTTTCATTTTGCTTCCCTAATAATTACCAATACCCCATGAAGCAGTCAAAATAAAAGAAGCAATGAAAGCAGGGCATAGGAAAACAGACCCAAAACTTCCAGCCTGATGTAAATGGAGGCTGCACACAATTATCTTTTGAATTCTTATTGTGATCTAATAGCTAAATTGGACTGTGAAAGTATTCTGGAAGTCAGAGGATTATATTAGACAGTGCTAACCTACATTAATTAAAGCTAATTTTAATTTAATCACTGTTAATTTTTATATAGGAGCAGCATAAGGTTGGGTTTTTTTTCTTCAAGATATGGTTTAGACACCACTGGGAGTTATTTGGATGCTGCTTTCCAAACTCTGGGCTTTTACCTCTCAATACCATCATTCACTGGGTAGGCCAGCACTTGCCAAATTCAAGCCCATTCCTTCAGAAGCAGAGCCCAAACCAGACAGGGCCTCACTCACACCTAATTGCTTTTGGAAAATAAACATTTTACTTCATATTTCCAACGCTCTGCCTGACAACATGGTAGGTCCTGTGCTCCTCCTGCATGGAGAGAGATTGGGGAGGACTTGAGAACCCACCAGCCACAACTGGGTGGGGAGAGCTGCTACCTGGGGCTGCCTCTCTGCCTAAACCAGACAATCAGCTTGGCAGAGGATCCCAATTTTTAAACAGTTTAGTTGCTCATGCAATAAACCCAACCTCTGCTGTGAAGCTTTAAAAGTTCTTTTTCCCTGAAAACTTTTGCACTGGAAGCAGCACCAGTAACTGTAGAGGTACCAGGGTGCTCCTGACCTCCAGCAGTTCTCTACAGTTTCCACAGGACAGCAATCTGCACATTTTTTTCCTGCTTGCCTGCTGGAAAAAAAAGAAATTCTTTATATTTTTGGTACAATAGATGCCTTGAAGTGAACATCTTTGTAGCCAAATGCTCTGTAGAGCAGGCTCCTGCTATTCTGTGCAGAAATTCTGTGTGATTCCCTTCCAGTTGGGTTAATTCTAAGCAGCATTGGGGTCTCAGAATGAGGACTTTGAATGCACTGATGTGTTATGCACAGGAGCCCTAAGTTCCCTGGTTTTTATGCTTCCCAGTATTGTAGTGGTGACAGTAGAAGTTTCAGAAGAGCAGCTCTAAGCAGACAAAATCCTTCCAGTCAGAATGGATTGGTCAAGGCAGCTACCACAGACTAATGAGTCCAGTCCATAGTCTTGAAATTAGGCTGCTGACTAAATATATTTTCTTAATTACATTTATTTATCTGAAAGGCAAAGTTTTTATGTATTTTAGTATTTTGTGTCTCCTCAGATGATATCCTGCTTGGTTTTTCATAATGAATTTCCCCAAAAAAGAAAAAGAATGCATGTTGATAGATTACTGGATAACTATTAATGAATAACACTATTTTCCACTCTCTCTTGTTCATCTTTTCCCCCTGGATACCTTGGTCTTCATACCACAGATACTCAGACAGCTTTCATCTTTCTTGCATTTTCATTTCTTTTTACCTCAGGCATAGTAGGTGTTTTAATGATAAGATACACTGTTCTAGCCCCTTATTTAGAAGTCTGAAAAATGTGTTTTCACCCACAAAGCACAGGTCAACTGCATTTGAAAAAACTGCCCTTAAACAAACCCAGCACATTCTGCTTTGTTTTGCATCCCTGTTAATGAAATTCTGGATGGGAAGGGAGAAATGTTGAGCTAGGAACAGGAGATCTGTCCTGAAGAAAGTGGGAGGTGGAAAAGGAATGAAACAAAAATGTAGGATCATTAGAGGCTTGCAGTAAAAATATAGTAGATAAGAGGGGGGGAAATACAAGAAACTTCTTCAATATGTTAAAATATATCAAAATATTTCTATAAAAAACTATACAGAGCCATTGGGTGGCTCATAAGTCAGCACCTATGTTCAAATTTTGGTAAAAACTATATTACTTAAATAATAGAGAAACTATATTCTCTAATACTAATGTAATTATCCCAGATGGAACTTTATGTTCAGGTGTGAGAAACTCTGACTATGGTTATATAGATATAAAGAACAACAAAGCTGAAATGTGGGTTTGTGTTTATCACTACTGGAGAGTAACATCATTTGGAAGTTATTAGCTTGAAATAAATTTATTCCATGTAATGTCACCTCAGACAACTTTGTTCTTTTTAAATCTGGCTTGAATTTCACTGAAATCTTTGGTATAGACACCAGATTTGGCTCTCAAATGCCAAACCCATATGTGAAATACTTTCAAAATAAGTTTTTGAAGCAGTTGGGACAGAAAAAGATGACCTGTACTCAGTACAAAACCAAATAGAATTGCTTTCACAGGTAGAATCATTTTCCTTTTCCCAGAGTAGTTTTAATTTGTTCTCTCAAATTACTGCCTGGTCACTCAAATAATGTCCTCACTGCAAACCAAATAATTAATAAACCCAAGCCCACTGGTCCTTCAAAGCCCTTTAACTTCCTGAAGAACACATTTCCCACTAAATCCCCTGCAGAATGATGTTGCACTGATGTTCCATTGCAATTAGAGCAACACTTTGCCTTTTCCCCATTTCCCAGCTTCAGGGAAACACTGGCAGGATCTGCAGCCTCACCCTCCCACGAGCTCTGGCCTCCTCTGCAAATTCTTGCTGCTGTCTTGTCTTCAGGGAAAGCCTCAGATGTGCAGGCTTATCTCAGTGATTTAAGCTCAGCTACCTAAGGATGTGATGGATTTCCTTTGCTTGCAGCCTCCCAGTCAGGAGCTGATGGATATCTCAGGGACATGTTACAGCTCAGACACAGAGAGCTGCCTGATGCAGGAGTTACAGGGTCACACTCCCAGACCTGCCTCATGTGGGAGGTCAGGCAAGGTGAGCTGGCACTTCAAACCAGAGCATCTGCACTGTAAATCTCAAAGATGTCTGCAGAAGTATGACAGGCACAAGGTATTAAATGGAAAGCACTTACTTTTTCTTTTTGTCTGAGCTGTAACCCAAGGCTTTGCCTTTCCACCACATCATTTTGAAAGGAAATTGATTTCCCTGCTCACTAGTTTAACTGAGATTATTTAAAGCAATTTTTCAGCTACCACTTAGTTGAGCATAAAAACTTTAGGGCCAAAGCTCTCTCATTTCAACACTTCCCTCCAAAAGGAGTTTCCACCTGAAACAAAATTAATTTCTCTACCCTTCAACTCAGGACTCCCTATTCAGCTTTAATTGTAACTCCAGGGAAGAGGATTTCCCTCTCATTTTTCTTCATATTTCTTGTGTTATGCTTCTTATGTCCCAGCATCTTCTGAGCACCAGGCAAGAGCAGCCTGTGCCACATTTAACTTCTGTAAAAGATGCTGTGGGGGAAGAGGAGGCTGGACCTCACTGTGGGGTCATTTCTGGGCTTGGGGAAGCTCAAAAAGAGAAGGCAACAACTCTAGAAAAACAAGTCTCCAGCTTTGTAAGAAAACAAGCCAAGGAAGTGCCAGGTTATCAGGACATGGAAACAGCTGAGAAATAGTAAAAGAACTGACACTTGCAGAATGGAGAAAAGAGGTCATTCCAAGCAGTGCTGGGGGGAAACTGGAGTCCTGTAACTCTAAGCAGGAATGGGAGCAGGCTGGTTCCCTGCAAAAACACAGCTTGGAGAGCTGAGAGAGCCTCGGTGGGGTGGCAGCAGCTGCCCAGATTTCTGAGCACTGGGCCTTTATGAGCTGAGCACTCTAATGAGTATATTTTGTGTTTATTTTCACAGAGCCAGACTGATCTCACGTTCCAGGAATGAAAACCTTGGCATGGAAGTGGCATATCTGCCAGTTAATGTCAACAGTTGATGTGCAGAGGGCAAACAGGATTTCATGTTGTGGTAAAAGCTGAGTTACTATTTGCTTTAATTCTGTTTTCTTTGTGTCAGATATATTAAGAGTAAATAGTAAAAGAATTTCATTTTTGCTTAAAAAAAAAAAAGACAAAAAATACCCTGATTCTACAAGTTGAAGAAAAATGTTATGATATCTACCTACTACTGAATAGCTTGAAATGCCCTCTGCAAAAAGTATCATAATAAAAGACCCTAGTGATTTGCACAGTGCTGAACTGTTAAGGAGGGGAAGAACACACTTAACTGAGAATGAACAGAATGAAAATCCTCCCTGACTTAAACACAGGCAAGGGCAGATTGAGTTATCACAGCAAGCAGGTTCAGCAGTGTCTCAGTGTCACCAACAATGGGAACCCTGCCCTGTGTGAGCAGCCCAGTGCTGATCCCATGGGAGATCACAGGAGATCACCTTCCAAACCATCCTGTCCCAGCTTTGGGAAGAGCTGGGCAGCCTGGGCTCCCACTGCTGTGAGATGTTGGTGGTGCTCAGAAGCAGCAGGGTTTGGTGTTAGGCTCAGAAATGCAGTGATTAATGACACCCACCCCTGGCACACAACTTGTGACTCACCTGTGGCACATCCCACCCTGGCAGGGAAATGGAACTGCTGACCTAAGAGCCCTTTCCACCCCCAGCTTCTGGGGTTTTATGAATTGTCAGTCACACCTAGGGGTGATGTGGCTGTAAAACCCCAGCCATGCAGGAAAGCTGGCAGGGCAGATCTGTGGTTTTAGGCTTAGCTGTGTCTGAAAGACTGAAAGGAAGGAGATTGGTGTTGACAGCTGCTTTCAAATACATGCAAAGACAAAGTCCAGTTACACAGACAACAAACTCACCTGGAGTTTGGAGGCTGTAGGACAGATGCAACGGGAAAAAAAAAAAGAAGGAAAAAGGAAAATAAACCAAAATCCTTCTAAACACCACCTGTATGGAAAAGAGACTGACACAAAGGTGTTCAAAAGGTTGGCAAAGATTTCCCTGTGTTGCAGGAGGTCCCAAAAACAAGGCAAGGGAGCTGAGGCAGGCTCTGTAGCCACTGCAAGCAATTGAACATGGGTTATCCACACCACCTACCTGGCCACTGTGACCCTGACACTGGGGCAGAGCTCCCTCTTTAGTGTTTGTTTCTGCATGAGAAACCCTCTTTGTTTCAAGCACAACAAGTCCAATAAAGCAATAAAAATATGCATGAAACAGAGAGACAGAACTGGTTTAATCCTCCCCTCCAAAACCCTGTAGTGGGAGAGGGAAATGCTGGAAAGCAGGTTTTCAAATCATCAAATCATACAAATCAGTCACTGCCCTTCATCTCACTGCACAACCATCAGGCAGGTTTGTTGTGTTGTGTTTGTGTGGGGTGGCATCTGTATTTGTTTAAATCATGCTGTAGACAGGGGCCATTCAAAGTGCAGAGCTGCTGAGGCTCTTTAAATGAGATTTCAGACCAGGTCTCTCTCCACCACATCCTCCTGCAGGGAAAGGGTGCTCAGAGCAGCCATGGCTTTCCCAGGTGTTTCCTACAGGGACAGAGTGTGGAGTGAGCAGTTAATTGTGAGTGCATTGGAGTATCTTTGGGTGAAAGCTGCTACAGAGATTGAAAAAGTGTTTAATAATCAGAGCCCCATGTCCTGAGAGCAGCCTGGGTTCACAGGACTTCACTCACCTCCAAAGAGCTTCAGGCCAAAATGAAAGGAGAAGCTGCAGCTCCAGGGGCTGCACCTGGCTGGGACTCCCAGGAAAGCCATGGAAGGTGAGCCCAAAGTGCCCTCTGGGTGACCCAGGCAGTGCTCCTGAGATGCAAACTGATCTCAGAAGGTGCCCAGGGAAACTCCCCTGCAGTCACCACCCAGGGGTCTCTGTCCAGGGGCACTCAGCTCAGATTTTCATTCTGCACAGACAAAGGTAGAGTTGCTCACAGTTCACAAAAAAAAAAAAAACACCCACCAAAAACCAACCAAAAAACAAAAGACCACCCAACAAAACAAAACAAAACTCAAAAAAAAAAAAAAAAAAACCCCCCCAAAAACAAACCAAAAAAAAAAAAACACCCCAAAAAAAAAAAAAAGAAGAAAAAACCTTTTTTTATCACAACTAACTCACTTATGAATAATTACTTCTGAGAATACATGTAACCACCCTCATGAGAAATCAGATATGGGGCTTCCAACTCTCTGGAAATGCATTGGCAAGTCAAAATGCCTTTTTCTGCCTCATTTGCATTGTGTTCTCATAAAAAGTAACTGGAGATATGAAGACATTTTTCCACTGGAGGAGTGAGGATGAGGAGTTTGTCTTTCTCTCTCTCTCTTAATCTGAGGGGGGAACAAATTCAGCAGGTCCTTCTCACAAATTCAGACTGGGTTTGGGATGGAAGGGACTTTAAAGCCCATCCAGTTCCATCTCCTGCCATGGCAGGGACACCTTCCACTGTCCCAGGTGCTCCAAGCCCTGTCCAGCCTGGCCTTGGGCACTGCCAGGGATCCAGGGGCAGCCCCAGCTGCTCTGGGCACCCTGTGCCAGGGCCTGCCCACCCTCACAGGGAACAATTCCTTCCTAATATCTAATCTAAACTTACTCTCTTTCAGCCTACACCTTCTTTCCAGTCCTGTTCTGCACCCACTGCTCTCTCCTGCAGGGTGGAGGCTCCCTGCTGCCCCAACCCCAAACCCAACCCCAAACCCCAGCCCCAGCCCCAGCCCCAACCCTCCTCCTGTTTCAGAGGCTGTTGAGCATGATTTCCATGCATTTTTTGAAGTGTAGGATATACTCTTGCCCACCTGCTGCACACAGGTTTCACATCACTTCAGACAGGGCAGAAAACTCCTCCACACCACTCTGAACCAGGCCATGGCACTGGGCTTGCTGTTTTTGGTGTTTTGTTTTTTTTTTTACATAAACCTATTAAGTATTAAGAGAAGTTAATCATTAGCTGGCTGCTTGTGTATAAAGACAGAATCCCTCCTTTGTCTCTCAATGTTATTAAATGCCTTCAGCTTTGAAATGCCACAT